>OZ014550.1:29598137-30080637 GCA_963966155.1 Clivina fossor
CATGGTACAATCGTGGCACATTTACATGACTGTCTATACATATACCTACTAAAACTGAAGTACCTTTATTATTTCAGAACTATATTTTTGCAGGTATTACATTTTGCTTTAACAGGGCAGTGTAGTACAGCAAATTTATATACAAGTTCACTCTCGGAACATGAAGAAAGAAAGTTTATTTTACTAATTAAATTTTTTGTGTTTAGCCAATTAATGAAAAAAATTTGATAGATTATTCATCTCGTTTATCAATAAATATTTTTAAATGTCTCTTTTGGTATCTATTTAATGTTAAAAACGCACTTTTTTTACGAGACTATAGTTTTTCTTTCTAGGAAAATTCTAAATAAATACAATTATTGTACATTATAGTGAGTACTTTACATTTTACAGTCAATCTTGCGACTTGTACTTTTTTTGGACACATACTTCTTTTACTATTTGTAACTTTAACAAATATAATATACATATAATGAACATATTGTGTCACTCAAACTGTACTAATTATAAGCACATATATTTATTTGGTATCGCCGTTGATATGAAACTGAACAAATATATAAAAAGAAACGTATAACTGCTCGGTAATTCAAATTACAGATATGATTTTTTTTGTTAATTTATATGGTAAATATGAAATATATATTACTTGTTTTGTTTTTACGTAGATTAACAAACAAAGACACAATTGTAAAATGTTCCTATGAAAACGAATTTCCATTTACCAAACAAACAGAACACAGAACACGTCAATTGAATGTTTTTATTCAAAAATGAACAAAACTTGTCAATAATATAAGAACGGCGTTGTTAACTTTTTAATATTGGACATTATGGAAGACAGCGAATGTAAGTTCTCTGTTTAAAGTCTCCAAGTCCCACACAGGTGTAATACTCTAATAACATTGCTCCCCTTAGTACTATTAGAACAGTAATGTCTTCTACACTTCTACTAACTTCTATAATACAGTATTCTAACAAAGAATTATATTTTGCTACCAGATTTTAGCCAAGCATAAACTTTTCAACGACGCGGAAATACTTAGCTTGCTAACTTTCGCACAGTTTGCCAATTTTTTTTTATTGTAATTTTGTTTTCGCTGTCAAATTTCAAGACGAAGTCGAAGTTATTCTAATGAGCTTATTATAAATTAATTTGACTTTGGATTACATTTTCCAAACTTAAGTATTATGTTATGACGTTGACATAATATCATTTAATTATTTTAACTTTTATTATTTTTGGTATCTATTTTGAGATTTTATTTCGGTTTGACATCGTTGTTTATGTTTTGGTTGCTTAACTGGATTGGTAAACATTTGATACATAAAGCAGCAGTTACACTCGTATCGGATATTGCTTCTAAAATGAATAAAGGGGATCAGGTCTCGGCTAAAATTTGTAATTTGTCTAAAGCATTTGGCTGTGTTGATCACAAAATATTATGTGATAAACTTCTGTTCTATGATATTAGAGGATTGCCTCTACTTTTGATTACTGAATTTCTTAATAACAGGTTTCAAGCTACATATATTAATAATGCATATTCAAACTATATGAAATTAGATTTTCGTGTCTCTCAAAGATCTGTATTAGGACTAGGGCTGGGAAAAAATCTCGATATATCGATAATTTATCGATATATCGATATATCGATAATTGATATTAAAAATAAAAATTATCGATATATCGAAATATCGATATATCGATATATTGATATATCGATATATTGATATATCGGTATTTCGATATATCGATATTTAAGATAGATGAAATCCTCTTTGTAAGCTACAAATATTTGATCTCGCATATGGATGAGACATAATAAAAATGATTGGTTTTAATTGAAATATATAACGGTTTACAATAACGACATTTAATATACAAGATTAATCATTTTTATTTGCGCTTGATAATAAAGTGTCTTTTAAAATCAGATAAAATTAAAATTATCTATCTATAAATTTTTGTTATAATTAGTTCACAAGTATAAGTATGATATGTCAAAGTAATTATGAAACGTTTTATTTATTTTTTAAATTAAATATTCCAAAATGTTGATAATTATTTTTATATTCAAATAAAATTTTCGTTCATTCACTTTATTTAAAAATAAATAACAAAATGTTTGGCGATTATTTCATTTCATATCCATACTGTTATTAGCATATTATAAATTTAAAATTTTTCTGTTAGTGTTTCTATTTTAAAAATTAAATTATATTATCCAGTAGCTTTAGGGCTGGGAAAAAATCTTGATATATCGATAATTTATCGATATATCGATAATTGATATTAAAAATAAAAATTATCGATATATCGAAATATCGATATATCGAAATATCGATATATCGATATATCGATATATCGAAATATCGATATATCGATATATCAATTTATCGATAATATCGATATATCGATAAATTGATATATCGATATTTTTTGAATATAAAATATCGATATTGAAATTCCAATATCGCCCAGTCCTAATTAGGACCAATACTATTCCTTATTTATATAAACGATCTTCCGTCTAATGTACTGTACTTTATGCTGATGATACTACAAACAATAGTAAACAATAGTTCGAATTTCTCAAATATAACAAATAAAATTAACAGTACGAATGCTATGGCTTTTGATTGGCTTACTTCCAACTCACTGGCATTAAATAATGACAAAATACAGAATATTGTTTTCAGTGTCAATAGAATTGCTGATAAAAATGCACTATTGTATGACAAATGTAATATTATTAGTGATGCAGATTTTAACTGGAAATAACATATTAATTATATTGGTAATAAAATTAATATAGGCATTTTCATGTTACATACGTAAACCTAAATATGTTGTATCATCGCACACATTAAAAAATCTGTATTTTTCATATATTCATACTCATCTAAATTGTGGATGTTTATTATGGGGTGATTCAGTTGAAAGTGACAGAATTTTTAAGTTATAAAATAAATTCTATTTGTATTTTACTAATAACTCCCTACACCTATACTGACTACTCTGTGCAAAAATTCATTTGGAGTATGCGGTTGACATTACATATTTACCTAAAATTAAATGCCATCTTTAATAAATATGATATACTAAAACGTTATTTTTATTATGTATAATTTGTGATATATTTGCCTATCAGTTAATCATTATATTTGCCTATCAGTAATATAAATATTATTCAACGTTGAAATAGGATACGTGTTTTTCTGTATAAATAAAATAACAAATAAATTAAAATTTATATTAAAAGGCTGACATAAATAGGTTACGTACGTGATTTATTTTTTATTTTTCTATATTTTTTGTGGTTACAAAAAATGCATCTGATTACACATATTTAAAATGAAATATATTTTTTATAAATGCAAGTAATTCGCTGTATGCATTATATTCACAGATAGTCATATTTTTTGTATTTTGTTTTTATTATTTTATATTTTTCATTCATTTAACTTTTTGCTTTTATACAATTCCCAGAATTCCCAGCCATGACTGCTTTAATTAGCTTAAAAGACTGAAAAACTGAACTCTAATGTTTAGTCATAAATTTATCAGACTTGGTAAAAAAATTAAAAGATGTGTATAGATATACAGGGTGTAACAGAATAACTATTCCTAATTTTAACTGGAGTCTCCTGGGTTCAGAATATGAAGATTTAATGCAAATCACTGAGATAAAATGTGGCTCCTTACTGAGCTACAGGGTGTTTTATATAAAAATTTAAAAACGATTTTTGCCCAGTACTTTAAAACTATTTGACGTATCCTTATCATACTTGGCAGGAAATGTAGGTACCGTACGTACACCATACTAAATTATGTTAAATAAATGTTTTTGGCTACTGCCAGTGGCGTCCAACAGGGGCAAGTGAAAGGTTGATCCTTTCTAAATTCTACGCCACTGGCGGAATTGTCATTTTAGCACAATTTTTCGATTCTCCAATACTTTCTGTGTAAAAAACATACTCTTCATTCGTAACTTTAAATATCTCGAAAAACAGTGACTTTATCGTTACAAAGGAAGAGTATGTTTTTTACACAGCAAGTATTGGAGAATCGAAAAATTGTGCTAAAATGACAATTCCGCCAGTGGCGTAGAATTTAGGCAGAATCAACCTCTCACTTGCCCCTGTTGTACGCCACTGGCAGTAGCCAGAAACTTTTATTTAACATAATTTAGTAAGGTATACGGTACCTACATTTCCTGCCAAGTATGATAAGGATACGTCAAATAGTTTTAAAGTACTGGGCAAAAATCGTTTTTAAATTTTTATATAAAACACCCTGTAGCTCAGTAAGGAGCCACATTTTATCTCAGTGATTTGCATTAAATCTTCATATTCTGAACCCAGGAGACTCCAGTTAAAATTAGGAATAGTTATTCTGTTACACCCTGTATACTGTTAGTATACCTACATCTGAATAAATTTTAATATTCAACATTTTAAAAAAGAAAAGCAATATTTCTAAATCATTACCTTCGTTAATATTCTTTGAGTTAAAAATTTGGGTAGAAAGAAAGTTAATACGAAACAGTTAAGTATTATGTACATGAATTTTTTACCTAATTGAATTATAAATTTTTATTTTGTTACGAACTGCTTTTTACATATGTACGCAGTTGACTTTATTTTGAAGACTTTTAGTTGAACCGATTTTCATGAAATTTTCAACGTGCTAGCTAGTGGCGGTAGAGTAATTTTTGAAATTTGTCGGCACGTCTTTGCTGTACATTTTGCATTTGTATTTAAATTTGAATTTAACTTATCCCGTTCGAAAAATCGATTTTTTACTACTTACTAATAAAAAAATTAATATTCTAATGTTAAAAATAAAATTATGATCTAGTTACTTATTTATTAATTATAATAGTAACTTGTTTCTATGTTTCTGTTATTTACTGTAAATATCATTCGTATCGTTTTTCCTGATTATTAATAAATATTAATACAGAACTTAAATCTAAGCCGTTTTATTTTATTAAAATACGTATTGAAAATATGTTTATTTTGAATCATATTATAAATTCCACTAAATAAAGTTTTTTTATATATCGTCGTCCCTGCATATCGGTAAATAATTTGTGGTTGTGACGGTTTACATACAACAAATTATTATACGACCGACTTACGTACAATTGATTTGAAACATCTCTTTGTACATCGATATTTTTTGATGTTTAGTGGTAAATCAATTTTAGTCACATTGTTTTACATGCTTATGGAAAAAAGTTATTAATGTTTTCGGTAGTTTTCATTAATTTTTTAGTATAAAATTCTTAATGCAAACAAAATGTCAATATGCGTTTAGCTTGATATACAACAAGACAAAAAATTTCTACTAAGCAAAAAATTAATTAAAACTTTTTGTCTGTGTTTATCATTAAAAAAATAATGACACCATGCTATATACTCTGACTAACATATTCTGCTTTTAAAGAATATCACATTATTTTTACTTACAATGTGTTCGGAAAGAATAATTATCAAAATTTATTTAATTAATACTTATAAAAGTCATCTATTGAAGCAGTTAACTTATATCATCATTTGAAAATAACAGCAGCAGAACATTTTCTAAGATCATTGATAATTGACTTACGATTGCATTTAGTTATTTCATTTTGGGAATATCTATTTTTTCTTACGATTTTTAGTTAAATTTTTTAAATATATGATTAATGAGATGTGAGTATTTAATGCATAAAACATTGTAAACTTAGTCTATGAATTAAGTATTAGACAAATAGATTGTCCACTGTTTTTATTAATTGGTCAATTGACACGTTAAGGTGCTCATTGCACACAGTAAAATTTATTATGTTAAGGCGAAATATTGAAAGATTATATGGCATAACATATTTTATTTATTTATATATATATATATATATAAACCAGTGTATGGTTGTTTGTCCATTATTCATTACTACACCATTCATCCGATCGCATGAAACTTTGGAAAGTTGTTGAGTACACTCCCGCGAAGGTTTCTGGCATAATAATTTTCAAATATCAGCCCCACAGGGCCTTCATAATCTTTCAAATACTGAATTTTTACATTTATATAAATATAGTGTCAGCGAATTTGCGAGCATCGTCGACAGTTATGCCCCCCACATGCAGTAATGCGCGACGAGTAAGCTAGTTTAAAATGTATTACAGTATTTTATAAAAAATTCGAAAAAATAAGGATTTTTGCGCGCCACGCGTTTTGATTTTTGTGACTGACGTCTTAGTGTTTTTCGAACAGTGCAATGTGTGTGTGTGTGTGTACTATCATCTGTCAATGTATCTATCAATTTGTCGAGCAGTGTTGCCATATGTTATGTTTACATTTTGAATTTTAAATTAAGATAGACATTATGATTGTGAAATAGTGTTTTATACCAATTATTATATATCATAATTACGCGTTGTAAAGACGAACATAAATTTTCAATTGAAACATTTTGTTTTGATTTTGACATAACAGACTGAGGCAATACTGTTTTGTTTTTACCGTAAGAGGTGCTGAATACTTGCTGATACACTATTACGTCACGACAAACAAATTCAAATTTGACATTCAACTTGAAAATTTATTTTCTTATTTATTATATAAATAATTTTACTGTCAAAGATATATTTATAGTTAGTTATTTTAATGTCTATATTTGATTAAATTTGTATGTATTTAACAATGTTTTAGGCAACTAGGCCTAAGTGTATTTTGCATTCTCGTATCATTTTTCTAATATGTTTGTTTTCAAAATTTATATTTACTTACTATATTTAAGATCGATTGCATAACGCTTCGTAAATTAATCTTCTCGTTAACTCGCCAAAGAATGACAAAGTTGTTCTTAGTTTCATAAAGTTCATGTTTTGTTAGATAATAATGGCATTTTACAACTAGATTTTGCATTTTTTGTTTTGCTGTCTTAAGAAATAATTGTATTATATTTATAATTATACACGATTGGATCGATTTTAAATTAATAACATATAGAAAGTAATATTACCGTTACCCGTTACACGTTGCCACAGAAATTTACAAGTCTAAAATTATTATTATACTTTCTTATGTAGATCTACTTATAGTTTATTTACTTAGAATTTATTATAGTTTATTTAAAATTTACTTATTAAACGCTTTGGACTTTATTTAGAGCCAGTATTTATAACTCGCGATATAGATAATTATAAAATAAATGTATTGTGAAAACATATTCATATATTTTACAGTTAAATATTAAATATATATGTGGTTTACTCGAACCACAAACATAGAAAATCTGAAGATGATTGAAAAATCGAAACGCCTCATTATTAACGAACCTGATAGACAATTTAATAACATTAGAATTAATTATAACGCAGGTTTAGGGCCCAAGAACAAAAGTTTATCTTTTGACATTAATAATAAATTACATATTCCACATTTTACTCGGTATTGGAAATATTGGCTCCTAAATTTTAGCATATCAGGTATACGAATTTAATATAATATAATAAATATCAAAAATTGATAAATTTTAGAAAAATTCATTTTGAAATATGTAAATAATAAAAGCACATTTTTATAAAAAAAAATTAGTGAGAATATAAGCTTTTATTTTAGTGTTTTCTCCTTACGACTTGCAGTGAAATCAGCGTTCAAATCAAAAACCTAAAAACTTGAATGAGATGCCGTTATTAGGAAACATAAATATTTTTACAACGAGATAACATAGCCTTATCTTTCTTGGAGAAATAAGTTTTGATGATATTTAGAATTTTTAGCTTTGGTTTGAAAATATGCTTACTACCACTAGTGGCCCCTGGGCGGAATAGTTTGTCAAGCCCAATTAGACGGCGCCCTTAATGAATACTGTACTTGTATATTCAAAATAGATACTCTTCAAAAATAATTTTTATTACTTAAATGTGTGTGTGTGTGTGTGTTTGCAGGTCCATCGGACGTGGGTCTATGTCCGACAATCGCCTCGTTCGGACCGGGGTCAGTCGCGCAGCGCAGCGATCAATTGGCACCTGGGGATCGTGTTCGAAGTGTGAATGGCATCAGTACGGGGCGCATGCGACCCGACGAGCTTTCCACTTTGCTCGATAATGTCATTGGCGACACGGCCACGCTCGAGATTGAGTACAATATGCCCGAATACAGTAAGTCGCATTTTTTTTTGTATTTTCTTTTTTAAATATTTGCATAGGTCTTAGGAATTTTAATTTTTCTCTGACATGTACTCGTATATAGAACTTAAAATATAAATGGATAGTAGTATTATGTATTGAGCTGATTTAATATCTGAAATATTACTATGTTTGGATTTTAAAGAAAATTTTGTTTCAATGTGGCAATATTAAAATACATTTTTGTATTTTTTTTTTATTACAATTAATTTCTAAGTTTTCTTAATAATAAGGATTAAATTTAGTATAATTGTTCATTTTATTTTCTCTGTAATATTTGTGTGATGTTTTATGAGCAAATTTTTGATAATAAATATTGGAATAATATTTCAAATAGTACATATGATGAAAATTTTAAAATTCAAATATTTTTTAGTATAAATTTTTAGACAAATTCTCAACTTGAGAAACGTATACGAAGTATAATTTCTAAAAGAATCAAAATGACTTTAGAAAATAAATAAAAATGTAGGTTTATACTGCAAGGAAAGGGACATAATTCTATAAGGGGTAAGATAAAATTGTAAGAGAGGACGGCGTCGCGCAGGGGATGTAAAGTTATATTTCTTTTTAGAAGTATTTTTTATTACATAAACGGATATATCATTTTCATAATTCATAATTAAAAGTAAGGTCAAAAAATTTAAAAAATGTTAATACTTTTAATATTTAAAAATAAAACTCAGGTATGCTATGAAATAAAATAAACAATTGTAAAAACGTTAGTACTTATTGCTAACTTAACAAATCTTTTTTTCCTGTGGCACTACAGCTCAAATTGGGCTTTGACGTCAAGTATCGAAATACTTGTTTTGTGATCGTTCATTTAGACACCTTTTCGAAACTGCAAGTCGTGCATTCGCGTAGAACAGCGACGAGTTTCGAACAGTAATCTAAACTTGTGGCATTTTTTTTTAATTTTACGACGAACAGAAACTCCGGCCAGCGAATTCGAACCATAATTCACAGTATTATATTCGGTAGTACCTGACGCTTAAACACGCTTGGCTGCCGCCCTGACAAATATCCGGAGCAGGTAAATTGCACACCGCTGTCATAAATCCCAAATTTGAGTAACCGAATTGCACACCGGTCAACCGCTGAATGACCCAAACGGATTATCGATTTATAAGGGTCTTGAACCCTTACGCAGGTAGTTTTTACAGTGACTGTTCGTTTATTCTATAGCATATTTTTACGCCGGTCATTTGCCACTGTTGGCTTAGGGTAGGTTAGGTTATAAGTTTAGGAAAATTTGTGTGAAAAGATTCGCAGGCGTTTGTGGTACGTTCTAGAGACGAACTATTTTCGATTCTATCTGATTTTAGACTGAAATATTAATCCCTTAATCTGATTATGACCGGTGTGCAATTTGGCTATGCAAAATTTTGGTAAGGGATTAAAACTCAACCGCCGTGTGCAATTGGTATGTACTCCAAATATCAATAGGTATGTAATAAAAATTATATAATATTTGTTTTTTTACTTAATTATTATTATTGAATATTTTATTTCACTGTTTATTTGTTGTTTTTTTTTTTTATTAAATCTAAATGCGTCATATTTATTAATTTTGTTTTTAATTTTAGATATAGGAAAATGATATATAATTGAAAAAAAAATCAAATTAGGGCTATCTATTTACGTAATAAAAAATAAATAAATATAAAAAATAAATAATATATTTAAAAAATATATAACATTACATCTCGCGTGACACCCATAATTTTATTTTACCACAACTATAATTATATCTCCTTCCCTTCTGTATAAACTTATTTTTTATTTCTTTTTTAAAGTCATTAGTTAGCCTGAAAAACTGATTTGTACATGTAAAATACATAAATCGAGATTTTTAAGAAATCCTGTTCAATTTATAATAAACAAAATAAAGAATAGAAGCTAGAAAATAAAACTTTTACAATTTTTTTCTAGAATGTAAATATTAAATTTAATAATGTTAATTAAATTCAAATTAATCATGCCGTGTACCCAAAAGGGTGTGGCAGAAACTCTTTCCACTATCCCGAAATCAGTTTCTTCCAAACATCCCTATCCAGACAAGCAACTTTAATTTCATCCACATTCATCTAACCTATCTCATACATGATCTACTACTTTTAAATTTTCGCTTACGCAAAACACTCTCAATGATACCACTCTAACTACTCATCGGACGTTCACACAAACGTATACCTTTAAAGTTATTCATATAAATTCTTTTAACCAAACATTCATTAGACATTCGTTGAAGATGACCGAACCATCTTAATTATAGCAACACCAATATTTCTAATAAATACAAAATAAAAAATACATATGTTGTAACGTCTAACCCATGTTATAGAAATGAATAGCGTTTATATGAGGAAACCAGAATATAAACATTTATCTACTATAACAGCATATATGCAATATAATCACGTTTCTAAATCAACCTAATATATCAATTTAAAAACGTAAGACGCAACTGTATTGATATTACTTGTATTATTATTTTGTACCAATGCTTCTCAAGTATTTATTTTTTTAATTATACTGTAAAATAATATTTTATTAATAAATTGTTACCAAATTAAATGAATTTTAATTTTTTTGCTATTTCTGTTATATTTATTTTATACAAAGTTGTAGCATTCTATTTGCATATTATAGCTTTAACTCTCTTGAATGAATTGTATCACTCACCTGTGACTTATACTCTACGTTTTCGTGAGTTATTGCAATTATTACATGCTCGTTGAATAATATACTATAACGATTTTTGCATCATATTAAATACTAATATATTATAGAAATAAATTTTTTAATTCCAGCAATCAAATTAAAAAAAAAAACACATTTGAACACATAAAAAAGACGCGAAACGATTTAGAAAAGTTAAATTTTTTAGCAAGTTAACAGACAACAAAAACGAACTGCCTATTCGCCTAGATTCATATGATACAGTCACGCTGCATGCATTTGTCACCTGTGTATCTTAAATCAAACTAATTATGAAACTATGAAACAACAAAGCATCGAGCAGCAGGCCTTCTAGATTGCTGCGCGCTCTAATTAAGACTTGAGCACAATATCATCGTATTATTTTACTTTGTGCTGTCAAGTCATATAGAATAGACAGACTAAATTCAGGTAGATAGTCGAAAGGATCTTCTCGTATCTCAAAATAGGTTGTCGTCGGCGATGAAGAGATGACACAGTATAGTGTTAGCTGAGCTAAGACACCAGCAGTTGCATAATTTCGTATTTAACAGTGTAACAGATAAATGTACCATTTGATTTGAATTTCTGAGTTTAGTCACTCGAAATCTTAGCGATATTACCACGCCATGATTTCTGCAAATAGATTATTGCGATTTATAATGATATTTCCACAGACGTGTACCATTAATGAAAATTTAACGCTTATTTCGAAAATTACGGCGTTAAAGATGCATTTTTTAAATATCTACACATCATATAGAAAAGTAACACATTCAATGTCAATTATTCACAACGTTAAATGCGAAATGTTTATTTCCACTATGCGAAAAAATCTTACATATTTGTATGTATGTTTTAATTGAACGTATTTCTAAAATTTAAATCTTTACTTATACTGAAAACTATTTTCTGTTTGGTTAGTTTTTTTTTTGGTTTCCCACAAAATGGATTTTAACCACTTTGACTGCCAGGAAAAGTGGTATCGTACTGTGTCTGTTTTCAAAAATTTTAAAGAAATTATATAGAATTTCTTCGTCTCTAGATGACGAATATGAACTTCGTTTATGATAATGAATGTGTGTTCTAACTATAACGTGCAATAATTTGCCCAAATTCACTAGGCGTAATCGGCAAAAAACATAAGAATTTTATTTTTATATTTTGGGATTCCGCCCTGCTTTATCTGAAAAACAATTTTAAGCATATTTTTAATTTTTTAAAAATTAAGGCGGCCATGAAAAATGTAAAAAACTGTTTTATATTCAGGTAAAGTGCATTTTTGGTCAATAATGCGGTATAATGTTCTTGAGAAAAGTTGTTTAGAATATGAAATTATGGCTATGTGCAAAATTTCAAAAAGTACGGCTAACTTTTATTAAATCCGTTTTTTGTGTTACTGAACGAAAAATGGCAGTAGTAAAACAAACATTTGATTGTTATTATCTTAGATAAACGTCAAAATCTTTAACTGTTTGTTTGAAATTGATTACTTATCTAAGTACATATTTTGCAAATTACTTCTTTATTAATTAATTATTAACTATTATTATAAGCCCGTTTGAGTATATACAATGCAGTTTTGGTGCCTACGTTGATGTATGGTAGTGAATGTTGGGTTTGGTTGCAAAAGCATAAACGGAAAATGACTGCTGTGAAAATGAGATTTTTACGTGGGGTATGCGGTGTAAATAGGAGAGATCGGATACGAAATAGATTAGTGTATGATGAGTGTGAAATTGAAAAAAATGTTGTAGCAAAGTTGCCGTGTTAGTCAGTTAAGATTGTTCGGACATGTTGAGCGTTGAGCGTTGAGCGTAATAATGAACGTTTGGTTAAAAAGATTTATTTGAATGATTTTGATGGTATACGTTTGCGTGGAGGTCCGATGAGTAGTTGGAGTGGTATGAGTGAGAGTGTTTTGCGTGAGCGAAAGTTTCCAAGTAAGGTATAAAAGAGCATGTATGAGAGGAATTATGAATGTGGATGAAGCGAAAGTTGCTTGTTTGGATAGGAATGTTTGGAGGCCACTGATTTCGGGATGATGAAAAGGGTTTGTGTCACACCCTTTTGGGTACATGGCGTGATTGTGTATGTATGTATGTATGTAATACATACTACATGTATGTACATACATACTATGTATGTATGTATGTATGTATGTAACTATTATTATTATTATTTTATTTCTTTTCTTAATAAAGTACTATCGTAGAAACTTATGTTTTTTTTAACTGATCTTTTTAAAATTTTGCAGAGAGCCATAATTTTATATTTTGAACAACTTTTCCCAAGAACATTATGCGATATTATTGACCAAAAAGGCACTTTACCTAAATATAAAATAGTTTTTTAAATTTTTATATTTGAAAAAATTGATAACAGTGTTGTTGCACTATATAGTTTTAATTTTAAATATAATTAGTTTTTCTATTTGCAATATCAAACACTCATCCACTCGAACACAACTGATATCAGTTCAGTAGTTGAAGACGTTAAGTTTAGAAATAATATTTTTTATTTAAATTCTAGTGTGGATGCAGTGCGAACCAAAGACATTTTCAATTCCAGTTCAATATACAACCATTTACTGCGTTTAAATAATTACGTAGATACATAGGTATATCTACGTAAATTATTAAATTAAATTAATGAGAAAAAATATTCGAGTTTAAAGTAAAACTTTAAATTTGGTATATGTAGATTATCTTTCGTCATGATTAAATGATATTTTTTTTATATATTATTTTTCATAATCGAGAAATATTTAAATTATAACAAAGCTTAAAATAAAATAAAAACCACAAATACTTGATTGTTTCACTATATATATTTTACTATATGTAATGATCGTTTCGTCTTCGCAGACATCATCAGACTGACTGGTGTACAGAAATATTATTATTGTTACAATGTATTTAACAATGGGGAGTGGCTTACATCTAATTGGTCATTTGTTATATTTTTCTTTGAATTAACGGCTTTCCTAATCTCCAAATTTTCCAGTAAGTTCAATCGCAAATCTTTATTAGCTGTGTGTAGAATATGAAATCCACCGAAATTATGTGTATTGTCTATACAGTGGCAGGAAAAACCTGTCACTCTTTTTTCTTTTTCTATTGATTTTATATGTTCTTCTAACCGAAATTGAAAACAGCGGCCACTCTGTCCTATGTAAATTGCATCGCAGTTCCCGCAATTAATCTGGTAGACTCCTGATAATTCTAATATATCAGTTTTTTCTTTGTTATTTAAGATTTTGCCGATATTTGATTTATTAATTGTCATAATATTTATATTAAATTTATTTAATGTGTATGCTATTTGATTTGATAGATTCGGAATGTGATTAAGATAATGCCATGTGGTGTTGCGACTGACCTCACTAGTTTTACAATAAATTTTATTACAGAGTGATAGTTTTGTTTTTCTATTAACTAACTTATCTATTAGATTATGGTCGTAACCATTGTTCGCTGCTATATTTTTGATAATATATAATTCGGTGTTGTAGTCATCTGGCTTTAACGGTATAGTTAACAGTCTGTGTATTATACTGTGAAATGCTGCCATTTTTATAGACCAAGATTGATTGGAATCTTTTGGTATAATAATATCCGAAAAAGAGGGTTTTCTGTAAATTTTGAAATTCAGAGAACCATGTTCTTTAGTTACTGTTAAATCTAAAAAGTTGATGGAATTATTTATTTCTTTCTCTATTGTAAATTTAATATTGTTATTTATGGTATTTATATATATTAAAAATTGATCTAGTTGTCTTTCAGTACCGGACCAGACACAAAATATGTCATCAACGTATCTACACCAAAATTTAATAGATTTTTTATATTTATTGTTTTTTAAAATAATATTTTCTATGTAGTTCATGAATATATCAGCGAACAATGGTGACAACGGTGATCCCATCGGAAGTCCTGACTTCGATATATAAAATTTGTTTTCATATTTAAAATAATTTTGTTTTAAACATTCGTCTATTATTTGTGCATATTCTAATTGTTGCAATGAGTTGATGTTAGGGCTATTGCTTAACATATTATGTAATATCGACTTCAGTTCTTCCGTAGGAATCGACGTAAATAAACTACATACATCGAATGATACTAATTTATTATTAATATTAATTTTAAGATCTTTAACTTTATTTGTAAATTCTATAGAGTTTTTTATTGTGTAATTTGGGTTGTAGTTTAATATGTCTGGTAGTTTTTTATTTATATATTTACAAACCTTGTATGCCGGGGCGTTGACATACGAAACTATTGGTCTCATCGGATTGTGTTTTTTATGAAGTTTTGGTAATGTGATTAGTTGTGGGGATTTTGGATTCATCTGTTTCAATATTATTAAACACAGTAAATTGCAAACCCATTTTTATATAAAACTTCTTCCATTTATAAACATTGTATTTAAATTTTTGTTTTCTCTAGAAAAATTATTACAATTTTTTTCAAGAAATCAAATAACAATAAGCAAATTAAAATATTGTTGATTAAATAACGTTTTAATTTGTACAGTGAATTTAAACATTAATGTGAAGCTTTCAATATTGTTAGATTTAGTAAAAATTTAAATTTTTAAGAAAAACCAAAATTTTAAAAATTTAGTTTCATATTAAATTATTTATTTGAATAGATGGCAATAGTGAAATAATAATAAATAATAAATAAAGATTTCTATAATCAAAACCTTACTAATGAAATACGCTTACACAGTTGGATTTATTTATTTTTTTCTTGAAAGATTAAGCAAAATAATTAAAATTAACACATGGTATCGATATAGTTTTTATCTATTGCGATTTTAGCTTGATAAAACTTTATAAATTATATAAAAATGAAATCAATTTATAAATATTTAATATATTGTAATATTAACTAAATGAAATGAAATATAATTTTAAAATAATAATGTGACAATTTTTTTTACTGAGACACCCATTAATAGAAATTAATCTTTGACATGATACTGTAATCCGCAAATAATTTTTAAGAAGATTATATGTGAAAGTTTAAAATTTAATAATTTGTAAAACAAATGCAAACACGTTATTACTACGATGAACAAATCTTGAAATTTTTACATATCCAGAAAGCAAAACCATTACTAAATGTTTTATTTGTAACATTTGATATATTTTATTTATAGTTATCTTTGTATATTTCAACCAAAAATATTAATATTTTTGAGAATTTAATAAAAATCATATAACTTTTTACTGTATGCTTTATACAAGTTTAATATATTTTTTATTAGCGATTTAATCAATAACCCACAACACAAGCTAACAAAACCTTATCACAACAAAGTAAAAAAAAAATAAATTCAACATCAAAAAACCACAACACTTTTTTCATTCCACACTACATCAGCCGAGAATCATAATCGAAAAAATCCCATAAATTCTTTTTCATTTCCTTCAACCGTACATCGTAACTGCACACAGCACAACGCCAGTCACTTGCAACTCCTGCTGCATTGTACGTACCCATAACGTCTCGTCGTCCCAGTGTTCCAATGCAACAATGGTCCCATTCCATTGGGAGGAAACAGAGCACCGTGACCTGGTACACCGTGAACGACAACACGTCTCATGCCAATTGTCAAACAACACCGTGTAGCTTTAAGCGACCCAGCTCGGCAGCTGAATCATGCGCGCGCATTGTAATACTGGCGCTTGTTTCGCATGGCATAAGCGACCGTGACTGGTTTATTGGTAATTCGTACGCAGGTTAGCGTTCAAAGTTCACCGTTCACCGTTCACGGTGTACTAGGTCACGGTGTTCGGTTTCTTCTAATCGAATGGGGCCAATAACATGTGGTACCCATTCCATCATCCGGATACAGTGTTAAAATCCCCCCTTGGCACATGACATCTTCGCCACGCCACACCACACCACGCCCATGTCATACTCGTAACACACACAACACAGGGATTGCTGCTGCTGCTGCTGCGCTTCGCTTTGTAGTCGAAAACATCAATTTCTAACCTAGACTGACGGATTATTATATTTAGAGAAGAAGTTAAGGGGAATGGAGAAAAGAGAAACAAGGTGAATAATATGGATTCTGGAGAATGATCAGGCAGGAAGGGAAGGTTTTGTAGAGAAATTGTTCATGGAAATTGGTTAATTACGTGGAAAATATTATGTTTTTGTTGATAAATTTACAAATTGGAAATTGGAAATTGACTATTTCATTAATATTGTAAGTTTAAATTGTATAGTTTAAATAAAATTCTGATAAATAATATACAAGATTATCTAAATATAAGTACAACAACAGATTTATTCGATATCATTAGTTTTGCTTTCTTTCTCTCTCTCACTCTTTCTTTTTCTATTTCTCTCTCTCTTTCTAACACTAATATAATGCTTTGATGATATTTGTCATACAAATTATAGAGATGTGATTATTTTTTTTAATTTGTTATAATTTTAAAATTAAAAATGTAGTACAATTTCTTTTGGGAGAAATATTTGTATCTAAACAAGTGCAAAATGAACTATTAGATTAATGTACCAAAAGTAATTACCTACTTTTGCATTAGAGTAGAAAATTATTTATTTTCCATTAAATAGAACAAGTACCAGAAAAATTATCGAAAGATTTTTTCTTCGTATATGTTGTAATATGAAAATTTGATATATTAGTAGGCAATATATGTAGAATCATAGTATTTTATATTGTAATTTAATAAAAAGTAAATAATATATAATAAAAACGCACAATTTTTAATACTCGGATATAAGTTCCATCAAGTCATATTAATACGAAAGCAAGCAAGCAAGCCGGTTGTTAGACGAAAATCCAAAATTAGATTTAAGCTATAAATAGTGAGTATGGGTGCATCATACATCAGACAAAGAAAAAACAAATAAACAAGCGGATAGAAGCTAGCAAAGCGTGCATCAGCAAAAGCAAGACTAAAACCAGAAAGTTTCTCTTGTCGCTGTATTCGGTGCATGCTAAATGGGCGCGATTTCAGGTAGCGTTAATCCGCAATACCAAATAGGCGCGAAAAACCGCTATAATCCCCATCAGTGCTCAGGTATAGACATAGTCTGTAGGTCAGGTATAAAATAGAAATTGGAAAGATTTACAATTAAAAATGTGTACATTTCCAAAAATAAACGCAGTTATTTAATATTATGTAATTATATAATCAATTCTAGTCAGTAACAAAAAACAAAATAAACATTGTGTAGCAACATACAAATAATATTGTAATTAAAAAAATGAACATTGTCGAAATAAAAAAATATATTGCACAAACTAAAATTAGATCATGGTAGAAAAAATAAATATCATATATTGTATGATAATATAATCAAATCTTGACTATAACAATTGCAAAAATAAAACATACAAATGATATAGAGATTATAAAGTAAAAATTATTGAAATAAAAAAAAAATATATAGGTAGCACAAACTAGCAACTCCTTTCCATTTTTACTAAATATACTTTTCACCTCCATAATTACAAATCGAATTTGTGATGTTACCGATACAGCAATTGAATCAATTGTAATGAATATTTAACATAAACGCAAAATATATACTATTTGAAAAGAGACATGCGACTGAGGATTAGAAGGGTATCGCGCCTAAAAGACAGGGTTTTTGGTACCTGTCGCCCACCTTTCCTGTCGAAAGGGATTATAAGGGATCGCGCCTATTTGGTATGCAGCCGCTGTATTCATATTATTATTGCAGGTTTCATTTAATTTTCCACTGGCAAACATCCAATACACTTCCTACAAAACAGTGGGATACTAACAACTTTTCCAGATACACTTTTTGCGTATGCTATGCTATACTTACAGTTAATGTAATTCGTCAAATTGTTTCTACTAGTTGTTTTTGAGAAAATCGATTTATTTTCAAAATCAAGTTTATTGTTTTGTTTTCTAGAATGATATAAATAAAGAAATTGAATAATAAATTATAAAATATTTTAAAAATCTAATTTTGAGTATAATTGCCGCTATTATTTAATTAAACTTCAAATTAATCGATTAACAAATTTTTTAATAACTAATCGTTTGTATAATGTCAAACACTATATTGGTCGATTCATTTAAACCATATTACAAATTTAAAATTAATTGACAATACCGGCTGTAAATATTTATTTTACAAAAATAATACAGTGTTGTATTTGATTGATTGAATAACATTTGTGTAAACGTTTCTCACTAAACAAATTACGTTAATTTTGTGTATAATTTATAATAGTTTCAAAAATGTTGGTGTTAAATTGTCCGTTTTGTAACACCAACAAGTATTTTTTTTTATTTTTTCCTTGTGTAATTTTATGCGTACGGGCATTAGACAATTTTCTTGCACGTTAGACATCAAATTCTGTATTTTTTTTATATTGAATATATCATGCAATATTTTAGTTTTAAAGAAATTTTAAAAGCGTAAATTATAATGTGTACTTTGCTTTTTTCATATTTCTATCTAAGGACTTATAAAAAAGTATCGATAGATAAAAATTAATGTCAGCAATATTATATATAATATATATATATATATATATATATATATATATATATATATATATAGCGAATGATTATTCTTATGGTTCTTCAAGTAATATTAAAAAAAAAAACATAAGTATATAATTTTAAAAAAATACATTTTATTTGTTTTGTTTTAATATTTTATTAATCTAGTTCTGTCAATAATGTTATAACTAAAAATTTGTCATCAGTCGCTAAAATGTGTTTTAAAATAAAAAAATTTAAGTGTAATATAAAAATAAATTAAACGATTTTTGCATCTAGAATTAAGGTTGCTAATAAAGTCTCATATGAGATTTAAATGTCATAGAATAAACTTAAAAACGAATCCAAAATGATAACCAGCAAAATGGGATTAAACGGCTTTATTCTTTACTTAAACATACAAGCAATTTAAAATCGAAAACCGTTGCACGTAAACAACGAAATAATTACATCTAACACATTCAATTCGAAACTAATGTATATGAATTAATGTTAGTTAGTTAACATAAGTTTGATTTGAGTGCAACGTGCAACCGTATAGCAACCAGCGCCAGCGTACACGATACGCTTGTATGTGTGAAATAATTATTAGCTGCTTGCATCGAATTTCAGTGCGCAGTTGCACAGATACATAGTATTTCAGACTAACTTCATAGTTTACGTTTCGCGTGATATGAATCTATGATGTTTTCATGCATCTAATTTAAAGCAGGTAGATTTTCTCTCTGAAAATGGAAAATTTGTTTTTGCTACACCGGAATGAAGTTATGAATCCAAAATTATTATTATTATTATAGTTTTGTTGATAAGGTTTTTTGTTTCTGGTTAGGTTAATATGTTACAAATTTTTATGTCTTATTTCTTGTTTTAACTACTACTTGTTATTATTTTTAACTTCTACTTTAAGAATGAATTAAAATTGATAATGTTCGTGTGTTCAAATCTTTTGGGAAAACATAGTGATCTTAGCTATCACAAGGTAGCTCTGATATAAATTATAGAACTAAAAACTAGATATTATAATATGTCAAGTTAAGAGTAAGGGAAAAAACCATAAAGGTCTAATTTTGAGCAAACTTGAGATAGTGGACATTTCCTTACTTGTGATTTTGATTGTATAATCAAAGCGGTAGGGAGACATTTTTTACACTTTTTTTTCCACTCCGTTTTTTCCACTCTATTTCTTCCTCTGTACTTTTCTTCCGCCAATACTTTTTTCCACTAATTTTTTTGGTTTGGTTAAATTAGATAAGGGTTAGGTTAAGTTTGGTAAGAAAATTAGTGAAAAAAAGAATTGGTGGAAAAAATATATAGTGAAAAAGAATTGGCGGAAAAAACGATTGGTGGAAAAAATGTATAGTGGAAAAAAGAATTGGTGGAAGAAAAGTATTGGTGGAAATAATGTGTGGAAAAAATGGGGTACAATCAATCAAAGCCATTTGACTTTTTACTAACTGCCGTTTATTGCCAAAATCGTACTTTTTAATGAAGTTAAATAGGTATTTAAATAGTATTGAAGTAAAAATATTTATAACTTAGCATTTATCAATTTACTATGCATTATACGTTTCGCAAAAATTGTTATTTTTATATAAAAATGTGGCAATTTTACAATATGTTTTTGGTATTAAAATATGTGTATTATTTACATTTTTACAATATAATAGGTTTCGTGAATAGCATTTGTACATGCAAAAAAAAGTTTAGTTATAATTACCACAACTGTGGTCATTATTATTAATAGGAAGTCATGCTGTATCAATTTCAAAACATTGAAATAATTATAGTAATGAACCTTGAACAAATAAATGTTCATATTGTCATTGTGAAATTTAATATAATAATACTCAAAATATTGAGATTTTATATTTTTCCCAAAATTTCACAAGTTACTCAGTCATTGAATCGGCTTGTTAGGCTATGAATTTGAGTATTATTATATTGAAATAATTGATAAAGTATGGCTTCCTATTTTGGATACTTTATAATTATTTACTATTAATTTTACCATAAAGTGTCATATTTTGCTCAAATGAAGGTACTAGTATATAATGTCGAAATGTATTACAAATTAAACAAGACGTTAAGCCAAAAGATATTTTAATCATTATGAGTTGTGAAAGATTTTTCAATATTAACTTGAATACTATACATATTTATCTTTTTATTATTAATATATTTGAGGCCGATTTTTTATTAAACACTAAAGTCGACTTTAAATCAATAAATAAATTACTATTGCTGTCCAAAAAAAACGATGCATTTTGATTACTTAAGTCGACTTTAGTTAAAGTTTTTATTATTAAATCGGGTGTTAAAATTTTTATACAGACTGGTACTTTCTAAAAATTGTAATTTATGTATTTACAAGCTAAAATGAAAACATTTCCTTTAAGAAAAAGCTCTTTTATTTGAATTATTATCAAGGGTATTTTAAAATGTATTATGATGATATTAAATAAGTTACTAGTATCAATTTGTAACATTTTGTTTTGTTTTTCACAATAGTGATTCATCTTGTCAGGTGTTTCTGAATGACATGAAAATAAATATATTTTCGTTGGAAAATCAAGATAATTTTATTGTCTGTATCGTTTTTTTTTTAATATATATGGAAAATGAACAAGTTAAATTTCTTATTTTGTAACATTTTTTAAATTAAATTAATATGAGAAATTTGTTATAGAACTGCGCTTTTTTCTATAAATATTGGCTTGTATTACGAGCACGATTTTAATAGTGGTTTTAACTAATAGAGGTGTTAAGTTTTCATTCTAATGTACAAAAGAGTGTTTACAAAACCAAATATAAAAGAAACCAATATACAATAAACACACACACAACAATAATAATTCATACACTAAATAACAAAAACACACTAAGACGTAAATATTATTGATGAGACGAAAACATTTCAGAATGTTAAGAATATTCACTCTTCAGATAGCTGTTAAAGTAATCACTGCTTAATAAGAATAAAATATCTCTACTATACTTGTGTTGTGTTTTATTTAATTAAATTAAAACCCATATTCCTAACAGGTTATGGTGCCCAGGCAACGTAAATTAAAATTAATAATTAAATATAATTAATATAAACTATTTAACAATAAAACACGGATACTTTCAATATAGTTTTAAATAGTATGTGCGTGTGTTCTGTTAATAATTACAAGTTATAAAATAAAGCAAAATGGACATAAAAGTTGCTAAAAGAAATATTCAATCATTTAATGGTGAAAAATATAGTGTGAGGAAGTTTATAGTGAAATCTTTATTAACAGAACTTGAAGTGCTTAATGTTGTGACGAACCCGATTCCTGAAGAAATACTACAGGAGTGTACAAAAGTGACCCAACTGCCAGAAACACAATTATCGAATATTCGAATATTCATTTTTGGGATTTGCAAAGCACGAACATGCCAAATTAGAAGAAATAGACGTAGTGTCTTATCTTTTATAAACTTTATCATCATTTCAATGACGATGTGATAAAAACACAAGAAACATTACTTGAAGATAATTTAAATATTACTTTTGTAAAAATTAAATTATTAAACTATGAAGTTAAACTGAAAACTAAAGAAAATATAAAAGTTTTACAAACCGCAAACTCTTCAACAACAAATTTTTAAACTTTCTAAATTTAAAAATTAATAAATATAAAATAATAAAAAAATACGTAATAAATCGAGTGAACCAATAATACAATGAAATTATTATCACAAAAGTCTGAATAAATTATTAAAATTTCAAACATGCAATCATTGTGGTCGAAATAATTATTTAAAACGTGATTATACTTATTAAAAACGTATGTTGAAGAACGAACCAACAACAAATATTTTCAATCTACATATGGTTCAGACACAATCCACAAGCAATAGTTTTGCTTTTGTTTTTGGAGATCATCAAATCAACATCGACAACAATTATTTAACTTTTATCCTGGACTCCGGAGCCACGGACCATACAATCAACAACATCGACGTTTTTACAACATGCGAAGATTTGGTCAAACCATTAGAAATTGCCGTGGCAAAACCAGGTTCCACCAAACCCACAAAAAGAGGAACAACTGAACAAATCAAGGCACATGTGGACGATAAAAAAAAACGTTCTTGTCACTCCAGAAGTTACCACAAACCTCCCATTAGTTCGACGATTTTAACAGAGCGGGATGACGGTAATTTTCCACCCACAAGGGGTAATTATTAATAATAATAATAAAAAAATTAATTAAAAATCAAACCATCATCCCAGGTAAGCTCTTTTAATAATTTAATTGAAGTTAGTTTCAAAATTAATAAAACATAGCTCATTTATGCAATAATGTAAATATTAATTATAAATTATGGCTCGAAAGACTTGGCCATAACAGTAAAAAATTTATTAATATAAATATAAATAATTTGGAAGATATAAATTTGATTAAAAATCTAGATCCAATTGAGCTATGTAAAGCTTGTATAGGTATATAGAAAACAAGCATAAATGCTTTTTAATAAAGTAAAGAAACTAAAAATTCAAAATAGACCGTTATTAAAAATATACACAGATTACTGTGAAACTATTACATCAACTACAGTAGAAAATTAAAATTAATATTTAAAATTTAATTAATGTTTTATTTATTTATTAAAAAGTAACATATTGAATTTCTTCTAAGTGGGAGATCGTAAATAAATTTCAAGTTTTTTGTAGTTAAAGACACTGCTCTCTTTAATTTTAAATATAATAAATTTATATAGTAACAATGGTCGAAAATATCTGTCAACTGAGTTCAAATATTTTAGTTCAATAAAAAGGCATAATGTGTTATTTATCACTATCACATACACAGCCATTAAATTGTTTAGCAGAGCGTATGAACCGAACAAAAACGGAAAAAGCCCGTACACCTTTAATCGATTATAAAAAAAAAAAATTTAAAAACAAAAACGGAACAAGCCCGTACATTTTTGATTGGTATAAAAAATTAAAAACAAAAACGGAAAAAGCCCGTACATTTTTAAAAATTTAAACCAATCTCTTAGGGGTCAAGCTGTATAAACAGCAACTTATTTAATAAGTCGCACCTCTACAAACGCTCTTGCTAATAAAAATAAAACACCATATAAATTGTGGCAGAAACACAAATCTAACTTAAAACATTTAAAAATATTTGGTTCAACCGTATATTAAAAAAAAATATACAAACTTGATATAAAATCAAATAAATGTATATAAGTAGTGTTGAGCCAAATGGTTATAAGTTATAAAATGTGTAAAATAAAAAATTTATTATAGCTCGTGATGTCATTATAAATGAAACAAATTTTATCTTTTTGACGTTCGGCTAATAATAAATAAAGAAAATAAAATGCCTATAAGTAATTTTACAATACAAACTGATTAAAATCAGGAACTGAACAAAATATACAAACTGATTAAAATCAGAACCTAAAATAGTTAGTAAGTGATATAAATATATCAGAAACTAACAAAATGAAAATAAATCAGAAACTGAATAAAATTCAGAAACTGATAAAGTTCAGTTAACTAATATAGAAATTAGGTGAGATTGAAACTCATTAATTAAAAAAAAAGGGGGTTAAAATTTGATACTTAACATCAAGATAACTCTGAACTCAGACGTTGTGACAGAAATAAAAATCGTCCAAAACCTAATTACACTGAAAATGAAAATAATAATAATAATTTTCAATTTAATTTTTTAAATGCAAAATATTCTCTAGAAAAATCCTAAAAACTTTTAGTGAAATAAATTCTAGGGATGATTGAATTCAGTGAGAGCAGGCTATAAAAGATTAGTTAAAATTCTTTAAAGATAAGCAAAACTTGATATAAGTTCAACGACTCCTTGACATAAACATAGTAAGTTGCAGATGGGTGTTTACATTAAAAAAACGCAAAAGGGATTCATCAAAATATAATGCTAGGCTGGTAGCAAAAGGTCATAGTCAAAAATATTTAATAGATTATGAACAAATTTTTGCATCAGTGTGAGAATGTTTACATTTAGATTTATTTTTAACGTTTGCAGTTATTTTGATTTATTATTAACTCAAATCAAAGTAAAAAAAAAATAAATAAAACTGCATTTCTAAATGGTATTTTAAAAGAAACTTTTTATATGATGGTATTTGATGGCGTTAGTTCCCAAAGCAACTAAGTATGTTTATTTAACAAATCATAATATGAATTAAAACAGTCTTCACGCGGTGAGTTTTTTACCGGAATATTCCGGTTTTCTCATCGAAAGGTACACAAATAAAATTCACACGTTTGATACAACAATTATAAATTAGAAAAACTTAAAAATATCTAAAGTTGATCATTGCTTATGTTTCTTAGATAATAAATATATAGAACAAAAATATTTATATTTTATTACATGTTGATGATTTATTAATCGTCACATAAAAATAAAATAAATATCAACGAATGAACAATGAAAGTTAAAAATGTATTTACAACATTGTTTTTAAATAATAAATTTGAATGAAATAAAATTATTTTTGAATAAAAAGAATAACTTGCAATAATGATCAATTTACTTTAGATCAATCAACGTATTTAAAAATTATAATAATATAAAAGACTGTAAAACAATAGATACTCTACTACCTAGAAAACTTAATTATGAAAGTTTAACTGTAGATAAAGATTATGAAGCATCATGTGTAAATCTAGTTGGTAGTTTAAAGTATACTATTGTGTACGCGTGCTGATTTTGTGTTTACCAATTTCTTTTTTTTTTTTTTTATTTATTAAGTTTCAAATAAAACAAAAATTCTAAAACTTTAGAAATGTTTGAAACGATTTTAAGATATGTCAAAGGTTCTCTTGATTTGAGATTAACATATATAATAAACAATAAAAGTATATAAATAAAATTAATAGTTACGTTGTTTTAAACTTGGGTATAACGACATTGACAAAAAATATATCAGGATATATATTTAAAGCCTTCGAGTCATGTTGTGTAAAAGAAGCTTCTTGCTTAAATCTCAGACAAATAGTATTAACATAAAAATACTTAAAAACCCATTCTTATTTTTAAAACCAATACAGGTTGTAACAACATATCAAATAATTCTACAAATCATAGATGAACTAAACATATCGATATTAAATATTTTTTTTTTCTTTTTTTTATAGTGGAGAGCAAATTTAAAATAAATTAATAAATAAGATGAATATATTTTACAGATAAGCAGTTAGCCGATATGTTTACGAAACTGTCGGGAAAGAAAAAAATTTCAAGAACTAACAAATAGATATTGTAGTCTCAAATAATTATCAATTACTTAAATATAAAAGTTTATTGTTATAAAACATTATAATAAGAATATTCTATATATAATATGCTTAAAGTAAATATTCATGTATAAATGATCTATACGTACATATATTCAAAATATATATAAACAATAATATTTTTACAGCTATAAATTTATAGAAGTGTTTAATTGAATTTTTTATTTGTTTTGAGTGAGAGTGTTAAGTTTTCATTCTAATGTACAAAAGAGTGTTTACAAAACCAAATATAAAAGAAACCAATATACAATAAACACACACACAACAATAATAATTCATACACTAAATAACAAAAACACACTAAGACGTAAATATTATTGATGAGACGAAAACATTTCAGAATGTTAAGAATATTCACTCTTCAGATAGCTGTTAAAGTAATCACTGCTTAATAAGAATAAAATATCTCTACTATACTTGTGTTGTGTTTTATTTAATTAAATTAAAACCCATATTCCTAACAAGAGGTTTTAAAAATATACAACTGCTATAAGAGAGGCGCGTAAGTATAATATACTTTGCTTAAAGGTCGTAAAATAGTAAACAAGCATATTAACCTTGTTAACAACATAAGAGAATCATGGGTTACATAGCGATGTAAAATTTGAAAACATAATAAATTAATCGACGGTCAACCGAAATGAGCCTACCATATTCAAAAATATGTAAAAGTATAGAACGATACGCTCAGACTATGTCTCGTTCCTGTAAATACTTTTCGAACCCACATGCGGTAGGTCCAGTTCAGTCGCCACGGATTCCTCCCGTTTGTAACGCTGAGGTATTGGACGGTTTGAGTCTCGGTGACGGTGAAAGTTCTTTAAAAATAAGAAATGTAGACATGTGTGTGTGTGTGTGTGTGTGTATTAATATACGGAGACAAGTAACGGGAAAATATTGAGTAATTATATATTACCGTTCACCACACACTGAAGCTGGAATTGGAAAATGTTTGAATAATTGCGTATTACTGTCCACGATTTTGCAGCCGCCTAACACACATGAGACAGGAATGGAGAATATTGAACAATTGTGTCCTATACCGTACACGATTTTGCAAACGTATAACACACAGGAGACAGGCATGAAAAAATGTTGAATAATTGTGCAACCGTTCACAATTTCGCAGCCAGGAAAGGTAAAATTTTGAATAATTAAGCATTACATGTAAAGATGTGTCTGATAGTAATGTCCACGCTGAACTAACTCTTATTCAAATTAAATCATATGTACATGCGCTCTGTTATAGGATGGCCACTTGCCTCTTCTTCAGAGTATTGTCTTGTGTCAATGTACTGTTAGGGGTGTCATTGTATTTAAACTACTAGTGAAATGTGATGGCGAGTGATAGTTGGAAAGTATTTCAGAGCACAACGTGTGAACTGTATTTATGTATCTATCAATGAATACTCGGGGAAAAACCTCACCAGCGGATGGTAAATTGCACATGAACATTTCTGGGGAGAATGGGTCTCAACTACCCCTTATTCGTTAAAAAAATCCCGTATTTATTCTGATCTATATCTAAACACAGAAAAACAAAAGAGATAAATAACAAAATACCTTAGACAAGGACAGCAATATTAGCCAGCCGAAAAAAAAAACTTTTGCCATTTACATCAATTGATTTAGCCCACGCCCTTGACTAATCGCGTCGTAACAAATCAGTTTTCTTCTCCAGTTGAAATTACACATATCATCAAAAACAATAATTGTGTTCGATGAAAATAAAATAATAATTCTACAATGTAAGATATGTAATATAAATTTAGATTTAGATGTATTAAAAATAAAAATAAGTAAATTATATCTATACAGAAAATAAACAAGAATGTCCACTGCAGAACTGCGTATCGTTAAAATATAAAATAAAAAGCAGTTTTATAATAAAAATGTATATCATTAATATCATCATATAATAAAAAGAAAAAAAAAATTAAAATAAGAGCTTTCTTTTATGATATATACTCGTAGGAAAACATTTGACTGTGCACACAAAATACGTTGGTGTGTCTCTGTGTGTTTGCACATTTTATTTGTAAAAATTTAACGAAATAAAAATATATAATATAAAAGTAACCGTTTTTCTTGTTCAAAGAAAAATGTCTTCTTGATTTATATTTATTTACATATCGAAGTTTTCATGTGGAATACTTTTTAAAGATAAATTTTCAGAGTGAAAAGTGTATATAGAGAATAGGTACAGTATATAAACTGCATCACCTTATGTTGTTCGTTTTATATATATATATATATATATATATATATATATATATATATATATATATACATAAAACATGAAACTATTTTTATATAAGTGTAATCGCTGACGAATAGAACATAGTTTTCTATTTTAGAAAATATGTTTTGTTTTTTAAAATATGCACATAAAATTTTATAAAGAAAAATTGGCCCTTTTTAAAAGATTATTTATCGAGAAATTCTAGTTACTTCTAGCTTTAAACTTACAAAAAGACTACTAAAATTTATATTGACAAATATGTAGTTTTGAAAAATATTATTCTACATTTGGGAGCGTAAAAGATTTTTAAAATAATATTTTCAAAAAATTGGCTAGCACTACAAGATCAGGGACTAAATAGCTGAACTAAAACATTCAAAAAATAAACTTGATGACCATGATGACCCTAATAATGTGGTTGCAGATTTAATGGAATGGGAATTTTAAAATAAATTTCAATTGTATAAGTTTTTGGTATACATCATTAAGTCAGTTCATGTTTCATCTGCCACAAGTTAAACTTAATCATTGTCAATACACGTTATATAATTTATCTATATAATTGAGAACAACTAAAATATAATAGCAATTAAATGCATCAAGTGAAATATTTAACCGTAGTACGATATCAGGTGCCATGGAATTAAGCGGTGCTTAACCCGAACTTAATTATACAATGAACGAGCTTAGTGCGTCGGCTATAACCAGCAGTAAGCTTTCAATGAGTGATATTAATAACCATTTAAGTCGTGAATAATTATTCTTTATTAATAGTAGTTTTGATTAATAGGAGATTTATCGATACAATGCAAATTTCGATTAAATTATAGGCAGTTTTATATTGAAAAATTTATCGTTGATTTTTGTTAATTAAACAACTCGAAAAGTAATAATGTACTTTTACCATGTTAATTTAATTTTATTTTCTGAATTATTGAAATATTGACTATATCTCTAACTAAAAAGTAATTTTTGATTTATTATTTTAAAAAATGACATCTGATTAACACAGTTGCAGTGTGACATATCAAATAAACAAATTATTATTATTATTATTAATTAATAAATAATTATTTACTAATAAAAATTTTATGTTTACAAATATTTAGGATTATATTATTATATTTATTATATATTATATTATATATTGATATTACGTTACTATATTGTCTATTTAGAAAAAGGTCATTATGCTACTAGTACAATAATGTAACATTATTATGCAGTAGTTAGTTACTACATAAATCAGTGGTGCAGCATCAAATATGACTACACGGTCAAGTGTATTTAATTTGACATGTCCAGCTGCCACAATGGAATTTCTAAAATTTAGTTAAGTTAGTTGATACTTGCATTGGTTATTTTCGCTTAAATTTGAATTTCATTCATCCACATGTACAAATAAGTGCTAGATATGTAATGTACACCGCCAAATTTGACAGAAACTGCACCAAAGAACAATTAATTCTCACGAATCACGTAACAAATACACTAGGCAAAAAAAAACGCGTCACTTGAAAAATCTGAAAAATTACCGATTTTCAAATAGGTATAACTCGGTCAATTTTGAACGAAATTGAATGAATTTTTTTGTACGAAAAAATTTGAAATCTCGTCTTTAAGGTCGTGCAAGATATGTACCATTTGAGCCATTCCGCTCTCCACCACACCCCGCAGAAAAAAACATGTTTTGACTTAAAAAATTGTCAAACTTTGACAACATGTATAGTATACAAAAAAAGTTTTTTGTAGATGATTCATTTGATTAAGTATGTTACGATTCAAATGATTATTTGGTTATTATTAATAATAACAAAACAAAAAGTTAGGTTAATATTAAAAATAATGTCAGATTAGGTTACGTTAGGTTAGGTTCAGTGAGGTCAGGTTAGGTTAACAATAATAATAATAAACGAACATTTTAACCCTTTTATCCTGCAGCAGGCCTCATCAGATTTAGCACGTGCATTATTAATACTAACCGGTCATTATTAATAATAACGGAATTAATTACTTTAACTGTAACTTAATTAATTAAATTAACCACCTACTATTGAATATTATTCATAATAACTGGTAAATATATATATATATATATATATATATATATATATATATATATATATGTGTGTATATATATATATCATATTTACCAGAAGGTATGGTAATTATAATAACTACTTTATCATGTTAACCTCAACAAATATAACAAATACAAATTTATGATCAGGTTCTATAGCGTTACTGAATATTTTGTCTATTAGTAATAATAGGAATTTTATATGTTTGATAGAAAAAAACATAATTTTATAATCAATTTATACACACAGAGCGAACATACAAAATGCGAACATAGAAAACAAAATGGCGCCCGTGATTTACTGTTTTCGTCGGCCATGTCAGAGCGGAATCGGTAAACTGCGTGAATTGCATTAAAGAGTTAAGATTATTGCGGGTTGACTTAGCGCAGACTGTTTCGATTGACGTTGCTGTTGTTGCTGTTCGGCTAATTTCTGTTTCTCGTTAGCGATACGTTCGACACGTCTAGCAGCAATATCTACCGGCGTCAGTGGATGCTCATAATCGATACCGTATTTGGTTAAAACGGCCAAATGTTTTGGATTGGTGGAAGCTTTTCTTGTAACAGCTCGTTTATTGGAAACTTGCTTCAACGAATCATAATGCTGTATCATCAGCTGCGAAAATGTATTATTGTTATCCTGCGTATACAATTGTGCTGTTCGCATCGGACGATTCGATTTGAATGGTTGTTGGGGAAATTTGTTATAGATGTTTTTCGTTTTCTTTTCTCGACTAGATGTATCGTATAAGATCTTTCCTTCTTCTCTTGAGATTAACACTGTTTCGTATCTAATCAATTACAGAAGTTTTTTTTTTTAATGTTTTATCAAACATATTCTATAAGCTAATTAATAAAAATTTGTTAAAATGTTTACTACGTTATGTAACGAAATTATTCTGGCTTGTTAAAACAATTGAATTAAAAAATTTAGGTGCTTAAAATCATTTTCTATCATATTACTAAGTCAGAAAGTTGTAACTGTAATAAATCAAGTTGAAATTCGCTTAGATTTGCTTTTACAATTGACGGATAAATTATGGTATAACTATCAGAGGTATAAATTTATTCTAGTAAATATACCTCTGATAAATACAGTTGGCTAATTATTTGGATCAATTAGAAGATTCATAGTTTGTTAGAAGATTTCGTCTAAATTAGAATACATTTGATTTATTAGTAAGAAAAATTGAAGATAATATTTCACGCACGACAAATAGAGATCCTAGAACAAAACTGTTAATCAAGCTGAGATTTTTTTATGCAACAGAACTTTAAAGCTATTTTATTTTAAAGGAAATTAAGTTTTCCTTAACTAATTTAATCCTTATCTTAAATGCAGAATTTTGCCTTTTTTTACTTTTAAATCGCGTCAAAAAACTACAGGTTAATAATAAATAACTTGCATATTGAATTGCGCAATGCAATATAACGACATGCACATGATGTTTCAACCAACCTATGTCTGCACTGCTTGGGCGACCTGTACGTAATACTTGTACAATTAACATAATCAGCAGCAAAGTCCCAATTAGGCGTATGACCCGGCGAGACAAGCATCAAATTCAACGGGAGTCCTTGGAACGTTTGTATAACTTTCAGAAGCGCCATGTCTTCATGTATCGTCCAGGGATGCCAACACGATGAATCTGACTGCGTTATATCATAAATTTATATTAGAAGCCTATAAAGATGCAACTACAGAACCACACCGATATTTAATTTTTGATTTGAAACAAACAACTCCTGATTGGTTGCAATTTAGAACATCACGTGACTATCAAACATTTGTATATATTCCAAAAAATGCAGCTTTCGAACGGTTTGTCATCAAATATTAAATATCAAGAAAAAACTATGGCCCGTATTCTCATCTCACCCTTTCCTGAAAAAGTGCTTTTATCATTAATTTCAAAATAATTTTTTGCTTCTGTTTTTGATCATATATAAATAGTTTTTCTATTTTTGATCATTTTTATTATATTTGGTATTATAAAATTGAAATAAACTATTAGAAAATGTTTAATAAATAATTTTCAGTAAACGTCAAAAGCACTTTTGGCAAAAATCACTTTTATAAATGAGGTGAGAATACGGGGGCCTATTATTTTATGATTTTTTATAATTTACTAATAATCGATGATTATTATATCAATAAACTTACCATTTTGAATGTGGAAAATGATGAAATACAGTTAAAGAACGCGATAGAAAGTCGTTTAGCGAAAGCTAGTAATTCAATTTTCTAAACTGATAATGTTTTGTTTTTGTTTTAACATAACTAACTTTGATTTTGAATTTTATTTTTAATTCTTTTATGAAAAATCAATTTGAATCATTTTTTTTTCTAAATATCTTTCGGAAAAATTTCGGTGTCGCGTTATATTCGGGCAAATACCGTTATCAAAGAATGTCCAACTTGCGTTAACATCACATTTATTTTTTTTTTTCGAGCTACCTTGTTCGTGTGTGTGTGTGTGTGTGTGTGAATATATAAATAATTTTTCGGTTCATCCTCCTGTTTGACGTTCTTATGATGGACGCCGCATCCATGAAAAATGTTCTTATGCGTGAGAAATTATATTTACGAAAACTGTGATTTAAAATTTAGACACTTCTTCTGGCGCGCGATGCCTGTAAATGAATTTGAAAAATGTTTTGGTAACAAGTTTTTACGTACGAGCATATGAAGTGGAAAAAATATATTATGGTATAATAGAAAGAATTAAAATATGTGTAGGAAGAATATTTTTCCAATATTTTTTACAAAGTGTAATGTAGGTATATGTCGCAGAAATATTGAATAATTTATATTTTTGTAAAAATACTAATATTTTTTGAAGACTTAGGTTACTCAATGCGCATTGCAGGGTAATTAGGTAAAAACAGTTAGTTTGTATTGGTCATGTTTATAGAAAAACATTAAACCAAAAATTTGTAATTTTGCAAAAATACGGATAAAACAATATCCCTGCGACATCTACAATATCTAACAAAAAATTTATAGAATTTTTTGAGCTGGTATGTCGTGGTCCGAATAATTCTATAAATTCAATGGATACCGGCCGTGAAAGCCTGTAAATTATTACCAAAACCATTACGTTTAAAAATCAAATAAGTATCTTATATTGGTTGGTATTTTAGCGATGTTTGTGGTATGTAGATGTTTGTGGTCAAGACGTAATCCGAAAAAAGTAAATGATTTTTAAATGTTATTCATACATACATACTTACTTACATACACAATCACGCTATGTACCCAAAACAGTGTGACGTAAACTTCTTCTACTATCCCGAAATTAGTTTTCTTCAAACATTTCTATCCAGACAAACTACTCTAGCTTCATCCACATGCATGGTACTTCTCATACATGCTTTTCTATTTCTACTACTTGGAAACATTCGCACACTCAAAACACTCTCAATTCACGCAAACGTTACTTTCAAAAAATTATTTCCATACATTCTCTTAGCCCAACGTTCATTGAAAATTCGCTCAAATGAATATATTTTAATAAAAAAATGTTAATAGTTTGATAATTTTTAATGAAAACAAATTTTTAATCGCACTGTAATTTTTCTATAATAAATTAATTTTTGTATTTATTATTTATAAAAAAGGTCTATTAAAAATTAATTCAAAATTCAAATTTGAGTTTCAGATGTGTATAAATAAAAACAATCTATTTAAAATTAACGTATATTGTACATATTAATTTAATATTTTGCATAAACAAATATTGATTTTTACCAAAGTCAACATATTTTTAAAAAAATGAAATTTTTGGTCTAAATTATATGGAAATTTTTTATGAGTAATTTAAATATTAAATTCAATTATTAGATTTTAAATTTTGATAAAAATATTATTAATTTAATATTTCAGTAATACAATGCTACAATTAATTTTAATTTTATATATTAAAAAAAAAATAACTTATCTGAAATTTAGTTTCAAATATAATAAATATTTTAATTAGTAATTTTGAAAGTCAAACCACTAACGTTATAAAAACAAGAATGTTTTCTATTTTTTTTTCAATAAGCTTATACATACATACATACATACATACACAATCACGCCATATACCCAAAAGGGTGTGGCACAAACTCTTTTCATTATCCCGAAATCAGTCGCCTCCAAACACTCCTATCCAAACAAGCAACTTTCGCTTCATCCACATTCATAATTCCTCTCATACATGCTCTTCTATTCCTACTACTTGGAAACTTTCGCTCACGCAAAACACTCTCAATCATATCACTCCAACTACTCATTGGACGTCCACGCAAACGTAAACCATCAAAATCATTCAAATAAATCTTTTTAACCAAACGTTCATTAGACATTCGCTCAACATGTCCGAACCATCTTAAATGACTCACACCAACTTTTGCTACAACATTTTTTTTCAATTTCACACTCATCATACACTAGTCTATTTCGTACCCGATCTCTCCTAGTTACACCACATACCCCACGTAAAAATCTCATTTCCACAGCAGTCATTTTCCGTTTATGCTTTTGCAACCAAACCCAACTTTCACTACCATACATCACCGTAGGCACCAAAACTGCATTGTATATACTTAAACGGGCTTCTTTTGAAACATTTACATTCCTAGCAAAAGTTCCCAAAGCACCCAAAACCTTACAACCAGCATTTACTCTCTTTTCAATTTCACGATCAAAACGGCCATCTCTAGACAGCAAACTACCCAAATACACAAACTCATCTACCTGCTCTAAACATGCACCGTCAATATGTACATTACATTCAGTCATCAAATCACCTTTCTCAAAAACTAAAACTTTGCACTTATCAACATTCAACACAAGATTTATATCTTTACCAACAACATTAATTCTATCAATCATCCTTCTCAGTTTTTCTTCAGATTCAGCCAAAACAACCACGTCATCAGCATACGCTAAAGCAGGTACAACACAATCACCTATTTGTATACCATCATTACCACAGAAAGCTTTTCGAAGAAGTACATCCATATATAAATTAAATAGCCAAGGAGACATTACACAGCCCTGTTTGACGCCAACATCTATACGAAACCAATCACTTAAGCAACCATCAACTCGTACTGCAGCTTCACTTCCATCATACAGAGCTTGAATTGCTCCTAAAACAACATAACATTAATATGTCTTAAGATTTCCAATATAATATCAAATATTAAAAATTCAATGATTTTAAAAGTCGCATTTTTTCAAAGATTTACAATATAGCATCATAAAAAATATTAAGTATGACATAAAATATATTTTTTTTAAGAAATATTCTTTTCTTCTTTTTCGATCAGTGGCGTAGCTGTAATTTAATGGCTTTGGAGTAATACAGTGTGTTTTAAAAATAAACATCTGCAAATATATTATTAAAAACAAAAGACAAATATTGTCCTGATGTTAAAGGCAAAGACACTGAAATATAGTAATAACTGGAATGTGCACTGCCTATGTGTTCTAGTAGCGCCAATGCGAGCCGATAGAGATAGGAGATACGGGGATCTCTATCACTGTCTTACACTTCTGCGCATTTGGAATTCAAATGCGATTTCTTGCGGTAAAAATGCGACAATCTTATGTTGTTGCATATTAAATTGTAGCTAAATGCATCGGCTAAACGATACGTAATGAGATTTTATTGGGGAATTCCTCTATGAAAGTTATTTTTATCATTTTTGATATATTAATTTGACATTTTTTCAATATAGCAGTGAGATCCTTTTTTTTAATAGCTATCTAAGTTATCATGTAGTAGCAATGCTACGCCAATAGGAAAGACAAAGACGCGAATCCCCGTATATCGCTATCTCTCTCGGCTCGTATTTGAGCGGCCAGTGCGCGTTCCAGTTATTACTATATTTCAGTGTAAAAATATGAAAAATTATAAAAAAATTATTTAGCTGTATCGAAAAATGTTCAAAATAAAAGTTGTTTGTTATAACTAGTTCAGCAACTTTTTGTTAAAAAAAATTTTTGAAATATATTTCTGTTGCGGAATTTTTATAAACACCTAAAAGTGATATCAGTAAATTACCACTTCCAGTTGAGTCGTGTTACTCTAAGCCTAATCCGTGCTTATCTGTAACAATCTCGATACGTAAAATTTGGTATAATTACAATTATCTCTCGTATCATACGTAATATGACAATCTGTAATAACATTTGATATTTTAAAATATTTTTATAGTAGTATTTCAAATTAATTGAAGTTTTGTAATATGCAAAAAAGAAAACTATTTTATTCCTTCATTATAACAAGCAAATTGAATAATAAAATTTATTAAATTTCAAAAATGATTCATTCACATTTCTTTATGAAAATAATGCAGTACTAAATTAATTTACTAATTACCACTAAGAATTTTTTCTATATTATGTTTCAAAAATATATACTTACTCTATGTCACTTTCTATTATTTTTTTGTCAACGGTGTGAATTTATGCAAATTTTAGTTCAAAATTTGTTTCAGTTACAATAATGTGTACAGTTTAGTTATGGTTAATCATAAATTAACGATTTGTAAGTTTTTATTTATTGTTTTGATTATAATTTAAAAATTTACTATTTTTATTACTTTGACTGCAAAAAAAAAGTGTTAAAGGTCTCGGTACGGTGTCTGTAACATTTTCATAACTTAAAAAAATATATATCGAAATCCTTCAATCCATATACCCAAGATGGACATATGGATTTATTTGTTCCAGTGTTGCCAACTGCGAACTGTCCGGAAAAAAAATTAAATTTTTTAAAATTTATTATATGGCTACATTATTTATCCGATTTTATTCAAATTTTCAGAAAAATTTTAATATAATTTTAATAAAATATTGTGTTGCCAACTTTACGAGAAAAAAATTATGAAAGTTTTTAAAAATTTATTATAACTGCATGACTTATCGGATTTTACCCAAATTTTCGCAAAACATTCTCCTAGTGCCCACATAAATTATACAATACAGTGTTGCCAACTTATGGCTTACATTATTTATCCGATTTTAATTTTCAAAAAAAATTCTTAGTGCCCACATGAATTATATAATTTTAGTAAAATGCCATGTTGCCAACTTTCCGAGAAAAATAGATGAAAATTTTAAAATTTTATTATGGCTATATTATTTATCCGATTTTAATCAAATTTTCACAAAATATTTTTCTAGTTTCCACATAAATTATAAAATACAATAAAATAGTAAAATACAATATTGCCAACTTTTCTCTACTATTTACCCGAAATTAATGAAATTAAACAAAAGATTATATTAGTGTGCAAAATAAATTATATAATTTTAGTGTTGTACAGTATATACAGTATATATATATAATTATAATTTTGTTTATTTTATTTATATATGCATAATTAATTATATATAAAATGTATGATTGTTTCTTTATATTAAATAAAAAAATATATATTTTTATATTAATACAGGGCCGGATTTATGTATAGACTAGGTACACTGTAAAAAATATATCTTAAATTTATGTTATTTTACATAGGTTTTAATAAAAAAAATAACAACATTTTGTAATTTTACTGTGATAATTTACATAATATTACATTTTTTATGAAAAATTACATTCAGAAAACATGTAAAATTAAATAATTTTTTTTACACTGTAGGCTGCAATCGTTTTAAAATTGAAAATATTTTAAGACCACAAAAATGTGGACATATATGTAAAGTTCATTGCAAAAGAAAAAAAAATTGCCTATTATTTATTACTTATTTCTGTTGAAAAGGTTTACTTTGATATATACAAAACACATTTGAACTATTGTATTATATAACATTTACATGTTACGTGTTACATGTTACAAACTTCATTTCTTTTTCTACAGTGTTGCCAACTATTTATTTTTGAATAAAAAAGTAAAATATATAACACTTTTATTTAAAACGTTTACGAAGCCATAAAAAATGAATGAAAAAATTTAATGAAAAACTATTATGACATTGTTTCATTTTTTATAATTCTATATATTTTTTCAAAATTGTTAATAAATTATTTTGATATAAAGTTTAATTTTTAGTTAAATTCAAACATATAATTAACCAAAAAAAAAAAAAACAAATAATTATTTCTTTATTTCAAAACAGGGAAATAATAATTTATCATATCAGTAATATAAAATGATACGAGTAATTTATATGAAACAAAATTCAATATTTGTTTAATAATTTATTGTACATGTATATCGAAATATTTTATATATATATTTTATATTATATTTAATCTTTGTAATTATCAAATTATTATTAAAAATAATTTTGAAAATATACTTTTATTTGGCAATTTCGAAAAAGTTTTTTGTCCAATATAATAAAAATTCTTTTACATAAAGTAGAGAATTTATTACATCTATTACATTTGTAAAAACCGGAGAGTTGAGGAAGCGCATTTTTGGTATCAAAAACTTTGCAAAAGCGCATCAAAATATTAGGTTGGCTTAGGGCAGGTTAGGTTAAGGTTGTTTAATTATGTTATTCAATATAATCATGATGCGCTTATTCAACATATTTTTACGCGCTTATGCAACCTCTAAAAAATGGCAATATGCGCTTCCTCAACACGCCCGTAAAAACTAATGAATTCTGATGTGCGTTTATTTTAATTTGTATATATTTTTTTTGTACTTTTCATATAAATTTTATAAATTTTTAGATATTCCGATTTGTCAGTAGCATCTATCGAATTTTAACATAATCGAAAATATATTTCAAATCGAGATAGTCTCGTCTCCCGTTTTTTCCCCATCTAAATCTTGAAATTCAATTTTCCGAAATTGTCAAGCGTAAAAGCGTCTCTGACAACTATGCGAAACTTAACCTAACCTGACATTTATCTTATAATATGTAATAAATTTTTGCGTATTTGATTGACAGGTATGAAAAGTGACATTGAATCGCAGAATCGTTTCTCAGCGTTGAGTTGAGCGATTAATATAACACATCCGAACATAATAATAGAGAAATGCAATTTTTATCAAATTTATCACTATAAATAATTAGAATAGAATCATTAACGTTTGCTTAAAAAAAATTAGGATGAGGCTATTTATACATACGGTATATACGCAATTGGCTATTTATACATACTAAAAAAAAACAAACCTAAACCAACCTACTAACCTAACCTACCCTAAATAGCTAAATAGCTAATTACTTAAAAATACTGTGTATAAATAGCCAATTGCGTATACATACCGTATGTATAAATAGCCACTTTCAAAAATTTATATGAATGATTTTGAAGGTATACGTTGGCGTGGACGTCCGATGAGTAGTTGGAGTGATATGATTGAGAGTATTTTGTGTGAGCGAAAGTTTTCAAGTAGTAGAAATAGAAGAGTATGTATGAGAGAGGAATTATGAATGTGGATGAAGCTAAAGTTGCTTGTCTGAATAGCGATGTTTGGAGGAGGCTGATTTCGGAATAGTAGAAAGAGTTTGTGCCACACCCTTTTGGGTATATGGCGTGATTGTGTATGTATGTATCTAAAGAAATCCTGCTAATATTCATTAATATTTTTTTTTATTAAGGTAAAAGAGAAAAGAATGTTATTGTTTAAGTGCGTCCATGTTATTGAAATTATTTAATTCGTATATTTAACAAATTAATACTCAAAAAAACTTTAAATTTTGTTGTACATCGTAATTGAAATATTTACAGTAGTAAAGTATTTTAATAATGATTTTATTATGATATTATTCACATTGAAAATAATTTAAAAAATGCGACTTTCTTCTATTTGTTACATGTTTTATTTAAAAAAAAAATACGAAAAAATTTGAAACTAGAACAATCCAAAGAAAAGATAATATTGACAATTAAGTACATAATTTTTTTTTATATATAAATTTTGTGATTGCAGACTCGTACCTCTGCGGGCTCGGGTTCGAATCCCGCTTGTTGCATGGATATTTGTGATGTCAACATTGTTGCTTATATATGTGTTATAGAAAACAAAATCTCTAACTAGATAAATTATTATTACAGTTATTATTATTGTTACAGTAAATACAGAAATAAATTCTATTATAACAAAGGTTAAAAATAAAATAAAAACCACAAATACTTGATTGTTTCACTATATATATTTTACTATACCTAACGATCGTTTCGTATAGTAAAATATATATAGTGAAACAATCAAGTATTTGTGGTTTTTATTTTATTTTTAACCTCTGTTATAATTTAAAAATATGTTTCACCAAGAACCGACTACAAACTCAATCTCAATTATAAATTCCATATTTAATTGAACTTTTTTTGTATTCTCGCTACGAATATCGGAATGTAGCAATTATATCGAAATTTAAACCTAATTTGCTATATATGTAATAATGTTTGCTTGTATTATGATGAACAGGTGCTCAAAGTGACAGTGAATCGCAGAATGGCGAACCGATATTGAAGGGCTCACATCGATACAGTCGTTCAGTAAGCAATCCCTGGCAGAATCATCACGGTGGTGGTTACGGGAATAATCATGGCCATGCTGGCTACCAGGGCTCCGCTTCCGGTACTAGATATAATTCCAGTCATTCAACACCGACAAGACAGCACCACCAGCATCGAACTTACACCAATGCCAGCAAATACGAAACGAGCAAATCAACTACGAGATCGAGCAGTACGGCTAGCGAAAATAAAATCACATTTAACAAAGGTTAGTACGGATTTTGCTTCATTTTATTACCTATGTATTTCATTTAGCCAAAATTTTGCTAGATTTATTTAATGTTGCCAGTGGCGTAGCCAGAAACTTGTCATGGGGGGTTACTAAAGAAATGATATAATATTAATCAATAAAGATAATACTATAATTTGTATAAAAAATAAAGAGCAATAAAAATTATACTTTTATAAAAATGAAAGTAAAATAACATATTTCATATTTCACATACGTATGTTTTTGGTCGTTTAGGTTCTTGGGGTGGGGGCAGGGCCGGATTAACACTATGAGGGGCCCTAAGCACAAAAGATTTTGGGGGGGCCCTCCCCCCCCTTTTTGTACAAATATTATTATAGAATAAAGTATTTTGTAGAGTAAACAAATTCTCTGATTCGTAGAGAAGGTTATTGCCAGGAAAATAAGTAAATGAATATTGACACCATTAGTACATCTTCTTATGGTGATGTCGAAAGTTTGCTGTAACAAAGTTAGTGTCTTTGTTAATAAAAAATGAACTAATAATAATTTTACTATAAACTGACAAATCATAACTTTTATTAACACATGATCTAGAAAAACGTTTGTTCGCGAATTTTTGTCGTCTGCTACGAAAAATCGCGAAAAAACGTCGCGAAAAATTGACACTATTAGTTTTTTTAATTTTTAATTTTTTACAATTTCCGCGGGGCCCTCAAAATTTCGGGGCCCTAACCTATAGCTTAGTCAGCTTATGCTATAATCCAGCACTGGGTGGGGGGGTTTGGGTTAATCCCCCTAACACCCCCCTGGCTACGCCACTAAACGTTGCCATACCAAATGAATGATATAAGAATAGTTATAATTATATTTATTGCAAAAATGAAAAATAAAAATAAATTAATTCATCTTGTATTTACATTATATACCTATAACAATTAAAAATCATATTAAAGCATGTAAATAGTCTGAAAAATAAAAGTTTGTGTATATTTAACGCTATAACGCTTTCCGAAATAGTTACGTTATATTACGCGATTTTTATCCAGGGCGGGTCTCTCTTTTTATTAAAATCGTAAATTTACAATAGTTTCATAGTTTCGCCGAAAAAAATGCATAAAATTCGTTGATTTTTTTAGGTCGAAAAACGAATATACCCTGTTAATATGGTAAATTACTTGTTACACATCACTTACCAATATCACTAGTTTTTGCGAAATATTATAGACCAATTGTGTATTTTAAATTATGACAGTTATTTGTGCTACGGATAAGATAATGCAGTAAGTACAGTATAATAATATTTGACTGTAAAGTTGAAAAGGAATAAATTTGGATTGTCGTAATGTCGAAATTTTTCAAGTTATACTTAAACCTAACCTTGTTCTTAGAATATTATATTTACCCTGATATATTTAATAACTTTTACATGACATTTATGATGGAATCGAATTATATAAATCCTTTTTATTTATTGTCGAAATTATTTTTTTTTCAAATATACGGAAACACTTGATTCTATTAAAAAGATTTTTGGCAAACGCATCAAATACAATAAATTTTTTGTCTCTTTGTCATTTTTAACATACTTGTAGTTTATTTTCGCCTATTATAAGACATTTAAATTATTTGTTTTTTTGATAGAAATTAAATTATTTTAAATGGGAAAGTGTGACACCATAAAGTTATTTGGAGAAGAAAAATTAGTAAAAACTAATTAATTAGTAGGCAAAATTTTATCACTGAATTTTTATGATTTAAAAATTTTACATAACCCAAGAGAGAAGTTAATTTTTTTATTACGAAATTAATAATTGAATGCGGAAAGGTTTATGTTGGTCAGACAGGTAAAACTGTTTTTACTAGATAGACAGAACATACAAGGCCAGTACAGGTCTAAACTATCCAGATAAATTTGCTATTGCACAACATGTGTTAGAAAATCTTCATGATGTAAAATTTAAAGATACTTTAATAATTATAAGACCCGTTAATATTAACAGCAGAATGATAAGAAAAGCAATAGAAATTTATAAAGAAAAAGATAAACGAAAGCACTGATTTAAATAAAATTTGGCTTCCATTAATTACAAATTTATAATCTAGTTACTTGTATTTGGTTACCTAGTAACTTGTTTCTATGTTCTGTTTATTTACTCTAAATGCCATTTGTATCATTTTTTTTCTGATGAAGATGTACGTTGAGTACGTCAACACGTCGATTATTAATAAATATTAATACAGAACTATAACTTAAAGCTGTTTTATTTTAATTCTTTTAATGTTTTGCATTTCGAAATTTTAGGGAAATTATTTTAATTTATTTATGTTTTTTCTATTTTTAGTAAGATACTTGTACTTATATATTTTAATATTAATTTTTAATATCTTGGATATGGAAAATTTTTTGGGATTTATATATATATAATTTTTCGTTTGAAAATTGTCTGAACTAATTTGTATTTTGAAAATATTAATTTGAAAAAAAAAAACTTATAATAAAGAATTTTAAATTACCGTTACGAAATTTTTGATTTAAAGTTGACTTATTGCACAATAACGGATAATTGAATTTGAAAATTGTTCATTTAATTAGTTAATAGGAAAATTATAGTTTACTTTAGATATTTCGTGGAATATCATATAATGCAATTACCATAATGATGATGTAATAACATAATGATGTAACAAGGATTGTTATGAAATTTTCGAAAAACAAATATTTACACAAATTTTATTTTATTTTTGTAAATTATATTTCACGTAATTAACAACTTGTTAATAAAAAAAAACACTTCATTTCGAAAATATACATAGAAACTACTGGTACAATATTCTTTAATTTAAAAATTGTCTAATGTTTAATTAGATAAATAAATATAAAATTAATGGTGTTTAATGCAAAAAATAAAAATAGTTAATTACAAAAAGGTTTGTAGCTTATCTTATAACATTTTAGTATATCTGATTCATGTTTACAATTGAGGAGCACACTGTCAAAATGGCGTTTTGTCCAAATTCCATAATTTTCGGAAAGAGACAAAATTCATTGACAGAAAGTGACACATTTTTGATTAAATCTGAAAGTGCATTATGGTCACATAACATAGACAAAAAGCGTATTGAATGTACAAGTAACTTTTCAATATTTATGTCAGATTGGGGGGGGGGGGGGGGCAATATGCGTTTTAAATGTCGAATTTGCCCTAAGAGACGTGTCTTTGTGGAATGTAATACCATCATCACTAACTAAAAATTTTACATTTTGGACAAAACGCATTTTGAAAATCTGCTCCTCAACTACTCTAGTATATTTATAACATAGTTGGTTTTGATAATGACAAAATTATTAGTGATTAATCAGAATTGATTAATCATAATTATACATCTGTTAACAATTTTACAATTAATATAATAAAATATAATTTATTACAGTTTTAATACAATATGAAATTAATATAAAATAATATAATATGTATTTGGGTATAAGTTTTATATAGGTATGGGCACTGGCGTAGCTAGGGGGGGAGGGGGGGGAGGGCGGCATGATTTTGTTGATGCAATATGTTTGCGTAGACGTCCGATGAGTAGTTGGAGTGAGTGGTATGATTAAGAGAGTGGCTTGCATGAGTGAAGTTTCCAAGTAGTAGGAAGAGAAAAGCATGTATGAGAGGAATTATGAATGTGGATGAAGCTAAACTTGCTTGTTTGAATAGGAATGTTTGGAGGAAACTGATTTTGGGATAGTGGAAAGAGTTTGTGCCACACCCTTTTGGGTACACGGCGTGATTGTGTATGTATGTATGTATATATAATTTGATAATAATTTCGGGTTGATATCATAAATTACTATTGTTATAAATCATTTCTTATTTTTTATTAATGTATTTAGTTTGTATGTAGTATAATTTATAAGTTTTTTTAGTAAGTTTTAATTTTGTTGTTTCAAATTTTTATTTTGTGTATCATAGAATAATATAATAGAATAAAATGGCATTTTCTAGAACATGAACATAAAATAAAAGTCAAACATCGGAATGAATTAATTTGAAATGAGTCAAGTCGCCTACAAAAGTTTCACTAAATAAATACGGAAATTTGGAAACTTTTAACAAAATTTGAACTTAGTTTGAAATTTAAATTTGATTCACTTGACACTTAATTGTTATTTCGAAATTTGTGAGATCTTAGGTTTATTGAAAATAATTTTTATTTTATATTGATTTAACATAGTAAAAAATCTTTTAGAACTCGTTATATTAAAATAAAACGGCTTTAGGTTGTAGTTCTGTATTAATATTTATTAATAATTATTATTTATTTGGAAACTATATGATTTAAAATAATTTTATAGAAAAATTATTGAAAATTTTTCATTCTAAACTAAACTAAAAATAAATAAAAATACATGCTAAGTAACCTTAACCAGTTACTAACAGTTGCAGAATAGTATGTATATGTATATTATTTATATTTGTTATGTGATTTGTGAGAATTAATATACAATTTCTGATCACTCTCTGCGGTGCACATTGCATTTCTTGCACTTCTTCACACATCTTTAATAATCAAATTAAAATTCAAGCGAAAATAAACAATGCAACTGTCAATCAACTTAACTAGACGTAATAGTATTTTCGAAAATGGCTATCGAAGATGTCACATTAAATCCACTTAACGTTGTAGTTATGTTTGTTGATGCCATCAGAGGTGTATAAGTATCTAACTATAATTATTGTACTAGTAACATAATGACCTCTTTCTACATAGGCAATATGGTAACGTAACGTAATATTAATATTATGATATGCTTGAAGAAAAAGAGATTTTATTTGAAAAACATTTCAATTTTAAACAAATTATATATAAAGTATATACACGAATTAGCTATAGTTCCCGCCATGAAAGTCTGTTAGACATACGTACATACATACATACATAATCACGCCATGTACCCAAAAGGATGTGGCACAAACTCTTTTCATCATCCCGAAATCAGTCGTCTCCAAACAAGCAACTTTCGCTTCATTCACATTCATAATTCCGCTCATACATGCTCTTTTATTCCTACTACTTGGAAACTTTCGCTCACGCAAGCCACTCTCTCAATCATACCACACCAACTACTCATCGGACGTCCACTGGCAAACGTATACCATCAAAATCATTCGAATAAATCTTTTTAAGCAAACGTTCCTTAGACATTCGCTCAACATGTCCGAACCATCTTAACTGACTGACATACGTAGCGTTTATATTCTTCTTTTCACTACTGATATATGACAGATTAATTTGTATTCTATGATGTAGATCTTAGCTTAGTTCGGAAAATTTCAATCACGTAATACATAATTCTGTATAATAATTATGACGAAAGGACAGTTTTTCATGGCCAGAACTATATATAGTAACTTTAGTTCTTATTTTGTCTGCTAGAAAAATGAATATGCGTATTTTTTTAGTAATTGGCTACGTAAAGAAAATAAAAAAATACAAAAAAAATACAGTTTTTGAACGCAATTTTTCATTAAAAATAAAATCGAACCAAAACTATGCAAGTACTTTATCTTGAAGGATTTGCATAATGAATGTTAGTGTTAAATCGGTGTGTTATGTCTGGTGTTCCGGTTTGCTGACGACCAAACAGTGTTTTTATTTTTGTCCATTAGAAAATTTAAGTCACGGCTGTTTGGATAAGGTTTTTGGGTGCGTGTTGCTTGCGTTGCGTTGCGTTGCGTTGCGTTGTGGCGAATGATTTTGTAACTTATGTGTCGATTTCTTTTTTTATCATTTCATTTCGTATACGTACCGTTTTTGCTTTGCTCTTCTCGCTGCTTCGCTGTTTCTTCTATGATTATTATTATATTTAGGCATCGGCGTTGGCTTTTCTAGGTCAACCGATATCGCGTTTTGCACTTCGTATTTTACACTCGAACACATTTTCTATAGTCTCTAATCAGTTTTTATAATATTTGTTATCTTGCATTTGAGTGAACCGTCTCACCTCACCCAGCACCAATAAATATTCGTAAATCAAACACCAAAACCCATTTTTCTTAAATGTTATTTTTATTTCAATATTTGTTAAATCATGGAGCTGACAACAACTTAAACAAGCAAATTTCGAGCCTGTTTCGTGTTTACATTTCCGTCCTGATAATTTACTGAGTAAAGAAAGTATGGTTTCTTTACTTAGCACATTATCAGAATTGCTGCAAGCAACTTTACTTTACGCGCTACCTTCTAATTTTATCATTTAAAACGTCTTACTTTTTTCTGTTTCGGTAGCAAATAAGCTTTTGTGCGCGTTGTTAAACTTCGTTTCCACCAACCGTCACCGTAAATATTTAATATTATTTTAATGATATTTAATTATTTTATATATATATATATATATATATATATATATATATATATATATACTATAAATAATTGAGTGAACTATAATTAATTAATATATTAATATTAATTCAATATTTTATAATTATTTATATAAAGTTTAAAAATTATAGAAGGGCAGTTTTATAATATAGTGAATTTTCGTGGGCAGATGAAATTTTTCATGAAGTAATTAGTTTCAATTGAAACTAATTAGAATCCATTGAATCATGGGAGCTAACCGCAAAAAATGATTCACTTATTTGTTTTAAATAGAAAAAAAAGATTTTTCTTATATTTAAGTGAATTTTATTTTAAGGGAACTATTCTAATCATACTAATTTTAGAGAAACACAAATTAGACCTTTTCTAACATACATAAACTGTTTTTAATGTAATGCTAGTTTGTATGTTGATATGTCAACACGTGCAAACTGCAAACCAAATTTCATTGAACGAATTATTTATATATATATATAGATATACAGGCTGTAACAAAAAGATCAGGACAGTAGAATATTTCCAGAAATATACATTGGATTGAAAAAACAAAAAGCACGTGTTTAATATTTCTCAAAAATCTATTTAGTGATACCAAAATCGACCCCCCACTGCCATTCCGTGATGGTGAAGGAGGGGGGCAACTTTGAAATCTGATGTGTATTTCTCGAGATATATATATAGTTATGTAAGAAATTAATGGGTATATCAGTCCAATGTGGAATGGTTCATAAATAAAGCTCATTTAAGTTTCAAAGGCAAGCTTTCGATTTATTTTAAATCTTCTTTATGAAGAAAACTAGCCAAAACTAACATAGTTTTTGTTATATTCTAATATATATATATATATATATATATATAGGATGTAACAGAATAACAATTCCTAATTTTAACTGGAGTATCTTGGGCTCAGAATATGAAGATTTAATGCAAATCACTGAGATAAAATGTGGCTCCTTACTGAGCTACAGGGTGTTTTATATAAAAATTTAAAAACTATTTTTGCCCAGTACTTTAAAACTATTTGACGTATCTTTATCATACTTGGCAGGAAATGTAGGTACCGTACACCATACTAAATTATGTTAAATAAAAGTTTCTGGCTACTGCCAGTGGCGTACAACAGGGGCAAGTGAGAGGTTGATCCTTCCTAAATTCTACGCCACTGGCGGAATTGTCATTTTAGCACAATTTTTCGATTCTCCAATACTTGTTGTGTGAAAAACATACTCTTTCTTTGTAACGATAAAGTCACTGTTTTTCGAAATATTTAAAGTTAAACATTAGCTGCATCCTTGGGATTTTTTCAAAATTTGCTCAAAAAATTCTGAAAAAATTCAGTAAAATAGAGAAAAAAATTAGCTACATAATAACTAAGTAACTTTTTTTTCTAACTTATTCTGATTTGGCTGTAAAAATTATTGAAAATAAAAAATAAAATGCAAAAAATATTAATTTTCAATAATATTTCCTGCCAAACCAGAATAAGTTAGAAAAAAAAGTTACTTATTTATTATATAGCTTATTTTTTTCTCTATTTTACTGAATTTTTTCAGAATTTTTGGAGCAAATTTTAAAAAAATCCTAAGGGTGCAGCTTATGTTTAACTTTAAATATCTCGAAAAACAGTGACTTTATCGTTACAAAGAAAGAGTATGTATTTTACACAGCAAGTATTGGAGAATCATAACATAAGAATTCGTATAATATTTTAGGGGCACGATTAATACTGGGAAATGCAAAAAATGAATTTGTATTATTGTTTTAGTAAGCTTCGAAAGTTTATTAAAAATTTAGCTAGTTTAATGAATTATAAACTACATATAACCAAAAAAATATAAACTTTTAAGAAAAAATAATAAATTCCAAAATAAAATAATAAATAAATTCATACATTTTTAATTTAATTCAAAAATGTGTCAAGTGTAGTCTGTCTTTTGTTTTTGAAACATTTCACTTCTACACTTATCCAGCAAAGCAATTTTACTAGAAACTGTCATATCACTTCTTGGCATCTTGGCAAGAGTGAATTTTTTTTAAATAAAATCGACAAGATGTAAGTTTAACGAACCTTCCACGCGCGAGGTGTAGTAGTAACTGAATCATAACTGAATACGTAACGATTGAGACAGCAGGATAGACTCTCACAGCTTTAATGACCGGTGCCGCGCCACGCCGACGCGAGGGTAAACATTAACCTTTGAGCGCGCGTGGGTCCGTACTTCATACGTGAATGAATGTGTTGGGAATAAAGTTTACAGCGCGCGATACTAATGTAATTAATTGATACATATTTGCTAGTTTTTTAAATATAATTTTCCATGTTGTGAATCAAAAAGATATGAAGCGTATCATATTAAATTTTTTGTAAATATTTTTTCTTGTGAATACATATTTGTAACATAATATATACTGTGATCTTAAATTTACTGTCCCAATTAAGCGGAATGTTGTCCCAATTAAACATGTAAATTTACTGTTGGTTCCTTGGTTTGGCTTCTGTTCTTTGAGATTTGGCCCAAATAAGCGGCTGTCCCAATTAAGCGGTGTCCCAATTAAGCGGAATCGACTGTATATATATATATATATATATATATATATATATATATATATATATATATATCATTGAAAATCTAGGCAACCACACAAGTTTGATGCTACTAACTTTTATCTCAACACCAAATCGACAACGAGCAACAAGAAAATAATATTAACTCAATTTAGGCAAAATTTGTAGTTACGACTGTTTACCTCAACGGTACAGATATATATATATAGGGTGATTTATGACGTCGGATGATTCCTATGAGTAATCTAAATAAACATATGTCCGAAAATGCTTTCTAACGGAACTGTAGCCGTTAGAAGTTTATTACATGTAACATCAATCGCGTAAGCTCTATTTGTTATATCAGGAAAAAAAAAATTTATCTGACACAATAATTTTTTCTGACATCAACATTAAATTAATTATGGATGAGTTCACATTACATGAGTATGCTGATATAATTTTTATTTATGGATTTTGTGATGGAAATGCATTACAAGCATGAAGAGAATACCAGCGCCGATTTCCAGGCAGAATAAATAAGGCTAACGCGATTGATGTTACATGTAATAAACTTCTAACGGTTACAGTTCCGTTAGAAATTTCGGACATATGTTTATTTGAAGTTTTTTTATTTAGATTACTCATTAGGAATCATCCAGTGTAGTTTTTCCCCGAAGTCATAAATCACTCTGTATATATAATAATAATAATAATAATAATAAAAATGAAAATGTTTTTAAATCGAGATGATTCTACGATAAAAATAAAATTGTATCCGGTTAATTTGGAGTATTTAAATTTGTGTAAGATTTTACTACTTTGACTGGAAAAGAGGTATAATAATCGGTACAATGTTTGTAATATTTTCACAAATTAAAAGAAATATTTAGACATCCTTCATATAGCTTCTAGATGACGAATTTGAACTTACACTGTAAAATTTTTATGTAATTTTTCAAAAAATTTATATAATTTTTCATGTTTTGTGAATGTAATTTTTCATAAAAAATGTAATATTAGGTAAATTAGCATAGTAAAATTACAAAATGTTGTTATTTTTACAATGAAGTTTATGAGAGTGCATGTGTGTGCGTCGTCAACTCGTTCGCACACTTGGTCAAATTTTTGTGATCGCAACTCCTCGTAGACGGTTCAACCGATTTTAATAAAATTTTCAGGATAGGTTCATTTAGTGCCCAAGATGATCATGTGGTTTTATTTTTTTTATTAATGCCAACTTTTCGAGGAAAAAATTACTAAAGTTTTTAAAAATTCATAGCCGCTACATTGTTTACCCGATTTTGATCAAATTTTCAGATGAGATTTTTCTAGTGCCCACATAAATTATGTAACTTTAATAAATTACAATGTTACCAACTTTCTGATAAAAAAATTACAAAAGTTTAAAAAAAATTCATTATGGCCACATTATTTATTCGATTTTAATCAAACTTTTACAGAAGATACCCCTAGCATCTACAACATAAACTATATAATTTTAGTGAAATACAGTGCTGCTCGTACTTCCCGAGCATATATTTTCTATTTCTTAGCATTTATGTGATATAATGTCAAAGTGGTCTATATATGGGTTTACCCATATACACTTCTAATCTTGTTTTCTATAAATTGACCAGTTTTTTTTTCAATTTATTCGGGACGTCAAATTTTATTTTGCTGTGAGTATATTAAAAATATGTGACAGAAATTTTAAATATTATAAATATAATTATATGAATACCGAGTTGCATATATTACAAAAATTGTGTTGCACATTGCTTGAATGCAATTTGTACTATTGCAACAAATATGGTGGACAGAATGATGGCTATGGCCTAACCTATCTAGTTTTAAGTCACCTTTGCAAAAATTTTACATAATAAAAAAAAATAATAAGTTAATTATACTGTGATGTTTCATAACCACGATCAAATTGATTTGTTAGTTTACAGTTTTTAATCTATGTCCATTTTATTCATCTGTCAGCACTTTTTTTTTATTAATTTGATATGATTATACAATAATAAGAATGACGACTAATCATTATTATCTTGTTTGTACATATATGAAAGAATTTTATTCGTTTAAATTACATAAATAACAGAACTATATTCCAGCATTAGTAATATGATATTACCACCAACGGAATGGAAAAATACATATGTATGTAATATTACTGTTATTTTTAGTAAAGTCTCTTTTGGTAAATTTACAGAACTTCAGTAAATATCCTATCGGAAATTTTCCATAAATAGGAAAAATTTGTTTAGTATTATTTGTAGGATGTATTTTGAAATAAATGAATTTTACTCAAACTATTTTATTAGTATTATTACATAAAATATGTACTAAGTCTCATTATTTTCAGGAATTATTACAGATATTAATATACAAGCTGTAATATTACATAATTTAAGAAGTTATATCAATAATATGTAATTCTACATTAAGTATGTGATGTAATTTGTAGAAAGTAAGCAATTTTACATAATTAGGTTATTTTTACTTATTCTATGTGATTATTATGAATTATGAAAAAATTACAGAATTTTGAAATAGAAATACAGAATATTTATGGCAAAATAAAAATAACAGATTTTTACCACTACTATTTTTCTGTAATTTCGCTATTTATTTATTTTTTACATTGTATAAATGTTATTTGTGTCATTTTTCCTGATGAAGATGTACGTTGAGTACGTCAGTTATTAATAAATATTAATACAGAACTACAACCTAAAGCCGTTTCATTTTAATATAATAAGTTCAGAAAGATTTTTTACTATGTTAATAGATTTGTTCGATTGACTCTCTTGCGTTTGACTGCAAAACGCCGCCGTAAATTATGCAGTAGTTTGCCGTTTATTAACCATAGCTGTGTTTTTTTTACATTCCACTCAGATCAGTAAATCTTTTAAATGAGCTGAGCTGAGCTGAGTTTTGCCGAGTGAGTTGTATTGATAAATAAAACAGTTTATTTGAAAGTGACGTTTAAAATCTAAATTCCACGTGTATGATATAACCTAAAATATTAGATGTATTTGGATTGTTTGCGTTGATAATTTATTGCAACTCGCCGGATATCTATTGTTTGATTTCAAAATAAAATATTCAAACACGTTATCAAATCTGAAACTAGGAAAATTTGAATTGCGCATGTGCGCTCAGCTCAGCTCAGCGAAGCACTAGCTAAATATCAAACTCAGTATCGGTAAGGCGGGAAGCAATTCACTCAGTTCGAACTCAGTTACTAGACGATAAATAAAACAGCTATTATTTCAAGGTTACTGATATTTGCTGATCTGAGCTGAGTTTTTCGGTAAAAAAACACAGCTCGTAACTGCGAAGAAATGAATAAAATAATAAACATTGACGCAGCAGACGCAAGTGTGCGGAATCGAACAGAGCCTAATAGAAAACGATTAAAATAAAGGAATTCCATTTAAGTGGACAGCTCCATTTCGAATGTGTGTCTCGTGTCTGGAATTTGTACGAATGTATGTCATGTGGACTTTGGAAGAATGAGTTTGTTTGAGGTTGAAACAAAAGAATTACGGTATCTCGGTATGTTTTAAAATAACTAAACTACATACACTCAAATTCGTTTTTAACCGTTTGTATGTGTGTGTGTGTGTGTATGCCGTATGTTTCTCTTTCTCGTGTGTGTCCCTTGCTGTCTTTTAAATTTTTTGTTTCTTTTTCATTTTGAAAGTATTTCTTCGATAGTTTCCTCTTATTTTTTGTTTGAAGAACATTGTTGGCGAGTCTAAAAAAATTATGTAATTTTACATGTTTTCCGAATGTAATTTTAAAAAAAGTATGTAAAATTACAAAATAATGTTATTTCTACTGTTTAAACCTATATCAGGGTGGCCAAAACCTGGAAAACCGGGAAAACCGGGAAAAGTCAGGGAATTTTGTTGGTCCTGGAAAAGTTAGGGAATTTCATTTGGAGTCAGGGAAAAAATTTGTTTGGTTAAGTTACAAAATTACAAACACAAATTTTGAGCAAATGTTGTGCAAATTTGTAATTGTATTATTATAAAATTTGCAAAAATTTTATGAATTTCACTTTTAGTATATTCAAATTAATCTTATCTCAATTTTTTCAAACCTAGACTTAGAAATCATTATAATTAATTAAGTTCGAGGTTGTAACTCATCTTTATCTAATTTTAAACCGATTTTAATCAATATTTTGTGATTCACAGTACTTGGGAATTTATATTTGTTTAAATATATAAGTCAGGGAAAAATGCAAAAAAAGTTTTGGAAAACCGGGAAAAGTCAGGGAAATTGGTTTTCACAAAGTTTTAGCTACCCTGTATATAAAATTACATAAATATAAGATATATTTTTTAGAATGTAGGATTAAATTTTCACATTTAACTTCGTATAAAAAAAAAATTTAAAAAAAATAAAATTTAAATTTAAAATCAAATTAATAATAATTAAAATTAATATTACAAAAGGTTGGTTCTGTTTGGTGAATATAAATTGGTACACATCGGTACAACATAATATGTAATTTTTATTCTTGTTTAATATCAATATTAATATTAAAATGTTTATAAATATATTTATAATATGACATTGAGGAATATGTTAGGTTATCACATCACTTTAAATAATAATAACGTCACAAGATGGTTTTTAATATGTATGTCTCGTAATAATAATTAGTTATATAAAATAAATATATAGTTTATAACAATAAATCATTCGTAATATAAACCAAATACTGAAGCGACAACAAAAATATACATAGTCTCAAGCATTTGTGTTGCATATCTGTCTCGTTCTGAGTCCCATAAAAATCTCACACATGAGAATATATCATACGATTTCTTTTCGCCAATTGTCACTACGCATACCAGTTTGTACCTTGAAAAAAAGATTTGATTTTTATCCTGCGAACACTGTACGACTAATTTTCATGAACTATAAATGTCAATAATAAAATATAAAATGTATAATTATGTAAGTAAATTTATTATAGAAACAGTTAATTTTTCTAATCTATGCACAAAACAGAACTTTTTGTTATTGTTGTATTATAGAAAACATCTTATTCGAAAAAAATAGATAATGAAAAATTAAAGATGTAATAGTACCATATTACGTAGAAAAATAGTTCTACAGTTTTTGGCGTTAGTTGATTTTATAAAATTTTAACACATTTTTTATCTGCTTTCAAATGAACAAGTAAATAAAATTGAATTATTATCATTTCTTTTACATATATTTTACTAATTTAATAAAATTAATTATGATTTCCAAACGAATTTCAATCACGCAGTTTGTTTTAAATTTGAAAACAAATAACTGCAGTAATTTAATACAACACACGCAATTATTGAATTAGATGATTTTTTTAATATTATAGAAAGTAAAATCCTCTAAAAAAAAACTATAAAACTGTTTTCAGTGTGTTAAATTTTTAATAGAATTGTTTTTACCTGTCATAGTTTTGCTCTTTAACTTTAGTTCTTAGAATTTTAGTGACTTCCTTTGCCTTATTAGGACAAATTTCTGGATCGTAGGTCATATTTTCTTCAATTGATTCTGATAACACTTTTTTGATTATCATATTAACTTTATCGACATTGAAAGGATTATCTGCATTTAATTTATAGGAATTCATCAATTTTGGTACCTACAAAATTCCATACTTAATTTTATGTTTTGTATATTTATAAAATTGAAAAAAGACCCAATTATTTAAAATTTATTGAAAAACCACATGACAATCATTTTAAAATATGAGAAATAAATATTATATTTTCATATTGTGCATAATGAACAAAATTTATTATTCTGATATAAGATTTTTATATAATTTAATATTTTTTTGAAAAATTACACAAAATTATAGAAAACACAGCCAACTAAAATATGAATACTTCACTATTTACTATTTAATTTAAAATTAGTTGAAAAACCATATGACACAATCATTTCAAAATATGAGAAATAAATAAATTTATTATATTTTCATATTGTACATAATGAACTAAATATGTTATTCTGCTATAAGATTGAGAAAAAGTCAAAAATTTTCATATAATTTAATATTTATTTAAAAAATTATATAAAATTGTAAATTTATTTTAAAAAATTTATCACACTATTTATTTTTGAACAACTATATTACTTTGACAGAAAATCGAAAAAAAAAAACTCAGAAAACCGGATATTAATAGAAAACACAGCCAGCTAAAATATGAATACTTCACTATTTACTATTTAATTTAAAAGTAGTTGAAAAACTATATGACGCAATCATTTTAAAATATGAGAAATATAAATAAATAACTTTATTATATTTATTTTCATATTGTGCATATTGAACAAAATATATTATTGTGATATAAGATTGAGAAAAAGCCAAAAATTTTCATAGAATTTAATATTTTTCTTGAACAATTACATAAAGTTATAGATTTATTTTAATAAATTTGTCACACAATTTATTTTTCAACAACTATATTACTTTGACAGAAAATTGAAAAAGCGCCAAATAACCGGATATTAATAGAAAACACAGCCAATTAAAATATGATTTACTCACAAAAAAACTCAGCTGATTAAAACGGAAAATATAATCGTATATCCGTTGCGGTAAACCTAGGCGAAGCTAACTTATATTGTATGTGTATGAAAAAACTTGACACACTGATAGACTATCTATTGTGTCAACTGGTCAAAATGGTTCATGCATTTGAAATCGATCTACCAGGATGTACCCGAATGACTTCCGGATGTCGAGGTGGGATAAGAGAGGGGGGTGTCAATATTTCATTTTATATTAGAATATTGTTTCGCTGGCTTGTTGCGACTTTCAAGAAAATTTCGTGCATTCATACAACTTTGACCTATATAAATAAGCATGCAATCTAATTTTTTTTTCAGTTCTTTCACAAAAGTTTACAAACACGATATAGTTTCCTTCTTTTATTTCTATCTTTGTTGTTTGAAACTTTTTCACATAGTTGTTTAGATGTTTATAATTTGGATTTGGAAAATAATGATGATAAAGATAAACTGATTTTAATTAAGAAATAATTATTAAGTAAATTAAATTATACTTATCAACATTGATATACCTTTTGTCTTTCTTGATAACTTGCATAGCTTCCTCTCTTAATAGACATTGCACTATACCAATCCATTTTAGACATTTTGGACGTTACAACACGCATAGGCAATTCCTAAATGGTATTACAGTCAGTTTTAATTCATCATACAAAAACCAAGGTTTTTTTCTTTTCAAATTTATTTATTCATTTAACAGCATACAAGATTCAAAGTTATAATTTCATACTACGATTTCAAAATTTGAAACTCTTCAAAATTGTCTTTGTTTTACGCGAAACACGGGTTTGTCATCATCTTGCAAGCCATTGCACTGAACATTTTTTTAATATTCAGAATAGTATTTTTAATAATTACAAAAAATATGTATTTACTATAATATCTATTATTTTAGATATATCTTTGATAACTAACATATTTTTGTATTAATTTGAAATTGACTTTCAATTTTTATCAATAAAACCCCCATTTAAACTACCTATATAGCTCAGTTTTATGCTACATTTTTGCTAAAATCTTTTGCGTTACAAAATATTTTGATATTTTCTATCAAAAAAAAAACCATTTACTATATAGAAAATGACAAAATAGTCGTAACGCTACCAATCTTATTAGATATATTTCAAAAAATCAAAATATATAAATTAAAAGAGATCCAAATTAATAACAAAAAAAAAGAAATAATAATAAAAAATTACCCGTGAAGACTGATGGCCTAAACCCAAACTAGATTTTCTGTCGATAGCTTTTCTATAAAAAAAAATATGAAAAACATTATTTTGTGACTATTGTTCCGAGTAAAATCATAAATTAAATAGCAAAGGAGTATTTTTATCAAAGTATAATTTGAATGCATCCATGACCCCTTTCAATATTAAATTTAAATAGTTAATAAATTATATAAGCAAATAATAACTTAAAATAAAAAAAAAAACTTCTAGAATTGAATCGTGAATTTCACGGACTTGCCTCTGAGAAAATATAATTTTTAAAGAGATACCAAAAACTGCATTTACTCGTAATCTAAGATTTTTCTTGTAGATAATTGTAAGTCATAGTGGAAGATACAAAATGAGTAATTCTAATATAAAAAAACGATTGGTTGACATTTGTTATTTGTAATTCTGTGAAAAACTGATAAATGAAATCTATAATAACAACTCTATATTATATTGTCATTGGAACGAGTTGACCAAACTTTAACAGTTTGTTAGGGAGGTCATTTTGAGTGAAAAATGTCATATGAACATAGGTTCCATTCTATCTGCGATAGTTGCGCAACTACAAGAAATTAAAGTTTTATTAGTGGCATAGCAAATTTACGACTTTAATAACAAGTTACCCTAGAAAAACAATATAAAACGATAAACAGCTATGAACAAACTGTTTAAACCTGACGTTTATTTAACTTATTTATTTAATTGTTTTAAGACAATGAATCATTTTACTACAGCCGAATATGCTTGATATTGAAGTTTTACTAATCGTCATAAAACGTTAGAAGGTACTCTACTTTATATTCATGTGGTTTCAACATAATGGTGCATTACCCCAATTTAAAAAACAAGTGGCCGCATGACTAAATTTTAACTATCCAGATAGATGGATTGGACGTGGAGATTTTGTCGCATAGCCAGCAAGATCGCCAGATTTAAATCCTTTGAATTATTTTCTTTGGAGACATCTAAAGCAGCTCGTATACAGTGGGAAATAAACACTCGTGAACAGTTGATGAAAAAAATTATGCTAGCATTAAATCAAATTCGTTATAACATTCACATGATTCGCGTGTACCATTCTTTGATTTGTCGGTGTCATGCCTGTGTTCAAATTCAAAGACTTCACTTTGAACATTTGTTGTAAAATATAAAATAATTTTACTTGCCTCTCGACTATTTATTTTGTTTTTCTGTAGTAACTTGTTATTAAATTTGAAATGCTACTAATAAAACTTTAATTTCTAGTAATTTCACAACTAGATAGAATATGAAATTTTTCACTCGAAATGACCTTCTTAACAAACTGTTAAAAGTCTGGTATGTGTGCAAAATTTCAAGTCGATCGGATATGTGGAAGTGTCAAAATAGGTTTCAAAGATTTGACTCTTAACAAGTGAGCTTAAATAAAAGTGTGTTAAAATAAATTTCGCACACTCACAAAGAACTCGCACTATCAGGTGCCCGTTGCATTTCGACCTTGCTTGGTTTGAGGCCTTCGTGTGCTTTAACAAAACTAACATCTTTTTTGGCTTCGGCAGAAGTGTCGCCTGCGGCCGGCGACTCAGCAGCCGGTTGAACGCTAGCTTCTGATTTTGCTGGTGCAGCTTGGGGTGCACTGCCCGATTCTGCTGATTCAGCTTGAGGTGCAGCTGCTTCTGAATTTACTGTTTCAGTTTGAGGTGCATCTTGCGATTCTACTGTTTCGGTAGGAGGAGGAGAAGGAGTGGCTGAGCTCACAAATAAATATTTATTAATTTTGTTTTCAATAAAAATCAATTAATTGTTGAGCAACTGACACGGATGATTGATGGAATTAATGTTGTAGGAAAATATATTAATCTTTTGTTGAATTTTAATAAATATAAATGCAGTGTTAGTGTAGAGGGTGATTCAATTTATTGATGCTGCACGATTAGAGCAGGTAGATGAGTTTGTGTATTTGAGTAGACTAAAGATTAACCATTTTGATCGAGAAATTAAGACAGATTGATTGCGGTTATTAGATTTTTAGATGATTTGAGTAGGTACATTGGCAACAAATATGGACTAATCAATTCTTTTTCAACTAGTACAAAAAATTACATTATTATTGTCAAATATTTCTTAATTTGAAAATGTATTAAAATATAATTATGAATAAAATTGTCGAAAATAAAGTAAACATCATAAATAATTTCTAATTTTATGTTGAAATTTGTAATTCAAAGCTGTGGACATTTTTATTTTTGTAATTTGTATGTCAAATATTATTTATAATAAATTATAATACTATCAGGCATTTAAATTATTAAAAAAATCAAAATTATTTATAATGAAACGATACAATGAATGCAAATCTTTACCTTCAGGTGCACTATCTTTTGCTTCAGCCATTTTAATTTATACTAAGAGAATTATAAAATAAAAACGCGTGTCAAAAAATAAAACCAAATACAATAAGCCACATAAATAAATAAAATTGTTACCAAGTTACGAAAATTGTTTTAGAATCACTGGTTATTAATTTTTTATTTTCAATTTTAGTATATCAAGTACTAGATAGATGTCACTACATTGTTGATAAAAAATCTGAAAAAATTTAGTAAAATAGAGAAAAAAATTACCTACATAATAGCTAAGTTACTTTTTCTCTACCACATTCTGGTTTGGCAGGAAAAATTATTTAAAATTCTAAAATGTTTTTTAGAATTTTCAATAATTTTTCCTGCAAAATCAGTATGAATTAGAGAAAAAAGCTACTTATCTATTATATAGCTAAATTTTTTCTCTATTTTACTAAATTTTTTCAGATTTTTTGAGTAAATTTTGAAAAAAGTCTTATTTTGAAAAAATCCTCCCTTGTCAAATTTTCAAAAATTCAGTTTTTAATTTTTTTCTACTAAACGATGCATCGTAGAATAATGGTTTTTTCACTCAATTACCGTACTCATTATTCCGCATTTTTCCATGTCATGCTTATTTTCCTACACCTCATAGTTTTTGAGAAAAAAAAATAAAAACCAAAAAATCAAAAAAAAAATCTAGCGCCCAAACGGCACATGCTAGCAAATTAAAACAAAAACCAAATAATAGAACCTTTTATGCCCTATCGAAAAGTATTCTAAGTATTTCTTCGAATTTTATTCGAGAAAGTAGTATAGCGCAATTTATCGAAATTACATGTTAAACGCTCATACGAACTTAAAGAACGAACACCCGGTATATTCGAATTGATTAAGATTCACCATAAATAAAATGAATAGCTAAACTAGACAGTAATATTCGTTAAATTTGTCTAAATAAGAAAAATACGTATAACGCTTAATTTAGGATGGCTGTGAAAATAAAAAAATCATAAAGTGAAAATTTTGTTATATGACATTTTTATTGTAAATATTTTCAATTTTATTAGCGGACCGTATTAATTACATACTGGTTAAATTTTATTCAAACTTATTTGTCCGAAGCTAAAATAGAGAGAAAGTTGATTTTCCTTATTAATGCTTTATTTAAATAGACTTTTATGGTTATTAATTTGTGTAGTTTCATTATACATTCTAGTTATCGTAATTTTATTGTCAATAATTTGAAAACTATTTATATTTAATATCAATAGTGAGGTATTTTACATGTATATTAATGAATATAAATGATAAATTAATTGTAAAATTTTTCGTCGATATTAAATTATTGTTATTTGACAGTCAGTATTATTTTAATTATAATTTTGTATTAAATGCGCAATAATAGAACTAAAATAGAACATAATAATAATAATAATTTTGTTAGTATATTTATTTAATACTAGTATCTTATTACATTTATATTAGCATTAATATTAATATGCAATATAATTTTATTGATATGTCAAAATTATATTTACATATATATTTCTATTAAATTGAACAGATTAGGTACTATATAACTCAGCGTTTCCCTACCTTTTTGACTTGCGGAACCCTTTATAGAATCAATTTCTGTGGCGGAGCCCCTTATATCTTATATTCTTATAAGTAATTTTTTTACTAGTTTACTGGAAAGGGGGGGGGGGTGGTGGTGGTAGATAAAATGACATAAGAAAACATAAAATAATCTTAAACGTTTAATGAGACTTCTGTGGTTGTACCTTTTTACACAGTTTACTTATTTTAGGTTTAAGCGATGATAATGGCAGGCGAATATCTGGTTCTGCATTTAAGCGCCCCTGCCCCTGCACTCGAACACCATTCAAATTGGCAAATTTTAGTTTAGAATGTAATTTTCTGTAATCTTCTTATTTTGATTTTTATTTCTTTTATATTGTGAAACGGATGCGGAGCCCCTGAGAAGTGCACGCGGAGCCTTAAGGGCTCCGCGGAGCACTGGTTGGGAAACGCTGATCTAACTAATTCTAGAATATCCATGCTTTGTTTAACAACTTTTATTAAATGTAACCATATAACTGTTTTATAAAGTCCCATAATAATTGTTTCATGAATATGGGGATACTTATTTTTATGTAATTAATAAATTTCAAATAAATATATTTTATTGAGTTAAAAATAAAACTGCATAATCATTTACTAGAACGTCTTTATTTTACGAGTTATTTTGACAAGATATATTTTTTAAGTTAATATTTTAGTTGTTTAAAATTTAGATAAATTCAAATAAATAAAAAAAAAGAAAATAGAACAGAACAATTTTTTTAAAAAAATAATAGTTTTGATGAGAATGAAATTTAATATTCTTCGGCGCCTTCGCCTTCTCCTTCGTTGGAATCCATGCCAACTTCTTCATAGTCCTTTTCGAGGGCAGCCAAATCTTCACGGGCCTCTGAGAATTCACCTTCTTCCATACCTTCACCGACGTACCAGTGGACGAAAGCACGCTTGGCATACATCAAGTCGAATTTATGGTCTAGACGAGCCCAAGCCTCTGCAATAGCAGTGGTGTTGGACATCATGCAGACGGCACGTTGTACTTTAGCCAAATCACCACCGGGTACAACAGTGGGTGGTTGGTAGTTGATACCGACCTTGAATCCAGTTGGACACCAGTCCACGAACTGAATGGTACGCTTGGTTTTAATGCTGGCAATGGCAGCATTTACATCCTTCGGTACGACGTCGCCACGGTACAACATGCAGCAAGCCATGTATTTGCCATGACGTGGATCGCATTTCACCATCTGGTTGGCGGGTTCAAAGCAGGAATTAGTAATTTCAGCTACAGAGAGCTGTTCATGGTAAGCCTTTTCAGCCGAGATAACCGGGGCATAAGTGACGAGCGGGAAATGGATACGGGGGTAGGGCACCAAATTGGTCTGGAATTCAGTCAAATCAACATTCAAAGCGCCGTCGAAACGAAGGGAAGCCGTGATCGAGGAGACAATTTGGCCGATAAGTCTGTTCAAGTTGGTGTAGGTTGGGCGTTCAATGTCCAAGTTACGGCGGCAAATATCGTAAATAGCTTCGTTATCGACCATAAAGGCGCAGTCAGAGTGTTCCAAAGTTGAGTGGGTGGTCAAGATTGAGTTGTAGGGTTCTACTACGGCGGTGGAAATTTGAGGGGCTGGGTAGATAGCGAATTCGAGTTTAGATTTCTTGCCATAGTCAACAGATAAACGTTCCATCAAGAGCGAAGTGAAACCGGAGCCGGTACCACCGCCGAACGAGTGGAAGATCAAGAAACCTTGAAGTCCAGTACATTGATCAGCCAATTTACGGATACGGTCCAATACCAAGTCAACGATTTCCTTGCCAATTGTGTAGTGACCACGAGCATAATTGTTAGCGGCATCTTCTTTACCAGTAATGAGCTGTTCAGGGTGGAACAGCTGTCTGTATGTTCCAGTGCGAACTTCATCGATTACTGTGGGTTCCAAATCAGCGAAAACAGTTCTGGGAACGTGTTTGCCTGCTCCGGTTTCGCTGAAGAAGGTGTTAAAACTGTCATCTCCTCCACCGACAGTTTTGTCAGATGGCATTTGACCATCTGGCTGGATGCCATGCTCCAAACAGTAAAGTTCCCAGCAGGCATTACCAATCTGGACACCAGCTTGACCAACATGGATGGAGATTACCTCACGCTATAATAAATAAATAAATAAAATTGATTAATATGAAAGAAACCCGATAAAGTTATAAGATGGCGGACTGACGCCGCATACCTTGCCACGTATGACTAACGGTTTGTCATCAAATATTAAATATCAAAAAAAAAACTATTAATTTTATTATTTTTCTTAATTTACATTATGAATATGATGATAATAATAATGAAAATTAAGAAAAATAATAAAATTAATCGTTTTTTTCTTGATATTTAATATTTGATGACAAACCGTTAGTCATCAAATATTATATATCCAGAAAAAACGATTTATTTTATTATTTTTCTTAATTTACATTATCATTATCATATCATATCAATAAACTTACCATTTTGAATCTGGAAAATGATGAAATACAGTAAAGAACGCGATAGAAAGACGTTTAGTGAAAGCTAGTAATACAATTTTTTTCTAAAGTGAAAATTTTTGTTTTTTGTTTTAACATAAACAACTTTGATTTTGAATTTTATTTTCATTCAAGTGCACTTGATATGAATAATATAATAATGCTCATATATATATATATATATATATATATATATATATATATATATATATATATATTATTGGTATTGGGGGCGTATATATATATATATATATATATATATATATTTTCACTAAAAAAATTAAAAAAATGAGCGCAACGACCTCATTATTTTAATTATTGACGAGCTGTTAAAATTATACATTTTTATTTTATTCAATTTTGACTATTACATGTGCTTCATGTTTATCTCTGTGTATAAAACTTGCCAATTATACAAACAACGAATGTTAGAATATAAATTTTGCTAACTTTAGTTGATAATGTCCTGAAGAAGATGGAATATTGCCATCAGAAATGAGTTTCTGATTTACACCTACCCGTTTTTCTGACTACTTTTCTAAAAATCGATTATTATATATACCGGGTGATTTATTTAACCTGGAATTTGTTATATTTCGAAAAATACGCATCGGACAGAAAATTTGTCGAATCTAAACTTTAATATCTCAAAGGAGGGCATCCGCTAGTACTAAATTCCCGCCAACCCCCCGCCCCCTGTGGACGGGGCGGGGGGCAACTTTGAAATTTTAAATTGGAAACCCTATTTTATATCACAGATTCGGATTCTACGATAAAAACTACGTGCATTTTGTCCGCAAAAAAATTTCGATTCTCGACAGATGGCGCTGTAATCGCAAAAAATAGATTTAACCTGGAATTTGTTATATTTCGAAAAATACGCATCGGACAGAAAAATTTGCCGAATCCAAACTTTAATATCTCAAAGGGGGGCATCTGATAGTGCTGAATTCCTGCCACCCTCTCACTCCCTGTGGGCGGGGCGGGAGGCAACTTTGAATTTTTAAATAGGGACCCTTATTTTTTATCACGGATTCAGATTTTGTGATAAAAACTAGGTACATTTTGCCCGAAAAAAATTTTTTGATTCTTGACAGATGGCGCTGTAATCGCAAGAAATTTTTAAGATTTCAAAGTTGCCCCCGCCGGGCCTACAGGGGGTGGGGGTGGCAAGAATTCAGTACTAACGGATGCCCCCCTTTGAGATATTAAAGTTTGAATTCGGCAAATTTTTCTGTCCGATGCGTATTTTTCGAAATATAACAAATTACATGTTAAATCAATTTTTTGCGATTACAGCGCCATCTGTTAAAAATCGAAAATTTTTTCGGACGAAATGTACGTTGTTTTTATCGTAGAATTTGAATCTGTGATAAAAAAATAGGGGTTCCTATTTAAAATTTCAAAGTTGCCCCCCGGCCCGCCCACAGGGGGAAGGGGGGTGGTGGGAATTTAGTACTAACGGATGCCCCCCTTTGAGATATTAAAGTTTGGATTCGACAAATTTTCTGTCCGATGCGTATTTTTTGAAATATAACAAATTCCAGGTTAAATGAATCACCCGGTATATTGATATGAAATAATTTGAAAACTATTTATATTTAATATCAACAGTATGCTTTATGTGAGGTATACCTATATTAATGAATATAAATGATAAATTAATTGTAAAATTTTTCGTCGATATTAAATTATTGTTATTTGACAGTCAGTATTATTTTAATTATAATTTTATATTATATATATATTTATATTTATATATTTTATATATCATTAAATGCAAGTTATATTATTTATTTGAAAAATTTTCGCATTTAGCAAGACAAGTATTTCTCGAAAATATTAAATTTATATTAGAAGCCTATAAAGATGCAACTACAGAACCACACCGATATTTAATTTTTGATTTGAAACAAACAACTCCTGATTGGTTGAGATTTAGAACATCACGTGACTATCAAACATTTGTATATATTCCAAAAAATGCAGCTTTCTAACGGTTTGTCAAATCAAATATTAAATATTAAGAAAAAACTATGGCCCGTATTCTCATCTCACCCTTTCCTGAAAAAGTGCTTTTATCATTAATTTCAAAATAATTTTTTGCTTCTGTTTTTGATCATATATAAATAGTTTTTCTATTTTTGATCATTTTTATTATATTTGGTATTATAAAATTGAAATAAACTATTAGAAAATGTTTAATAAATAATTTTAAGTAAACGTCAAAAGCACTTTTGGCAAAAATCACTTTTATAAATGAGGTGAGAATACGGGGTCCTATTATTTTATGATTTTTCATAATTTACTAATATTCGATTATTATCATATCAATAAACTTACCATTTTGAATGTGGAAAATGATGAAATACAGTTAAAGAACGCGATAGAAAGTCGTTTACCGGAAGCTAGTCATGCAATTTTCTAAACTGATAATGTTTTGTTTTTGTTTTAATATAACCAACTTTGATTTTGAATTTTATTTTTAATTCTTTTATGAAAAATAAATTCGAATCATTTTTTTTTTCTAAATATCTTTCTGAAAAATTTCGGTGTCGCGTTATATTCGGGCAAATACCGTTATCAAAGAATGTCCAACTTGCGTTAACATCACATTTATTTTTTTTTTCGAGCTACCTTGTTCGTGTGTGTGTGTGTGTGTGTGTGAATATATAAATAATTTTTCGGTTCATCCTCCTGTTTGACGTTCTTATGATGGACGCCGCATCCATGAAAAATGTTCTTATGCGTGAGAAATTATATTTACGAAAACTGTGATTTAAAATTTAGACACTTCTTCTGGCGCGCGATGCCTGTAAATGAATTTGAAAAATGATTTGGTAACAACTTCTTACGTACGAGCATATGAAGTGAAAAAAATATATTATGGTATAATAGAAAGAATTAAAATATGTGTAGGAAGAATATTTTTACAAAGTGTAATGTATATGTCGCAGAAATATTGAATAATTCATATTTTTGTAAAAATACTAATATTTTTTGAAGACTTAGGTTACTCAATGCGCATTGCAGAAAAAAATTATTAAAGTTTTTAAAAATTCATTATAACTGCATGATTTATCGGATTTTACCCAAATTTTCGCAAAACATTCTCCTAGTGCCCACATAAATTATACAATACAGTGTTGCCAACTTATGGCTTACATTATTTATCCGACTTTAATTTTCAAAAAAAATTCTTAGTGCCCACATGAATTATATAATTTTAGTAAAATACCATGTTGCCAACTTTCCGAGAAAAATAGATAAAAATTTTATTATGGCTATATTATTTATCTGATTTTAATCAAATTTTCACAAAATTAGGTAAAAACAGTTAGTTTGTATTTGTCATGTTTATAGAAAAACATTAAACCAAAAATTTGTAATTTTGCAAAAATACGGATAAAACAATATCCCTGCGACATCTACAATATCTAACAAAAAATTTATAGAATTTTTTGAGCTGGTATGTCGTGGTCCGAATAATTCTATAAATTCAATGGATACCGGCCGTGAAAGCCTGTAGATTACTACCAACCATTACGTTTAAAAATCAAATAAGTATCTTATATTGGTTGGTATTTTAGCGATTTTTGTGGTATGTAGATGTTCGTGGTCAAAACGTAATCCGAAAAAAGTAAATGATTTTTAAATGTTATTCATACATACATACATACTTACTTACATACACAATCACGCTATGTACCCAAAACAGTGTGACGCAAACTTCTTCTACTATCCCGAAATTAGTTTTCTTCAAACATTTCTATCCAGACAAACAACTCTAGCTTCATCCACATGCATGGTACTTCTCATACATGCTTTTCTATTTCTACTACTTGGAAACATTCGCACACTCAAAACACTCTCAATTCACGCAAACTTTACTTTCAAAAAATTATTTCCATATATTCTCTTAGCTCAACGTTCATTGAAAATTCGCTCAAATGAATATTTTTTAATAAAAAAATGTTAATAGTTTGATAATTTTTAATGAAAACAAATTTTTAATCGCACTGTAATTTTTCTATAATAAATTAATTTTTGTATTTATTATTTATAAAAAAGGTCTATTAAAAATTAATTCAAAATTCAAATTTGAGTTTCAGATGTGTATAAATAAAAACAATCTATTTAAAATTAACGTATATTGTACATATTAATTTAATATTTTGCATAAACAAATATTGATTTTTACCAAAGTCAACATATTTTTAAAAAAAATGAAATTTTTGGTCTAAATTATATGGAAATTTTTTATGAGTAATTTAAATATTAAATTCAATTATTAGATTTTAAATTTTGATAAAAATATTATTAATTTAATATTTCAGTAATACAATGCTACAATTAATTTTAATTTTATATATTAAAAAAAAAATAACTTATCTGAAATTTAGTTTCAAATATAATAAATATTTTAATTAGTAATTTTGAAAGTCAAACCACTAACGTTATAAAAACAAGAATGTTTTCTATTTTTTTTTCAATAGGCTTATAAGAGAAATATTTCATTCTTTCAACATAACATTAATATGTCTTAAGATTTCCAATATAATATCAAATATTAGTCGCATAGTGCCGTGAATGATACAGATTGACGAAAAATAGCGGCCCGCTAAAATTCCATCAGTGACGGATCACTTCTTCTTCTTTATCATTCCCAATCATTCATATGAATGATAGTGTGACATCGGCATAAGAGGAATCATGAATGTGTGAATGAAGCAAAAGTTGCCTGTCTATTTAATTTTTGCATAAATGAAAATAGTTTGTGCCACATCCTTATGATGGGTACGTGGCGTGATTGTATATATATATATATATATATATATATATATATATATATATATATATATATATATATATAATATATATATATATATATATATATATATATATATAATATATATATATATATATATATATATATATATATATATAATATATATCTCACAAGTTTGAGCAAATACATAAGCTTTTCCTAGTTCGCTCACACAATTTGAACAAATTTGTTTTGGTAATCCATCATTTTCGGAATACTGTTTACAATAATTTTTACAGTAGGTATTATAAGTAACTACTATATTATACATATAATAACATACCTGAACAAATGTACAATTCATTAATTTTTCAACTAAACAATTATTCTCGTTGCAATTAGTATATAAATATACCATTTCATTACTTTGCGATAAACATGTTCTACATACTTTATCTAATTCAATCTTCGATAAAACTAAATATGTAGTCATTTTGTCAGCAGTATCATAAAATAAAATTGAATACTACAAATCGACAAATAATAACAAAAACAACCCTAATTGCACCATATACAAATGTCAAAATATTGGTCAAAATATCGGTGAAACAGGGACGTCATGAATTTTTTTTTGTCACTAAACGAGTTACGTCACTCACTGGTATGTTTACATGAGCTTTCGGATTTGAATGAAATTGTTTTGCCTCCATGCTGGTATCGAACTTTATCACAAACGTAATAGAAGTAACGTTCAATGTAAACAAAGTGTCTTTGCAGAACATTGTTGCCAGTAGAGGCAAAATAAATATATTGTATTCAATAAAAATAATTCAATATATGATATAGTTTTATATATTTATTTTTATTTAAATCAGATATTTGAATGTATTGTAACAAATTTAGCTAATTACGAATAGAATAGAAAGATTAAGCAGTCAAGATTTCAAAATAAATTTTTGCTTTTATCATGTACCAAATATAAACTGGTTTTATAAATTAAATACTTTTTATTATATTTAACATTTTAAAATATAAATAATGCTAAAACCAGTTCTAATATTTTTTAAATAAATACTTTCAGATATACGCACATTTATCTAATCTAATAGTACTCTAGAAGAGGTCTCTGTCTTTTTTTATTATTGATGTTTTCTTTCTAAAACTTTTTTAGGCCCGATTTCATAAACGACAAATATATTTACTTCCCAAGTAATTATTTCCTTCTAATAACTTTGAAAACAAATGTGATTTCAAATTTATTATGTATTAGATTATTATTATTATTAATAATAACTATTTTTTTAATAGCACTGGATTAAATTTATTCCGTCTTTTTAATACAAAAATCTATCGAATAAACACAAAGTAAATTTTACTAGCGTTTATAAAACCAGGCCCTAAACGCACAAGTTTGTCAAACCCGCAAATAACAAAATGAAACAGCAATAGTTGCGCCTTTTCCGACATAAACTGGAATTATTGCGCTCTAAACCAAACCTTTCAATCTTACAACAAATTATGTATTTGAAAATTTATACAAGTGGCACCACTGCTTAGACTACTAACCTATACTACTAACCAACTATTAATTTATAAGTTTTGACTAGTTTCCAACACGCCCATTTCAGTGAAATAATATTTTTGTGTTTTGATATAAGTTAAAAATATGTCGAATAAAGAAAATACAGTAATTTAATTATAATAAAAGGAGTACAAATAAGTCTCCGGCGTTTGTCAAAATATGGCCCCACTAAAAGGTTATGTTGAAATTGTCCGATGTAAAACGTAATATCGTAAGTTTGGACATCTGGTAACAACATTACGTTAAAGTATTAGTGACTGTATCAGCATCACATAATTTTTTTTGTGCGAACATATCAAGTTTTGTTCCGAATAAGCGTCATTTGCGGGAACTTTTGATTTACTTCTTTAATTTGAAGAAATCTGCAGCTGAGGCGCATAGATTGCTTATGAAAGCATATGGTGAGACTGCTTTAAGTGAAAGAAGTTGTCATGACTGGTTTCAAACGTTTAAAAACGGTGACTTTGACGTGGAAGACAAAGAACGTAGTGGAAGGACGGTTCCTGCACAACAAATTCCTAATTTTTGATAGAAAACGGCGGAGACTTATTTGTAGACCTTATAATTAATGCATATATGTTATATATAAAATATACTTTTCAGAATTTTTGCAACAACATGAATAATGGTATAGATGATTTTGGCAGAAAGAAAAAAACTTTAGAGAAACCTCTAATCAACGAAATGAATATTTTACGACAAGCTGTGGATTTAGAAGGAATAACCGATCTTCAAGAAGAAGTATGTGAAATAAATATATATTTTAATATACCCACAGTACTAACTGCACAGTTAAAAATCTATCGGCTACAGATTTCACTCAATACATACTCATGCTGAAATTTTGGATTGAACGTCACATTGCTTTCCGTACACTAGCTACGAAATAATTGCGCAGTTAATACTGTATAATAAACTGAGCGTCTATGACTCAGCTCGCCTATTGGGTAAATTGGATCATATTTGGATACAAACAAGTATTATCAATTAAAAAAAATCTAAACTTACTGGAATGCATCTTAACATTACCAAAAAAAGGATTTTTTTTGTTAATTATTGATATAACAAATGGATAGCGCTTATCTAAATGGTACCAACCGCCAATTTGTGAAAAATTGAGTTGAATTGTGACTGTATCAAGCTAGTCTATATGCAAGCAACTTGGTAACCTCAGTAACAGAGGTCTTTCCAAGCATCTATAACGCTTGTTACTTTTATATTATATTATATTATATTATATTATATTATATTATATTATATTATATTATATTATATATATTATATTATATTATATTATATTATATTATATTATATTATATTATTGTATTGTCCGTTCGTGCAGCAACATCGTTCGTGTTCGCTCCGAAATTTCTCTCTGTTTTCGCTAAGAAGCTACTTAATGCTTACAAGAAGTCAAAGTATTTCATCTAGCGACATGGATTACGACAAAATTAGTGCAATAATTGAAAGTGCAATTTTTAAGTCGTATGATCAATCGTTAAAACCTCAATTTGATTCTCTAGTGAGTGAATTTAATGATAAAATAAATTTGCTTAACGATCAATTAAGTGAATGTAAATTAATTATTGCCAATCAAAGTGAAATGATAAATAAGTTAATTCTTAAAGTAAATTGTGATAATAAAGTAATTTCTGAATCAGTTAATTCGGACACTTCGGTACCAAAGAATATAAATACTTTTAAAAAAAATTTAACTAAAAAGTTGACCTCCAACTCGGTGTACACTAAAAATGCGCCAGCTAAACAAGTTAATACAACGTCGAGCGACAAAATACTTGCATCTAATACGTCATCAAATGCCAAAACACCTGAGCCATCTCCGTCATTGAATGGCAAAGCAGCTGAACAGGTGTCAACTTTGAAAAACTCTCGCATTTATGGAACTGCACAGAGCCGGACTGAGGATAAACTTTGTGGCGCTCCAAAATACGGATGGCTTCATATTAGTCGAGTTGCCAATAAAGAGGCAACGGCGCAAGATGTTACTGACTATATCACCGCCCACGGTTTCCTTCATGACTTGGTATGTGACAAGATTGAACATTCGGGTGATTTTAGTTCGTTTAAATTAAGAGTGGAATTTAAATATTTATCTGATCTGCTATGTCCTTCGTTTTGGCCAAACGGAATACTTGTGAAACGTTTCTGGTTTCCACGTAAATCTAATCGTAATTTTTTAGATCAAGTGAAACAACAATCTCAGAAAATTTAATAAACTTAAATCGTTTAAAACTTTTTTATCAAAATGTTCGTAGTTTACGTAATAAACTTAATCAATTTCATTTTTCAATTCATGAGTTAGAATTTGATATTATGGCATTAACGGAAACGTGGTTGTCTGATGATATTTTTGATTGTGAACTTGTATCTCCTGATCTTTATACGATATTTAGATGCGATCGAAACTTCGAACTAACAAATTCTTCCCGTGGCGGTGGTGTATTACTAGCGATTAAATGTAATCTTGATCCCCAATTACTTAATTTTTCTGACATTAAAAGTGTGCTTCCATCTATTGATATTTGTGGCTGCATGTGTAAAACTTTAGCATATACTTTATTTATAATTATTTTGTATATTCCACAAACACCTAATCTGAACCAACTAGATATTTTATTAGATTATCTCGAAGGTTTAGTAATGCATAAACACAATTTAATTATATTGGGTGATTTTAACATACCCAATTACTCTAACACCAATTTTGTTGATCAATTAAGTTTGCGTTTGCACAATTTTTCTGCATTGCTTAATCTGAATCAATGTAATAATGTTGTTAATGTAAACGGACGACTTTTAGATCTAATTTTCTCTGATATTCAATGTGATGTTATTCAAAATGATATTCAGTTATTTAAAATGGATGTTCATCATCCACCATTGTATGTCACCGTGTCGATTAAAAATCTTACTAAGAATTTCTCTTGTCACGGAAATGTTTATTCTAGAGCATATAACTTTCGTCGTGCAAATTTTCCTGCTCTTTATAATGAATTACTTGAAACAGACTGGACTTGCCTTGACAAGTGCACTGATGTTAATGAACAATGCAATATGTTTTATAATTTGCTTTTTTCGGCGCTCGATAAATGTGTTCCATTACACAAGAATAATAAACGCAAATATCCACCTTGGTTTTCTAAAGAAATTATTGAAAATATTAAACTTAAAAGTAAATATCATGATCGTTTTAAAATGACAAACTTACAAGATGACTTACAACATTTTAAACATTATAGATTACTAGTAAAAAATCAAATCGAATTAGCCTATACTCAATATATTATTGATATTGAACAGAACCTTCAATTTAATCCAAAACAATTCTGGTCTTTTGTACAGTCTAAAAGAAACCATACTAGAATTCCCAGAACAATGAACTTTAATGATATTATGTATGACGATCCTCAAGTTATCATTGAGTTGTTTCGTGAATATTTCAGTAGCGTATACACAAGCTTCGATGACACTCCGCCAGTAAATAATATCACGTTCGACAGTTCCTTTCATGTACATGTAAATTGTTTCACTGAGAACGATATTCTTAAAGCTATTGGAAAATTAAATAACAAACTGACATCTGGTGACGATCAGGTGCCTAGTTTTGTAATTAAAGATTGTGCAGCTGTATTCATGAAACCGTTAGTCAGTATGTTTAATTTAATATTAGCTACTTGCACATTCCCTGATTGCTGGAAAATTACTCGTTTATGTCCAGTATTAAAATCCGGTAATCCTGTTGATATTGTAAATTATAGAGGTATCGCTATTTTATCAAACTTTGCCAAAATTTTTGAAATTACACTATATAATAATATTTATCATAAAGTAACTAGTATTATATCACCTTATCAACATGGTTTCATGAATAAACGTTCAACACTTACAAACTTATGTTGTTTCAATCAATATGTAACTGAGGCCTTAGATGATCACGGTCAAGTCGATGTTATATACACGGACTTCTCTAAAGCGTTCGACCATGTTAACCATGAACTTCTCTTAGGTAAATTGAAATATTATGGTTTCAGTGATTCACTTGTAACCTTAATCAAATCTTATCTGTCTAGTCGTGTTCAGTATGTTTCCTACAATAATTTCAAGTCGTCAGCTTTCACTCCATCTTCCGGCGTACCTCAAGGGTCAAATATTGGCCCTCTACTTTTTTTGTTATTTATTAATGATATCAGCACGATTGATTCTTGTAATGTTTTGTTGTTTGCGGATGATGTCAAATTTTTCAATCAAATAAGCTCTATCGGGGATTGTGTTCGACTTCAGCAAAATATTATTGCACTTGAACAGTGGTGTAACTTGAATAAATTATCTCTTAATGTTAATAAGTGCAATGTAATGACATTTACTCGTAAACAAAATTATATAAAATTTGATTACAAAATTAATTTAATTACTTTGCAGTGTTGTTTAAGTGTGAAAGATTTAGGAGTAACTTTTGACAGCAAACTTACTTTTTCTACTCACATTGCAACAATTACTGCAGCCGCAAACAAATTGCTTGGTTTCGTTATACGTAATACCAAACATTTTCAGAATATATCAGCTATTTCATCACTATACATGTCTCTAGTTCGCTCAAAACTTGAATACTGTTCTCTAGTATGGTATCCAGTTTCTGACTATCAAAAAAACTTAATAGAAAAAATTCAAAGGAAATTTTTAAAATTTTTGTGGTTTAAAACTCATAATGTTTATCCTGATAGGGATATTTCGAATATCATACTATTACAGGATTTTCAATTCCAATCTTTATTAATTAGAAGGGATATTTTTGCGTTGTCATTTTTATATAAATTATTGCATGGCTTTATTATATCAGAGTACTTGTTGAGTAAATTAAATTTTTATATTCCTAGAAGTTCATCGCGTACTGATAAAACTTTTTATCTCTCATCTGCTAGGACGAATTACATCTTTAAGTCGCCTGTATTTATTATTTGTAATTGTTATAACACGGTGTCCAAGGATTGGGATATATTTCACATTCCTTTCTCAGCGTTAGCTAATATTTTTGTGTCTTAATTAATTTTGTTTTACATTTATTATATATATATGTATATTATGTTTATGTTATATTTTTCATATGTATATTTAAATGTTTATACCTATGCCTTGTAATTGGGTCTCTGTAAGGTAATAAATGATTATTATTATTATTATTATTATTATTATTTAAACAATCTAATATAAGGTATTTATAGGCGTTTTGTGCCTTTAACTCAAAAATCGTGATTTGGCGGTTTGTACCTTTTTGATAAGCGCTATCCAAATATGGTTCTTTTCACCACGTGTGATTCTATATACTTCAATTTATGGTACATATTTTTCTTATGTTATAAATTATTTCAGGCAAACAGAATTCGAACCGGTTACTATCTAAATATTGATGAAAGTTTAAACATTTTAAATTCACCTCCTATAGAATTAACAAATCCATTTGTGCATATAAATAAGGAAATAAATAATTATATAAAATTTATATTGAATGAAGACGCATCGCAAACCAATTCAGATACATGTAATCGTTCTAATCTTATATTTAGGAGTTAATAAAAATAATTGATATTATTTTCAGTGAAAGCAAATGAAAATCAAGTAAAATTTAATGACACACACAATTTAAATAAATCTACTAACGTTCACTTTACTCAATCGCCAATTTCATCTACAGACAATTTAAATAAATCTACTAACGTTCACTTTACTCAATCGCCAATTTCATCTACAGACAATTTAAATAAATCTACTAACGTTCACTTTACTCAATCGCCAATTTCATCTACAGATAGCAACAGTCTAGATTTTAATGCAGGTAGAAATATTACGTTCTATATTTAACCGTTTGAGTGCCAAGCAGCGATTTTGCGCTTTTTCTGTTTCGCTCGAAAAGTGCTCTAGGTAGATGTACACCATCTTTTTATTCTTATAAACAACGATTACTATAATAATATAATGAACTCAATAATGTTATGTATATGTGTACACATTTTTATTCTCTTATAAACAACGATCACTATAACAATATAATGTAGAATAGGGAATAAGACAAGCGCTCCTTGGTACTTTTGGACGAGGAAACAGCAAAGATCCGTGCCACTCAAACGGTTAATGAAAAATCAAATTTTTTTTTGTAGTACTGGCAGATATAGACTCACTGGCAGATATAGACTCACTGGGAAATATAGATTTGCTTTACAAAGAAACGAATCTGCAAGAGTTCGAGAAATTATTAAATGATGACACATTGTGGAATTCTGATGCATTAAATTGTCCGCCGAGTAATCAACAAATTGATGTGCCATGTGCACAACAACAATATTCTGCTAGAGAGTTTGAAACAGCTGAAATTCTCTGCAATTTAAAATATACTCCTAATTAAAAAATGTATTTTTTTTTTTTGTTAATCAGAGGTATGTTCAAAATGAAAAAGAAATTATCTGGGTAAGTTTTACCGGATAATGACATCATACCATTCTGAACGGTTAAGCGATTGTCCTCCATATACCTATAAAGATATATACTACTAATTCTCTATGTCTAGCAATACTACAAAGCCTGACAGAAATATTTGAAAGATGTTTTTATTCAAAATCGCGCAGGCCCAAACTAAAGTGTAAAAACAAACAAACTTTTAATTACAGATTTTAAATAAAAAAAAGATAAACATAAAAAAGTACGAATAAAACATTTTGCGACACATTTTATTAATTTAAATATTAACACATTATCAGCTTTTTATTTGACAGAAAAATAATAAATAAGTATTTCTTTATTATAAACAAATTTAGACTTTGTAACGCGGCGAAATTTAGAATTAAATATCAAAGTAATTAAAATCACGGAATAATTAAAGTTTTTCTAAAATTTAAATTGTTAATTGTCGTTTAATTAATTTGATATTTAATTCTAAATTTCGCCGCGTTACAATTGGCACCGGAGACCAGGATTGAAAGTTTTTTGAAGCCCGAATGCAAGCATTTTGAGTACTAAAGAATGATTTGAAATTTTATTAGGAAATAATTTTATTATTTATAAACTGTTTATTTGTAGACACACGGCCACGTTTGGGTCCAGTAGTTTGAATATATGGGGGCGTAGAACGAACAAACTAATACAACACTAATATTAATTTATATTTTGTTTATTTGACAGACAGGCCAATAGATCAACAAATGTTATAATTTATGTTATTTATTTAGAAAAAATTACAGAGATAGGTTCCAACGTACTGGGGGCGTGGATATTTATTTTAATTTAAGAAAAATACGTATTTAATTTTGACTTTAATATTACAGAGATAGTAATATTTATTTTGTGTGTATAAGAAATGAATTTCACTTTCATTTTCAATGGTAGGTTGCTATAGAATTTTGTTTCATAGGTCATAGCCCTCATCTACCCTGGTGCGGTTTATTATTTTATGGTTCTTTGCAACTTACAAAAGACAACGCATAGTATAGACCAGGGGATACCAAACTCATATTACATATTAACTGAAATTTTCTGAATTTTACTAGTAGGCTAGCAACATTTTAATATTATAATTAATTATATCCAAAAAAAAATTTACAATGATGTGTGTATGTGCGTATTATATTTGGTTATATTAGTTACTATTAGGTATTGATAGAAATTTGTAGGAAATTGCAAAAAAAGCAGGCATATATTTTAATGTTATGTATATCGTGCTAGAATTTAAATATTTGTAATGGTTTTTGCTTATACTAAGTTTAGTGACTGGAGAACGATGACAGAAAGTTATTTTAATTAAATTTTGGTTTTTTGTTTTTTGAATTATTGTTCAAATATGGTTACGTGCCACCAATTTGCGACCACTGGCACCGACAATGGTCAGAGGGTTATGATAGTAAGTACGTAAAAATTAATATTTCTTTCAGATATTTAAACTTGACACATATTTTTGGTAGAAATCGAAAGTGTATTACATGTACTTTATTTATGACATTTTGCTCGGTTTAGGAATTTGATTACCGATGGTTTGGATTTGTTTGTTTATGTGAATAGTATAAAATATAAAATGTTTAAATTAAGAGTATTTCTTGTATTTTAATAATGATTATGACTATATAAGTTATATCAAAAAACAAAAGGTATCTGCATTTAATATGTGATAGGTAGGCTAGATCTTAAGTTATAAAAGTTTTTTATTATGGTTAACATTCTATCGTTAAGGCTGGTTTATGCACGGTGTAAACTTGTGCCTTAACCCTAACCCTAGCATTAGCATTATGCACTAGCATTAGCACTAATAGTCTGGTTTATGTATTTCTACGGCTTGCCAATGAGAACAAGCCGTTAAATTAGTTTTCTATAAAACAGACATATTACTGACAGCGCTGCACGAAATATGTCGATGTCAACCGATCATACGAAGATCATACGCTGTCCTGATTGGTTGGCATTAAGCATTAGCACTAGAAATTGAAAAGTTCCCAACTCTTAAGTATCATTCAGACTGCGGTTGCAGTTTTTGTTATTGCCGTAGTAATAGTTGTAAGCATACTTGACCATTCACACTGGCTTGTGATGCTAGTGAAATTTTTACATACGCATGCGTACTGCAATGACACAAAAAATAAATAAAATAATTAAATAGTAATAATAATAATAATAAAATATAATAATAATAATATTAATAATAATTAAATATTATTTGATTAATTTTGCTTTCTAAAGTCGCTATTTTAATATATTTTATGAATTTGACGTTTGTTTGACATTTGTTTGACGTTTCTAAATAAAAATAGTGCTATCTCTTTTCACTCTAACTCTGATTGGCCAATTCTTAAAACTATGTAAAATTTTAACTAGAATGTTTGGCCTGTTCAAATGTTTGGCTGCTTACAACTACTGCTATGTCTTATAACAATAACCACGCATGCGCATTGTATTTCCATAAGCTTACATGTATTTTCTATGCTTATAACTACGACTATAACTACTGCAATAACTAAAACGGCAGTCTGAATGGGGCTTTAAGTTTAAGGCATAATGCTAGGGATAAGTTTACAAGCGTATGCCAGCACTAGTACCGTAGCACGTGTTTCGCTATACTTCAACTTTCAAGGTTACGGCTTAATGCTGGGGTTGGGGTTGAGGCATGGGTTTGCAGCGTGCATAAACCAGCCTTTAGTTGTTAAGATTTTGGCTATTAATACTTTCGTCTTGTGTGTATTTCGTTTAGATAATGTAAGAGATATTTTAGTTAGACTAATTGTAAGGGTATTTATGGTATGAATTGAAGCTTTAATTCATATAAGAAAAAATTTTTTGATAAATTTTAAAGTTTAATATTTGACAGGCAGGCTAGATTATAAGATATAAAGGGTTTTGTGTTATTATGTTTGACATTCTATTATTAGTTATTAAGAATTTGGTTGTTATTTTCGCCGGTGGTTATTTTATTTAAATATTATAAGAAATATTCTATTTCCGTCAAAGAATATAAGAGGAAAAATGCTAAATGTGATAGGTAGGCTTTGGGCTATGTTTAATAATATAAAGTTTGAAAAATTTGTGTCTAATGAGTTGGGTTTAATTGTGATAATTTCAATAATGCGTCTAGTACATATGTGGTTTAGAATTAAGAATACTAATTGTACTTTATAATTTTTTCCATCTCTATTTTTCAGCTATTTATTTGGTTTTCTTTTCCAGTTAGATTTGTTATTAACATTCAATTTCATTTCAGTGAATAACAAAGGGGGCGAATGAAACGAGGCAAATATCTGTACCTAATTTTTTAATTTTTTATGTTATTAATTTATCTTACTATTAATATTTTTTAAGAATGTGTTTCGATAATAATTATGTCAACTGTACTTGTTTACGTATTTTAAAAACCACATCTGGAACGCTGAACCTTAATTATATTTTAAAAACTACATCTGGTAGCTTTATGGTGTTGTTTTGCTTATTGAGAAAAATACATTTCTTTAAGGGTCATTTATGGTCTTGTTTGTTTAGGTATAAACGCGGTCTTACATGAAAGGTTGACCCAATTCTTTTGTATTTTGGGGTACTTTATTTTGAAAACAATTTTGTTTTTAAGAATTTGTTTTTCTGATTATGGGCACATCCTACTATCTCCTATCCTAGCCAATGCAAAGCGATTATTTGTAAGATAGGTTTGAAAAGTTAATATTATTGGGTGTAGAAAATTATGATGTCATTTTCAGCCAGTACTCTTTAACAAGGATGTTAGAAGTGTAATTTGATTGGTAAAATATTATATCTTGTTGTTATGTCCTACTCTTACTAATGATTTGGTATATGCGAACTTTGTTGCAAGTCAACGTGGACTAGGAGTATATGAGGGCTGACCGATCTCAGGGAGAGGCATTCTGGTCTAGAATCAGAATCAGGGAAGCTTGGCCCATGGTATAGTTCATTATACTAGGTAACCTTGTCATCTCTCAGAAAACATAGTATACTTGTACAAAAGTTTCACGAAGATAAGTTCACGTGTAAACTCAAACCATGACCAGAGCATACCCAGTCAGCGGGCAATCGTCGTCGCCAGTAACCGGTAAACCAACATACTCTACGCGCTGGGCCATCGTTGCAACGCCGGGCGACCCGCGTCTGGTTGGGGGTAGCGAGAATCCGTGAGACACCGATTCGACCATGATTTCACTAGACGATCACGCAACAATTACGTAATGTATTCACATTCCCTATTCCCCAAATACACTTACACTTACACGTATAAAATGACATATTATTTGGCAAATAACTAATAATTATTGTACATTGGTTTTGGTACCTCGTCGGATTAAAATATAGAATTTCTCGGGCATTTAGATGCGAGTACTTTATACATACTTCTCACATGATTACTAATACACGAGCTCTTGGTCGGCAGTGATCCGTACCCTCATGAGTGACAGCATATCTCTTTGAGTATGTGTCCGACCCGTTCATTTGAATTGTGGTCACCCACAGAATACACTACACCTTCCGAAGTATAATAAAGGATTCTTTGAGTTACATTGTTATTAGAGTTTTTATATCGAATTTATTATTTGCGCACAAGATGCACTGACGAGCCGCCACTAACCATTTATTCAAAATCTTTTAATGAAATTGTAAACAAAATACAGACAAACACTAAAAATATTGAAATATTTAAATGATTATATAATTTTACAAATTTCTCATGCACAATAAATCGACATAGTTAAACCAAATGTGACTTTTATTTCAAATCATTTTATGTACTCTCCTGTTTGCAGTTCGGCGACTTTTAAAGTTCACTGGGGTTACTTAATTTTTGTTATTCATTTACATAACGTAGTTGGGTCCTAAAATCACGGAATAATTAAAGTTTTCTAAATTTAAATCGTTAATTGTCGTTTAATTACTTTGATATTTAATTCTAAATTTCGCCGCGTTACAACTTATTAAAATATATCATCTTATTAAAAATATATGCAGATAGAATTTATTTTTTTTCAAAGTTTTGTTATTCATTATTATTACCTTTATTAGTTTGTACAATTTTAATTAAGGTTAATAAATGTCAAAATAACTTAGCAAACCGTTCAACATGTTCGCATATCGACTACACAGAAAGCAACCAGCAGTATATATCTTTATAGGTATATGTTGTCTTTAATTTGTAATTTAAATTTGTCGGATTTCATATTAAAATTTCAGAGTGAAATTTTTGTTAAGTTTGTAACTTATACAGGGTGTAACAGAATAACTATTCCTAATTTTCAGAAATGATAGAGTGCACTTAGAGAAACATTTTTTATTAATAAACTAGTGTCCGGAAATTACTCGGTGTCAAGATACACTAGATATCGTTAAAAACAATTTTAATTATTACAACGTCAACGAGTAGTTAAGTTAAAGAACATTTTATTAGAAATAATAGTGCATTAAACTTTATAAAAATTGTTCGAAGTTAAGACCACCATTTTCGATACATAAGTTGTAACGATGTACAGGGTGGGCAAATTTGTACGTTTTCATAGGGAAACTCGGAAACTATAAAAAATGGAAAAATGGACCGCGCATCCTCGATCGCTTTTTTTGAGAGAAACTCAATTATAAAAACAAAAATTAGCTATCGTCTTTTGTTTTCGAGTTATGGCGAAAAGTTCGCTTTTTCCGCATTTTGATAAATGGCGATATCTCGATGGTTTTTTAAATTAGATGAAAATAATTTTCACATTCTTAAGGCACTTTTTTGAGTAGAATGAAATGGTCTTAACGGATATTATAAATCTCCGTTAATTCTCGGGTTATAACATAAAGTTGTGTTTTTTACAATCGACTGCCGAAAAAAAAAAATTTTCCGGACACTAGTTTATTAATAAAAAATGTTTCTTTATATGCCCTCTATCATTTCTGAAAATTAGGAATAGTTATTGTTACATCCTGTATATATATATATATATATATATATATATATATATATATATATATATATATATATAGAGGTATATAACAAACATAGAATTAAAACTGTTGTGCCTTTGCGCGCTAAGTTTTACTATGCTCAGGGTATATTAGAAATAATATTCTAGATTTGTAAAGTGCTGCAAAGGGCATGTAGCCTTATAACGGCACAATAATGATATTTATATTTTCATATGTAAAATTTTATATTATGTTTTGTAAAAGAAAATTAAATAAACGTATTTAAAAGATTTCCAGACAAGTTAATGTATATATATATATATATATATATATATATATATATATATATATATATATATATATATATATATGTATGTTTTGAAAATGTTACAGTCATCGTACCAAACGTTATACCACTTTTTCCTTGCAGTCAAAGTAGTAAAAATGTATAATTTTTTTTAATCTAGTTACTTTGACACTTAATAACTTGTTTCTACATTTTGTTTGTTTACTATTTGTATTATTTGTATTTTTTTTCCTGATGAAGATAAGTAGAGTATATCGAAACGTTGATATTTAAATAAAATATATACAGAACTTAATCCTAAAGCTTTTTAAATTTAAAATTACGACTTTATCAGTGTTAATATAAATAATAACTTTATATAAATAATATTACAAATCAATAATGATAATATTACAAATCAGCGTATGAGTAATTAGCAAATTATTAAAGCGTAATAAGATTACTAGTGTTAATATAAGACATGTATTTTTAATAAGAAGTTAGTTCTATCAGTTTAATAAGTAACTTCTTAATTGTAAAGCTATTGTTCTGAAATAAAATAATTTCTTTAATTGAAATTTATATTTTGTGCAAATAAAATAACTTTTAAAATTAAAATAAAAAGGCCTTGGGATTTAGTTCTGTATTAATAGCTTTTATTCTTTTAAGTGTACAATTTTTATTTTGTCATGTTATATAGGAGTATTACCTATATATTTATATACCATGTATAATTGTATATTTTTATAAAGAATGCAATTTGTTAAAAACATTTTTTTTAGTACATCTCCGTAATTAATTGTAGTTTCTAATATTTCTGAAGCCTTGATTGCCTTTATTCAAGGTCACAAAGAACTAACTTCAAACATCAAAGACAGATAGTTTGAATCGAAAGGAATAGACAAACCTAAATCCAAGTGTTAAATATCTTTAAGCAGTATAAGCATATAATTGTATCAAATATTTGTATATACAACTTATATAATCTGTTTACTATAGCTATTCTAAATATTACAACAGAAAATGGTGCGTAGTCAAAAAGTCTTGTTAAAGTACAAGAAATGATGAGTTCGGAAGAGGAAAAGAAGAAACGGATTACAAAAGAAATTATGCCGTTATAACATTTATAACAATTTTTATTAGAAAATTACAACTAATTTAAGAATCTATTGTTTATTAGTAAATTTTATGAAATGTTTACTATTACAAAAATAAATAATAAATATCTAGTAATCATACAGTTTATAAATAATAACAGTCATAAAGAAATGATCTCAAATCCAGGAAATACGAAAAAAAATCAATAATAAGCTTGTAACTGGGAAATAATAAAATCAGTTTCATCGACGTTAGTTTTGTTTGTTAAATAACCACCTAAATACAGTGCATTCAAACATAAGACACCTTGTTGAGCTAACGGAATAAAATCAGATATATTCAAATTTAATTTCAAATCAATGAAGCAGTGTGTTACATCCATACTGTGATCAAATGGTGGACTGAAAATGAAATAAATAAATAAATAACATAATTATTCTTAAAGCTTGAATTACATAATATTTTTTTGTTTCGATTCATGCTTGCTTTCTAGTTAAATGTATCTTAAATAGAAAAATATACGACAAGCTGTATGTTTTATAGTGAACAATTTGGATGTAAAAAAAATTTGATTTACACTATACTATACTGATGGGTTCGGCTATTCCACTCGAGTCACTCTTTTTACTCGGAAGTGGTCTGTAACCGTTCGGGTATTGTTTTTGGAGTGCACGGAGTGAAATTTTTATCGTTCGGTTATTAACTCCCATTTACCCTACCTCGTACAGCGTGGCTTTAGGAGTGTACATGCACAGTAGCATTAAAAGTTTATAACCTTTTTCGGAATAAACTTGATAGTTATAAGATAAAAATAACATTTGGTGCATTTTATGAAGTAAAGAATTAAAAATATCGGGATACATTCGAAAGTGTCGTTTGAATAGGTGATTTAACATATTTGAAATCATAAATTCTGCATAATTATCATTTACCTTCTCTAAACCATTTTAAACTTTTTTCTCCTCGTCATCATCAAACAAAAATTCTCTTACATTTCAGTAGTGTTATGGCAAAACATGCAATCTGCCTTTTTTCAAAATGCACATTTTGGCATTAAATGGCCACAAATAAAGTATACTTTAAGTTGATCAAAGGGCTTAGTTGTCAAAAATTACTACTATGGCAATCATACATGCTAACCTACATTCACAATTATAAATACAAAAGCGTTTTTGCTTCTCCTGTAAAATCACAAAAATGGTAGATAACATGTTTTGCCATAACACTACTGATTTATAATAACTACTTTTCGTCGGAACATTATTTTCACATGTGACAGATTACGTTCAGACCTTCGGCTTTCCTTAACTCCGTTAATTCAGTGATTACGACACTACAAAATTACTCCAATTCCGAATTAATAGCCGAACCCACCATAACAACTGACTTATCTGTCCTCGAACTAGAAATCTAGACGAAAAAAGTATAATGAAATTCAAGCTTTACATTAAAATATTTACCTAGCGTTGACGATAACACCACCTCCAGCTTCTATAAATCTAATAACAGCTTCTTTATTTTTCGCAAATACTAACGCGCGCATTTCTTTAAAAGCTCCTTGGCCTTCTTTCAAAACATGTAAACGCCACCAATAAATACATTCAGTCATTGAAGAAGCTTCTACAGCTCCATTTTTTAAATTTGCTTCAGATTTTTTATTTCCAAATTCGAATAATTCTTCCTGCAAGAAATAATCATATAACAAAAAAAACAAATCCAAATTAGATAACTGGCTAGCATTTTTCAAGGACAAATTTATCCAGATCAGCTGGACAAAAATTTTAATACTGTCAAATTTAAATGAGTGTGTCATGAAGAAATTTTATTTATAGATAATAAAAAAAATCTTAAAATTTATTAATTTTATAATACAAACAGCACTTACATTCAGAAATCTTCCGGCTTCCGCACTACTTTGAATATAGCTATAGTGTATAACCCATTTACCGGCTGCCATGCACGATAAAATTTTCTCATTTCTTGTTAGATTTGAGCATATTAAATGCGTCGCTGTTGGATCATAATATGTTAATTCGGAAACATCACCGCCTAAAGATTTTATTGTCGTGCGACAGGACGTACGAATCTAAAAGAAAAACAAAATCAAAATATTTTCCTATTAAAATCGATTAGTTTATATTTCTACACATTTCTTACCGATTGATCTAAACCGGATATCATAAATTTGCGACAGATTTGCTGTTTAGACGATTCTATGGTCATCTGAAAAAATTTACAATTATTTTTAAATATAACTATTCTAAAAAAGCAAAATTTCAAGAAGTATACACCAAAATTGTCAAAATTAAATTTTCTAAATGTCCTGGGCCTGTCCACTATTTTTTTTTTAGCAATTTCTAATCTACTATAAAAAATAAATTTAATTTTAAAATTTATTTCTCATAAGCCCAGAATATATTCAGGGTGTATAACGGAAAGTTGAAATAAATTTCCCGTGTAATTCCCACTTTTTTCCCGTATTATTTAAAAAAAATTCCCATATGTAAATATACAAGTTTAACGATAAAGGAAGTTAAAGAAGTGTTAAATCGAAGTTATTTATTGCAAATATTATACTTATTTATCACAATTACAGCATGGTACATGAACTATCGCAATCATTAAATTATAATTCCATCTTCTTTTTCTTTATTTCTTCTGAAATTGTATGAAGATCTTGCGCTGTACTTCAAAAAGCTACTTATATTTCAATTTTTTTTTAAATTCACGCACAACGAAAAAATTCCTAGCATAATTCCCGCTTTTTTCCCGCGTAACCAAATTCCCGTATAATTCCCGCTTTTCCCGTTTTTCACGCCCGTTATACACCCTGATATTGTAACGAACATTGGATACTGCGTGTTGTACCAGTAGCGCGGACCCACACAAAAACATACGCGCGCTAATGTAAATATTCTACTTGGAATAGAATGTTAAGGAATATTTTACTTGGAGAACTTTCGAGTATGTTTAGTGGACTATATAAAAGGCCGCAAATAAATAAGCTGGTCAGTTACAACTCAAGAGACACACACACAATGTGTGTTGGCAATGGGGTGCATTTCAGTTGTATGTGTGGAAGTGCGAAGATAGGATTTCTTTGCGGAGAGTTGTGGCTCAGTCTAAATAAATATTGTACATAGTCGTTAAATAAATAGTTATATAAATCTTTAAATATGTTGTGTATAAATAAATGACTAGTCAATATACAATCGTGCGTAATGAAAATGCGTTTCCAACATTATCCAACCCAGGGTCCGGACAGCGGCACGTTACAATATGATTAAAAATTGCTTATTTACCAGCAAATGATTTTGCGTATTTCGTATCCTTATATAATCACGTCATCGAACTTTGTTGTACGAAATCAGTGAAGATAGAAAGTTTGTTGTATGAAACGCACGTGTTACTCATTTAAATAATTTATTACTCATTTTACAGTAATATATTCGTAATAGAAAAATCTGTATTTTTATATCGAATAAGTTTCATGATGAAGAAAATTGTATAGTGTAACTCCAGTATTACAAGATAGAAAAAGGGGCATATGAAATGCTGGATGATGTAGCAAGCATTGATTTGAAAAGTATGATTTTTGTGCGCTTTATACCAGCTGATTTAATTCAATAAATATAATTTTAGAATTAAATTTGAAATATACTAATATTTTCGGTAATGAATAATAAATATGATTAAAATTCATAATTTTTTATTTTTTTACCTGATCTTGAAGTGCAGAAGATTCAATTGGTTCATCCCATCCAATTGTATAAGCATGTGATCCTTTTTCGTTACTCGCATCTATAGAATGAAAAAAAAAAATATATATATATATTTATTTAAATAGGTAAATAATAGAAAGATATTACCGGATACTTCTTCTTCAACTACTTGATCAACTAGTATACTACCACTACTACTACTACTATCAATTTGTAGCAATGTATTCGATCGTGCAAATGATATTCGATTGCCTTCGTCTTTTACCATATTTTTTAATTTATCAAATTTATTGTTTAATTCACGGTGACTTGGCTAACAAAACAGAAATCAAGTAGTAATAAATTTTAAATTTAAATCACTTAGTTTTTCTAACCGTTTCATTTAATTGAGTTGTTTTAACTTCTTCGGCATTTTCGGTTTCATCATTATTAGACACACTTTTAGGTGGCGTTACATTTTTCGGACAAGACGGCAGAATATTGCGTTCTTGCAAACCACGAATATATTTACTCACTGGTGTACCCTGACTACCGCCTGGTGTAGGAGATGGATTACGATTGTTTGAATTTGCGGTTTTGCTGTCTATATTACAAAAGATACGTGAAGAAGTATTTGATTAATTCCTATTATATATCATGTACATTCATAATAGGAAATTAAATTTATTTGAAAAAATAGATTTATTTCGAATAGTTTGAAAAATGTATACATTGGAAACATACGTTCACGCAAAACACCTGTCAATCATTTCATGTAATTTAAATGATAAAATTCTAGATAAAAATTAGAAGTATGTATACCATTCTTGTATTTAAATTGTCCTTCTCGACGGAAACGTGCTAAACATTCATCGAATGGTGTACCAGGCAATTGAGGAATTGGTGATGGTGTATCAAATATACCTTGTTCGATCTGCTCTTTTATCCATTCACTTAAAAGAACAATTCTGCCCTCAACTTCCAAATAAAGATCACCTTCCGGCGTTTTTGGTCTCTCTAAATAATATCAATTTGCATATTTGTTACGAAGTATATGTAATAATTAAATTAAAATCGTTAAATGTTACATATTCATATAAATCAGTTTTATTTACATATATTGGCCATAGCTACAAAGGCTTTTAGCCAATAACAATTGTTTTTGTAAATTTCAATGTTTAGATAACACAAAGACATTAGAAACATCCATGTGCCAAGCAGGATTCAAACGCGGGCCCGCACGTGTACGAATAGCATACGCACATGTCAGTCTCCGTATACAAATCATAATTTTGAAAATATTTAATGTTGCGTTTTCGTAATAATTGAATTATAATCAAAATCATTTAAATGAAAATAAATTTACATGAGAATTCTTTCAGTATTGAAATAGTTGTAACAAAGTAACTTACCACTTGTGGATGGAGTTTCAAGAAAAACGGAATTATTTGCCTGACTTGGAAATCCTTTAAAAGGCGACATCTCATCGCTTAATTCTACAACATATTAATTTTAATATATATATATATATATATATATATATATATATATATATATATATATATAAATTACTGAATAATTATAAATAATCATAATAGGTATGTGATGCAAGTAACTTACTCTCTGAATCTTTTTCCAATTCTTTAAAAAATTTAAATTTTTTCCTAGAAGCCATTAGTATTTCATTTTCTTCTTCTTTTGCGTCTGGTGATACTCTTTTACCTAAATAAATTCATATAATTTTATTTAATCGATCGAGAGACTTACATTTTGGAAACAATATTTGTTTTTAATAAATGAAACTGAAAACGTACCATCCGAGTCTCGTTTATTACTTAAAACAGGTGTTTTAGCTCGAATTTCTTTTTGATTCGTTGTAGAATTACTTGAACTAGCAGTTGTATCTATTATTTAATAGAAATATTAGATTCTAACTTATGAAATAAATGAATTGAAAGCAATTTGATCTGCAAGAACGAAAATATCATACCTAATCCAGAAGATGCATTTAATAAAAATGGCTTTTCATCTAATTTCGTGTCAGTTGTAGCACACTGTATAATCCACATACGTGTTACTGTTGGTAATTTCCATTTTTTTGCAGCTAGATATTTTGGTCCAGAAGTTTGCAAACTTATTAAATGCGTTGATGCTGCGACACCTTTGATAGCAAACGATACACGCGCAAGTTTGTCTTGATAACTAGAAAACAACAATAACACATTTTTATCTGTCGTACCTTCTTCACACTACAACATTATAGCTTTGTTCGCGGAACATATCCCGAACTAGTTCCGAACAAGTTCGCATGCGCAGCAACATTTTGCCGTATGATTTTGAGCCTTTGTGAACGCTCAAAATTAAAACGCGCATGCGTACTTGTTCGGAACTAGTTCGGGATGTGTTCCGCAAACAAAGCTTATGTTTAACATCTGTTTCCAGATTCTAATATCTTATAATTCTAATAAATTTCATCTCTTCAACTACATAATTTTAATAAATAATATCTATGATATTGTCGCGTTTCCGATTCGACACAAAATAAGACTATGATGTAGAAATAACAAGACAAGATTATTATAAACAAAATAATAATTAATTTAAAATGAAATTAGACATTTCGTGCGGTAGAAAGCGGCAAATATTATATTGGCACATATTAAACTGTAGCTAAGCGTACCCTCTAATCGCTGCAGATAAATAATATTGCGGTAATACTGTACGAAAGGTATTTTTATAATTTTCATATTAATTTGACATTTTTCAGAAGACAAAATTCAATATTTCGGTAAAAAAAAAGTTTATTTTTCAAAGCTACTACTATTTATGTATTTTTTTAAATGCGATATTTTTACGCCATTATGGCATACAAGTAACGTATTTTTCTCCTCCCTCTCTCTCACTCTCCTATATAAGTTTTAATATTTCACGGAGATGAAGTGTACGAGGCAATTATATATAATGTATCTAAGAGAATTATAATAATTATAATATAATAATAAATTAATTATAATAATAATAATTATTATAACTATTTTATGTGACTTAATTGAAATTAACTAATTTATATAACTAACGTAACGTATTTTATTTATACTTATTTATTAACGACCGTTCGTGACCGAGTTCACAACACGACTGACATTATTATAATACAGAATTTAATCTAATTAATATGAATTCGAAATTATTTATAATTATATAAAGCAACAAATTATACATGAACCAAAATAGATGAAAAAAATATGAATGCGGCAAGTAAGAAATTATCAAGTCGAGGCTACCACTATTAGAAAAATATTGTAAAATACTGTAATAGAATATGGTACGCAATATATATATAATATATATTATATATTTCGTAATAAAATTTATAAACAATAAAAGGGCTTTAGGTTATAGTTCTGTATTAATACAGAACGATTTATTGTAATATATAGAGTTCTGAAAGATTTTTTACTATGTTAAGTTTATAAAAATACAGAGTGTATTCGAATGGTTGTAGAAAAGTATATTTTTAAAACTATTATTATTTACAATTTTTGAGTTCGTGCAGATTAATTATAAAAATTGATTTGAATTAAACAACACATTTATTTCGAAAAACATAAAAGAAAAGTAAGTGAGAAAAAACGCAAATATTATGTCTGCCTGTCAGAAAAAGTTAAATCAAAATCGAAACTGTTTTTCAGTTTGTTGGGACAACGCAACGTCGCTTTATTCCCGGTTATTGCATGCTACAGATATTAAGTTTGTTCGATTGACTCTCTTGCGTTTTACTTAAAAACACCGCCGTAAATGATGCAGCGATTTATCCATTTACATATTAACATGTTAATTGCGAAGTGAATAAAACAACAAACATTTGCGCAGTAGTAAACAGTAGATGCAAGGGTGCGAATCGAACAGGACTATTGTTTAAAAAGACTTACGTGCCACCTAAATATTGAATCAAATTAATTAAATAACTACGTTCAAATCCAGCATAACCACTAATTGTTATTATGCAACCGGAAAGCGGTTCATTTCTGGATTGTACATAAATTGGACTATGATAATATTTCATTTCCACTATCTCGTTATGTTGGCAACAATTCATCTGAAAAATAAATTCATTACATTTCTATAACCATAATTAAATAATTACTGAAGTAATTAATATGATTAAATTACAGATATTACAAAAAACAAAAATACTAGTACATGTTTGATTTACATACATACACAATCATGCCATGTACCCAAAAGGGTGTGTCCCAAACTCTTTCCACTATTCCGAAATAAATTTCCTCAAAACAAGCAACTTTAGCTTCATTTATATTTATAACACCTCTCACATATGCACTTCTATTCTTACTACTTGGAAACTATCGTTCACGCAAGCCACTCTCTCAATCATACTATTCCAACTAATCATGAGATGTCCACTGACAAACGTATACCTTTAAAATCATTCACATATAATCTTTTAATCAAACGTTCATTAGACATTCGCTCAAGATGAATCATTTTTAACTGACTAAAACCAACTTTTGCAACAACATTTTTAACAATTTTACACTCATCATATACTAACCTATCTATGTTTGAATGGTGAAAATTTGAAAAATCTGCATATATATATATATATATATATATATATATATATATATATATATATATATATATATATATATCTTTTAATCAAAATAATTAACTAAATACTTACAATCCACAAATAATTAACGGTCTCAACAGCTGTATCACATATTTGATTACAAATAATCGGTACGACTGCGCAATCTATAATACCTTTAAACGAAACAGGAGCTATTTTACCACCCATTTTTTCAATTATCTCTGAATATTTATTTTCATCGTCCACACCGGTGATTCTAAATATAAGTCCTAAATCATTTGTAATTTTTTTATTACGTAATTAATTTTTATTTTGAAAATATACCTTTAAAAATGATATCATATTCTGTTTCTTCTAATGATTGACCATCGCTTGTGTATTTAGTAGTATTTCTATGATCAGAATTCGATTTCGTAGTCCTTGTTACATCTGATATTTTACTGTTTATTTCTCCTTGAGCTAATAATTGAGCTAATGTATCTTCATCATCGGTGTTAACTATTAAAAACACATAAATTAGTGAAGTTGGTCCAGTAAATTACCGCGATAAGTACCCTTCGTTTACCATCTATAATGTTACCTTTTATGTCGATTTAATAACAACTTACCCGTATTAGTTTTCGGAAAATACTGTTTAATCTCATCCTGAAATGTTTCTTTTTCTTCAGTTTGAAGAGTAATAGATTCTGGTAAAGAATCATTTTGCAATAATGTCAGACCCTAAAAATACATAAACAAAAAAAAAAAAAAATCACTGTAAAATATTGAATAATAATAGTTTGAAAGTACCTTTTTACTAAGCGGCGACGAAGGTGCTGACTGTTCTGCTTTCGTATTAGATGTGATAATAAATAATTCTTCATGAACAGGCTGTTTCTGTTTTATGCATTCCAACAACCATTCCGAATGTACCATCGGTATCCTAAAAATGTATATAAATTTTATTAGTAATTAACGTGTTTCGACTATGTCTCCTCATGCATTAGTTATTTAAAATATAAAATAATATCAAAAAACATAACCTACATATATAAATAAGTGTGAAATGTCATTGTCAAAAGTTGTCAATTAAAACTATAAATATGCTTAAAAAAAATAAATTATAGTAGATTAGTATCAATATTTTTCTATATTATTACGTCAAAGGTACATACTCTGTAAATACCATATTTAAATGTCACAATTGGTAAAAATCTTATAGGTTTTAGAAAATTTTGCCTGTTATATTTTTCCACAAAACGATGAAGTAAATCTTTTGATTTAACGGATGAACCATACTTATGTAATCTAATAAAAAGTATTTCATCTTTTGACTGCAAAAGCTTTTAGAAAGTTGCTAATTACATAAGATATATATATATATATATATAGATATATATATATATATATATATATATATATATATATATACCGGGTGTAGAAATGAAATGTGAACCATAGAGATTTCAATGTTATTTTTTAAATACGGCTGTATCTCTTTCCCTATTGACTTTAGAGCAAATATTTAAATAAAAAACTTGTTCAAAATGTAAAAATGCATGGTATAAAGTCATTTTTTTTACATAAATATTAATATTTTACGATATACAGGGTTAACCACTAAAAAATGAGCTATAACATTGGGAAACGGAAATGGTATCGAAAAATGCGGAATAATAAGTTCTATAATTCGGTGAAAAATCATTGTTCTACGATACTTCGTTTAGGAAAAAAAAATTAAAAACTGATTTTTGCCAATGGTCCCCCCTTATCAACTTTTCGAAAAATCAGAAAAACGTGAATAAAAAATTAAAGAAGAACAGGAAAAAAAAGTGTCTGGTACAAAGAGTAGGATAAAAGAGAAGACAACGAAAGCCAGTGTTAAAATATCCAAAATCTTTTTTTTTTTTAAACAAAACCCAAGGGTACCCCCTTACAAAATTTTTCAAAAATCAGTTTTTAATTTGTTTCTCCTAAACGAAGTATCGTAGAACAATGATTTTTTCACCGAATTATAGAACTCATTATTCCGCATTTTTCGATACCATTCCCGTTTCCCAATGTTATAGCTCATTTTTTAGTGGTTAACCCTGTATATCGTAAAATATTAATATTTATGTAAGAAAATTGACTTTATACTATGCATTTTCACATTTTGAACAAGTTTTGTATTTAAATATTTGCTCTAAAGTCAATAGGGAAAGAGATACAGCCGTATTTAAAAAATAACATTGAAATCCCTATGGTTCACATTTCATTTCTACACCCGGTATATATATATATATATATATATATATATATATATATATATATATATATATATATACTCAAATACAATCATAAAGGAATAATCTGAAAATGAAAAAATCTTATCGCCTCAACCTGGGATCGAACCAGGGTCCTTTCGCTTGCCGGGCGAATGCTCTACCACTGAGCTATCAAGACCATTACAGATCGAGCGAATGAAACCTAATCATTTTCAGTACACATTCTATTCATAATTTTTCATAGTCAACAAATACGCAATATCATTAATTTTTAATGTCTAAATACATATAAGAACTATACTTATGAAAGGTGTTGGTTCGTGCAATAGTGCAATCATATATAATTCATTAATCTGGTTAGTTGATAGATATATCATTTAAATACAGTTAATACTCAAATACAATCATAAAGGAATAATCTGAAAATGAAAAAATCTTATCGCCTCAACCTGGGATCGAACCAGGGTCCTTTCGCTTGCCGGGCGAATGCTCTACCACTGAGCTATCAAGACCATTACAGATCGAGCGAATGAAACCTAATCATTTTCAGTACACATTCTATTCATAATTTTTCATAGTCAACAAATACGCAATATCATTAATTTTTAATGTCTAAATACATATAAGAACTATACTTATGAAAGGTGTTGGTTCGTGCAATAGTGCAATCATATATAATTCATTAATCTGGTTAGTTGATAGATATATCATTTAAATACAGTTAATACTCAAATACAATCATAAAGGAATAATCTGAAAATGAAAAAATCTTATCGCCTCAACCTGGGATCGAACCAGGGTCCTTTCGCTTGCCGGGCGAATGCTCTACCACTGAGCTATCAAGACCATTACAGATCATTACACCATTACCATTCAGATGTGTACTGAAAATGATTAGGTTTCATTCGCTCGATCTGTAATGGTCTTGATAGCTCAGTGGTAGAGCATTCGCCCGGCAAGCGAAAGGACCCTGGTTCGATCCCAGGTTGAGGCGATAAGATTTTTTCATTTTCAGATTATTCCTTTATGATTGTATTTGAGTATTAACTGTATTTAAATGATATATCTATCAACTAACCAGATTAATGAATTATATATGATTGCACTATTGCACGAACCAACACCTTTCATAAGTATAGTTCTTATATGTATTTAGACATTAAAAATTAATGATATTGCGTATTTGTTGACTATGAAAAATTATGAATAGAATGTGTACTGAAAATGATTAGGTTTCATTCGCTCGATCTGTAATGGTCTTGATAGCTCAGTGGTAGAGCATTCGCCCGGCAAGCGAAAGGACCCTGGTTCGATCCCAGGTTGAGGCGATAAGATTTTTTCATTTTCAGATTATTCCTTTATGATTGTATTTGAGTATTAACTGTATTTAAATGATATATCTATCAACTAACCAGATTAATGAATTATATATGATTGCACTATTGCACGAACCAACACCTTTCATAAGTATAGTTCTTATATGTATTTAGACATTAAAAATTAATGATATTGCGTATTTGTTGACTATGAAAAATTATGAATAGAATGTGTACTGAAAATGATTAGGTTTCATTCGCTCGATCTGTAATGGTCTTGATAGCTCAGTGGTAGAGCATTCGCCCGGCAAGCGAAAGGACCCTGGTTCGATCCCAGGTTGAGGCGATAAGATTTTTTCATTTTCAGATTATTCCTTTATGATTGTATTTGAGTATTAACTGTATTTAAATGATATATCTATCAACTAACCAGATTAATGAATTATATATATATATATATATACTGTCAGCGACAATTATGCCAAATACAGCGGATAGTCTTGTATTGATTGTGCAACAGAGTTGAAAAAAAAAACAACTTACTGGTATTCTTTCACGTTCAACAATTTCACTTCAGGACAATGAATATCGCCAATAACAATATGAGTAACTCGATCAGTTACATCATCATAACGCGTTGCTCCTGAACTTTTCAATATGCGACATAATTTGTCCCTTTTCTCCGAATTAAAGCCAGCTATATAAATCTAAAGCGAAAAACACAAAAATTTATTCATAAAATTTACTTACTATCAATTCATAAATTTACTTACACCACATCCGTCTAAAAAAGTACCAGCCTCTTTCACTTGTTTCATATCGATATTATCAATTACATTCGGTAATATATTTTCTTTTTGTGTTTCTAAAAAATAACGTTCAGTTTTCATTTGTAGTATACAATTTCTAAATAAAATATATTAAAATATTAAAATAATACAAGCAGATTAAATAAATGTCATATTTATTAAAATCTTTTCGTGTTGAGGTGTCATTAAATAAAGCGAATCAGTCGTAGCGTCGAAAACTGTTCTTTTGTCATCATTTTGATCGGTTTCACTTCCTGATATTACGCTCATCATTGAGAAATCATCATTTAATACTAAACATTACAGATATTCATCAACAACAACATACTGGAAACATTTATTTATTTATTTTATGATTTAATTACACCGAACAAGCAATTACATGGTGCAAATAATACAAAATTAAAAACGTATTCTCACTTCATTTATAATAGTTTATTTAAATTTTATAATACTAAATATAATAAAAATGATCAAAAATAGAAAAACTATTTATATTTGATTAAAAACAGAAACAAAAAGTTATTTTGAAATTGATGATAAAAGCACTTTTTCATGAAAAAGTAAGGTGAGAATACGGGCCAATAACTTTACACATAATACAAACATTTAATTGAAAACATTAAGTGTGTACATGATGAACAAAAGTACATAATAATCCTGAAAAAATATCAGTAGTTAATTCTAACTTATTAAATAAATGACACATATAATAAATGGGAGACTTTGTTAAAAAATTAGAATGAGCAAAAGATAGAGTATTTGTACTACTTGTAGAAGAAGGAAGAAATTATAATTGAGGGAAAAGTGCAGAGTAATCGATAAAATTATTAATTAATTTAAAAAGAAATCAAAAATGAAATCGTTCTGCGATATTGCAGAATATGCAATTTACGTAAATAAAGTAAAGGCGGCGAATAAGAGTCTCAACCGATACGCTGTACGCCTGTGTAACTTTTCTATTCGAAATATACTACGATATGGTGTGTATAATTTAGAAATAAATAAAGAACTTACGTGCACCAGATTTAGTTGGTGTAGAACTAATTGGTGTAGCAATATCTACAACAAAATCTGCTTTAGGAATCGCGTAACCTTTTTCTATCGATTTATAAATCCATTCTATTGTTAAGCAGGGTATTTCCGATTTTTTCGCAGCAATAAACTTCAAACTTTTTTCTCCTCTGAAGCGAGATAATTTTCAATTCAATGTCGACATTGAAACAAAACAAATTGAATTAACTCACCCTTTACAAATTAAAACATTTGCACTAATAGTAAGTAACTTTCCCTTAAGCGTTCCACCATTTTTGTGAATAAGATTTTGTAATTTTTTTCTTTCAGGTTTGTCAAATCCTGTACAACATATTTGCAGATTATTAAAGACCGGACATTTATGCTTTTGAAATATATCACTTGTAGCTTTCACATTTTGTGTTATGTTTGTCTCCCAAACATCTTCTATCCATGAATATAACAAAATCGATACGTTATTTTCATTTGCCAGCTAAAACATGCATAACAAAAATAATTATTATTATTATTGTTTTTTTTTCTAATACAAATTCATATGTAATTAATTTTTCCATTTAACATTTAGAGAAAAAAAAGCATGCAAAGCTAAAAACAAAGTTTAACTGATTATTTGATACGATAAGCAAGTTCTAGCAAATTATTATACGTTATTATATTATACAAATTAAACTCACCATATATTTCTCATTTCGTACGGAATTTGTTACAAGATGCGTCACATCACTATCTAAATGTAACCTAAATATTCCACCCATCATTTCAACTTTTTTCTTTATTTCTTTCTAAAAAATAATATATATATATTAATAAAATACTTTATATTGAACCGGAACACAAACGAATACCAGAATAAGTAGTTACTATTTTATCGAAACTAAACTATTAATAAAAAAAAAATGTTAAACCACTTTTAAGAAACTGAACTACTCGCCTAGTTCATATCGGTTCTTTCTATATTTATATAATTAATAATAAACAAGGAATAACGTATTCACGGGTCAAAATAAAAAAAAAAGTTTCACATAAGTATATATGGCTAATATAAAAATACATTATTGACAAATTTTCGATATGTTTTTATTTATTTTGATACTAAAAAAATTATTTTTAATGTAGTCGCTGTTTATTATTACTACCGTAATAATTTTTCATTTAAATAATTTTTTTTGTACAGCATTTTTCTTCAATCGATAAAAATATTTGATAATGATAATTATTTCTTAAACAGTGTTTCAAAAAATTTTGGAACTAAAAACGAAACAAAACCGATTTTTCTAAATCCGATTATTGGTTTATTAAAATTTCAATTATTTATAAAGAAATGTTTGAACCGCAAAAACTGTAACTAAACCAGGGTTCAAGTTCCTACATACATACACAATCATGCCATATACCCAAAAAAGTGTGTCACGAACTCTTTCCACTATCCTGATATCAGTTTCCTCCTCCAAACTTTGATCTAGACAAGCAACTTTTGTTTCATCCACATTCATCTAACCTATCTCATACATGCTCTTCTATTTCTACTACTTGGAAACTTTCGCTCACGTAAAACACTCTCAATCATAGCACTCCAACTATTCATCGGACGTCAAGGAAAATTAATAAATACCTTTAATTCAATCGAATAATTTGAAGCAGTGACGACTAAATTGTGCATGGCCATATTAAAAACAGGTGATTTATTATTAGGAACTTGTATACCTTCAAGTAAACATGACATTACACACCATGGACCAACTAAACTGCTGCACAAAAACCAAATTAAGTAAAACTTTACTTTACAGTCATCAAATAAATGTATTTTCTTCAAATTTTACAGACTGTTACTTTGGCACATTTTATGAACATAAATCATAAATTTTAGTGCGGAAATGATATTTACAATATTAAAACTGATTTTGAAATTTAGAAAACATGTTGAATGTTAAAAAACTGCTACCTACCATATTTACATTTAGCAGATACTGTTATTTTTAATTTTTTACGTTAAAAACAACTAAAAATTCTTCACGTGATTTAAATTAACGTCGTTGCCTAACCTATCATGTAGCAAACGCCACAATATATGTCATCTACAACTAATTCGTCTACGTATAACCTATTTGAAAAACAAGTTTTCAAAATAAGTTTAAACATTGTAAATATCATTTCCGCACTAAAATTTTGGGATTTATATTCATAAAATGTACTAAAGTAACAGTCTGTAAAGTTTCAAGTAAATACATTTGGTGACTAAAATAATTTTGGACTAAACTTTACAGTGTATTTATATTATCTCTTATTATTATATCTATTATCTTAAAACAATTCATTTTCTACGACCACCACGATACAGACTATTTTTCGCATGCTTCAACCACATATAATTTATATTTATATCAAAATACTTTTTGATAAATAATGCTATGATTATTGTTCGTATGTATAAGCAATAAAACATTAAAATTGTTGTAATAAATTAATTAAAAAAATGTCTTCTAGTAGCAACTTATGTGCTTGTAATGTGTATAACAATGTAATGTATGTAACAAAATTAAGCCGTGTTTATTTTTAAAGAATGGTAGCACGAAAAACATGTTTATTGGTGTACTACTCGGACAAAAAAAAAACACACACATTAAAAAGCACTTGATTTCGTCTCATATCGTAATTTCACATTTGTAACTTACAGACATTTCATTGATTTTAATTTCAAAAATGTAACGCCCTCGAAATTTTCAAATACAATTACATCTTTTTTTCCAAATTTTTTTATTACACATTCTTCTTCGCTAATCCACTCAGGAACCATTTGATTTTGTCGGCATAACTACAATAAAAAATAATTAAAAAATATGTGTTAACTATTAATTTTATAACGCATACTTCAAACGCCTGTTGCGTTTGTTCACTTGTCTCAAGTTCATGTTCGTATTTGGAAGGTAATACAAAAAATACTTTTAAATCGGTTGACATTTTGCGAGATCACAAAATTATAATTTTGTTTTCCGGAAAACAATAAAACAATATGTACTTGAAAATAATCGTAGTCAACTAATAACCAATGTTAAAAATATTTGTTAAAAAACCAATTAATTATTAAAATAATATGTCTACTTGTACAATGAAATAAGATCTTTTTATTTACATAAATTGAAATTACAAAATAAGAAATAACTGCAAAATTGTAATTTATAACCTCAACAAGATACAGAATCCATCACTTGTTTATCTTTTGAAGCGAAGCGACACAACCGACACAACCGTAAACGAACGTTTTTAGTTCTCGCACGTGTTCATAAAGGCAGCACTATTCGTTATTGCAGTTATTTTCAAATTTAAATTTATAAATATTTAATGTATCTATTACAAAATATGTTTGTTTTCAAAAAATATTTTTATTTTATATATGTATTTATGTAAAACAAAAATATTTTTTGAAAACAACATATTTTTAAAATACGAGTATATAACAGAATATTTTGTAATTAGGCAGTCCAGAATGACGTCACATCATAATTCAATATGGTTGCTTGATGAAAACATTGTATATGACAGTTGTATGAATTTTACTTGTTTTCGTGTATATTGTGCAGTTTAATTTAATTGCAAGTTTAATTTTTATTTTATACATTTAAATTTTCACATATCATTTAATTTTTTTTATAAAAAAACACATAATGGAAAACTATTACAATGATTTGAAGAAACAGTTTCCAGATGTTGCTGAAAGGTATTATTGAAAACTTTAGTTTTGTTAACAATTAAAAATTAAATATATTATGTGGTTTTGACAGATATCAGAGAAAATTAAAAATAATTAATTTTACTGATCCCTTCACTATTGATAGCAGTAAATTTGATTTTGGAATTGAGGCTGTACCTCCCGTGACAAGTATGGACATAGTGACATATTTAGTGCTAACACATAGTACATACAATACAGTACAAATGAAAGCGTACAAGTCCTTGACAGCCTACAAATATTTTGAGGCAGGATTCGTAGAAGTTGGTTGTACCCAAATAGATAATTTTTGTGTGATGGTTGGCAAAGTACGTACTGAATATATTATAAATTTACGTATACATATTTGTTTTCATACTAATATAACATTTTATTATTTTATGTTTAGGTTAAACATTCCCAAAAGGCAAATGAAAAACCCGTAAACGTTTGGATAATATTGCAGCAAGATGGAAGTGTGTGCACTGCACATTGTACTTGTATGGCAGGAAACTGCGAAGCTTGTAGTCATGTGGCAGCAGTATTATTTGCTGCAGAATATGCAAACAAAATTAAAGAAGGGATTTCATGCACTGACATTAAATCTTCTTGGCCAGTCCCTGCATCAACAAAAGTTCCTGTTGTACCAGTAGCGGAAATGGATTGGGGCAAACGTTCGATTAAAACATCATCCGAAACAGATTGTATGCCGCTAAAAGCTGATGATGTTGCAAATTTATTATCTAAAATTGAAGAAGCTGGATGTTCGTCTGCACTGATGCGAATAACAGAACCATTTGCTTCAAACATGGAGAAGGATGATATTTTACTTCCGAATATTTTTAATATTTACAACGTAAAATATGAAAATTTGGTTTATTCGGAATTATTAATTCACTGTAATGAATTAAAATTTTATTTGTCTGCTGCCGATTGTGACATGATCGAAGAAAAGAGCAGAGAACAAACTTCTTCAAGGGAATGGTTTAATCAAAGAGCGGGCAGAATAACTGCTTCAAGATTTAAATCTTGTTGCAAGACAAATATAGAAACGCCATCGTTATCGCTAGTCAAAAATATTTGCTATCCAACAAAAATGGCGTTTTCGTCAGCAGCAACTTCGTGGGGCATAAAACATGAAAACGTAGCAGCGGAGACATATTTTAAAACTCAAATTACACATATAAACTTCCAAATGAAGAAAATTGGTTTTGTTATAAATCAAAAATATGTGAACTTTGGTGCTTCACCGGATCGTATGATATCGTGTGACTGTTGCGGATCTGGCATTTTAGAAATAAAATGCCCATATCGATTAAAGAACAACGTAACATTAGAAGATTTTGCTAAAGCAAAAAATTCATGTTTGAATTTAGATGAAAATCAATTAGTTCTTGATAAAAATCATTCATATTTTTATCAAATTCAACTACAAATGTTTGTAACTGAATCATGTTATTGTGATTTCGTTGTATGGTCTCCACAACAAATATTTGTTCAACGAATTAATTTAGATGAAGAATTTTTAAAAGAAAACACGGAAAAAGCAATTCATTTTCATAAAAATGTTATTATGCCGGAACTTGTTGCTCGTTTTTTCACAAAGAAAGAGGGAACTGCGAATATTGGTACATGGTGTTTATGCCAAGGATTTGAGGATGAACGTCCAATGATACAATGTGATAATGATATATGCGATATTCAATGGTATCATATGGATTGTATCGGATTGGAAGATATTCCAAATGAAACGTGGACTTGTAATAATTGTAAGAAGTAGTTTTATTTTCTTGTTTTTGTTTATAAATATTTCATATTTTTGTATTTATAAAATTAGTTATATATCTATATAAATTGTATTTAAAAAAAATATATGTTTATATATGAATATAGAAATAACAAAAATCAGTATATTTTATTTTAATTGTAAACAATATAAAATTAACAAATATTAAAATTAAAGTGTATAGACATAAATCATAACAAAATAAAAAAATAATAATTTTAAATAATAAATATCTTACTCCTTTATAAAATAAAATAATAATACTTTTAAATAATAATAATATGTATGTATAACAATAATAATATAATAGAAAAAACTAATTTTATAAATTATAAAGGAATTATCGGCGGACTTAAATTAACTATTGCGCAGCAAACTGTTATTATTTTATCTAAAATAGATTTGTTGTCAATAATATTACTTAACATAGTCGCAGGAACAATCGATTGAAATATTTGAAACTTATTTCTTATTACTCCAATAATTCTTTCAACATGAATTCTAACATGGGCCATATGTCTTGTTTCTTCTACTTCTAACGGATGCAACTGACTTTTTCCTTTGGTAAATGCCGGTATAACTAATTTGGCTTGTAATATACCTATCATGTCCTTAATTAGGAATCCTCTATCGGCCAAAACTATATCATGGGGACTTATAAAATTTAAAAATGTGGAATTCTGAACAATTTGCTTATCAGATATACGACCTCCCCAAGCATTACTTATATAACATATTGTGCCTTGTGGAGTTATACCTATTAAAAATTTCACAGTATGATGGTGTTTGTAATTTGACCAACACTGTTGTCGTGTTAGATAATTTGACGGTTTCTGTATAAAAATTTCAAAACAATCAATAATGACTGTAGTTTTTTCATGGAAAACTTCTTTAAAACAATGCGGAATATTTTTATTTCTTATTTCATGATTCGGCCAAATAATTAAACTTTTCAATTTTATATATAAGATTTCTATAGTTTTTTCAAAATACACAGATGCTGATGTTACACTTATTGCAAATCGATATCCTAAATCTTTAAATGATAAATTTAATCTTAATTTCATTAACGTTAATAATAATTGCTTGAAAGGATTTAAAGCGTTAAGAGCATGTTTTGGCAAAAATGGTTCTATTGTTTCTAAAACAATTTTAAATAATGGATAATTTAATCCTGTATAAAATAAAATCTTGTCATTATTATTTTTAAATGATTCTTCATTTAGACCTGTCTTAATTAATTGTTTTGAGAGATCATATTTTTTTTCATTTAGATATTGTAATTCATTTTCTTGATTTTTTATATCTTTCAAACTTAAATCTGTTTGTACATGTACACCTGTTTCCGGTTCTTCAAGTATAGGTTCTAATTTAACTTCTTCTGTCGATATATGCTATATATTATTAAAACTTATTACTAAAATAATTAAATAAATAAACAATTGCCCAATTAATTCCTAAAAACTTAATTCCACGGACAAAGTGGATAAAACAAAAACTATAATTACTGAAATAAAATTATACAAACTTAATGTTGTAATTAAAAGTAGGTTGAATTAATTGTTAGTTTGTAGCTGAAAAAAAAAATTGCCATATATTCTAATACCGTCAATACCATTGAGGATCCTTCCAATTCATCAATTTTGTTCCCACATCTATTTTCTAATCGTTTCAATCTTTTTATATCATTAATATTTTTTTTGATTAAAACAGACTTATACCCCATATTTTGGGTAGGAATCCAATCCGGATGATTTCTCTCTGCTAATGGAGCTGGTTTTCCTAAATATAAAAACAAGTACAAATATATATATGTATATATATATATATATATATATATATATATATATATATATATATATATATATATATATATATATAATAATAATATATATTAATTATTAATACGTTTATGTATAAAAATACCTTCTATAAAATGCTTGCTACATACACGTTGATATTTTAATTTAGTATCATTTAAATCTGGACGTTTAAATACTTTAATCCACATTTCGCGTCGTTCCCTGCTTAAATTATTCAAATGGATTTTATGTTTGAAATTTACAGGTGCGGGAATCGAAAAAAAAGATACATTATCTTTTCTTGACATGCTTTTGCATCCAGCCACGATACATGTCACAGGCATTTTCTGCAAATTAAAAAGGTTTCAGTTAAATATACAAATATTTCTTAAAATATTACATATTATTACTTACTATGTTTCATAAATTAATCCAATATCAATTAACACATTTAAAATAATTCACAAAAAAATTTTATTGTACTATATGTCAAATCTGCAATGTTTTCATCAAGCAACCATATTGTATGACGTATGATCACGTGTTCTGGAATGCCTAATAGATAAGGACATTCTTTCCGATTACTTTTGGAAACTAATAAAATATGAAATTCTACTATGACAGTTCCTATAATCGTTCCGATTACTTTTAGAAACTAGTAAAATATGGAATTCTACTAATTTAACAACACAAAACACTGTTTAAATTTATTCACACAAAAACTGAACCATAGATAAGGAAGGCTGAACGAGCTAAACTAAAAATGTTTATTTCCATATAAAGTTCTAGAGTAATTATTATCACTGAAAATAAATAGTTTTTACATCACATAAATCCACTCTTATTTTAGTTTATATAATATAATTTGATAAATAATAACAATATAAATAAATAAACACTTCCAATGGCAAGATACAACAAAACACTAAATAAATTGAAATTTTGATATTTCTAAATTAATGATTAACAGCTAAGGGTCAATATGTAAAAAATTAATTATGAATAAAATTAGAATAAACAAGTGTTTTATTATATTTTTTATAAAAAATACATAGGTTGAACATTATGAATATCATTAATTATTAAGTCATAACCGTATAAAAAAAAACAACCCTATTTCCTATACAAAAAATCAACTCTATTTCCTATACAAAAAATCATACGAATAACAAGATAATTAATTATTAAGGAAAAAAAAACATCAAAAAACTCGGTCTTGGTAACCGCTATCTTGAACAGCACTCGAAGGTTTTGGTCTGCCTAACGACGTGGTGGAGCCAAAAATTCAAACATACTTTGTGTGTCTTGTGCCAACATATCGCTCAAATCACACGGCCTCGGATCGGTCCAGAAGAAATCGTGATTTAATGCCGAATCGGAATCGTATCGTTTCGATGGATCCAAAACTAATAATTTGTCGAGCAGATCGCACGCGTACGGATCTTTGAAATATGGTGCTAGACGATCCTTCACCTGAAATTGATTTTATATTTACAGACATAAATTAATTATATACATATTATATTTTAGCAGAACGTAATATACAAAGTGTTCGTTCATAAAATTGGTATAAACCAATTAAAGTTTAATTTTAGTATGGTGGATGTAAAAAAAATTCTTTCTGAAGCAGAAAAAAAGAATTATAGTTCAACATTGAACAGCAAGTGGCTTCATCAACAAACGTAGTAAGAATTTTTTCGACATTAGGATTGGTTCACTCAAAAATTCGGAATCGTTTGAGCACCGAAATTAGTTTTTTTTTTTTTTTTGTATAAACAGCTGAACTCTTAAGTTTGATATTCTGATAAAAAATGTGTATAGATCTAAGCTGAAACATTTGTTCATTTCCAAAGATTTATTTAATATCAATAATAGTTGTACTGTGTTTGTTATGTAATTATAATATATAAAGATTATAAATATTGGCATTATGTCTTGATTTTTAATACCTGATGACTGACGTAAAATAACTTTTGATTGAAATCAATGATTTTTTTAGCAAAATATGTTCGATTTAAATCGCTGCAACCCTGAATATATAATATTAAATTAATTATAAAAATAATAAATTAGATACTTTTCTTTTTTGTCCCTGAGGCAGCTCCATTTTGTTATACAGATCCAAGCTTTCGACACCGGGCCAAACATCTGGCGTGATCGATCCACAAAGCTGTGAGATAAATGTAAGTTGTTGTTGTTCGGTATAGCCTTGCATAATCGGCGAACGTGTCCACATTTCGGCCATAATACAACCGGCGCCCCATAAATCAACCGACGGCCCGTAATTCCTTTCGCCTAACAATAATTCCGGAGGCCGATACCACAATGTAACTACCCGATTTGTATAGCGATTCGGTTGGCCGTTTTTGTTCGCGCTAAACGCTTGTGCTAAACCAAAATCAGCCAATTTCAAAATGCCTTTCTTCGTTATCAAAACATTAGCAGCCTTCATATCATAATGTAAGATTTTATTACTATGTATATAATATAAACCGTTTAAAAGTTGTTGCATAACTTTTTTGATTTCGCCTAAACTAAATTTTACGTGTATGTTTGATAAAAGTCCAGCTAAATTGTGTTCGCAGAAATCGAAGATTAAATAAAATGTTGAGCGCCAACGATTATTTCGACCGGCACGTGTTCGATATATTTCTATGAGATTGACAACATTTTCGTGTTTTAATAGTTGTAAAATACGAATTTCACGTAATGCTGTGATTGGAAACTGCAATATAAAAATGTTTGTGAGTAATCTGATACTCCAATGTGTTTTTTCTCAATCATTACTTACGCCTTCTTGTTCGTTTTCCATAAGAACTTTTTTCATTGCAACAAACTTTTTCGGATTTGTAGGGTCCCTAGCTTTAAATACTTCCCTGTAATAAACAATGATTGCACAACGTTAAAAATATATCATTTTGAGGTTGACATATATTTAGGTCGTTACCCGAAAGTGCCTTGCCCAATTTTTATTATTATATCATATTTTGCTATTTCATCACAATGAGAAAATACATAATCTTCTATGTATTTCTCTTTTTCTGTTATGTTCATTATTGACTGAGTATTGTCACGACCTGCGCTAGCTGACATGGCTATTTTTTCTAAATATATTCACTTCACACCAAATATTTGATAAACAGAGCTTCGTTATATTTTATTATATTTAATGCACTATCTTGCAGAATTTAGTAATCTGTTTTCATAAATAGAAAGTTTCTAGTTTTGACATTTCTGTTTCATCAGACATAAACACCACATACCACATATTTGACACTTTGACACTACACTATGACTACATTCAATGGGGATGGCGCACTCAATGGCTGCATTCAGCCGACGTAAACATGTTTGTGGTTATAAACTTATGTTTATCGAACAGCCAACTGTCCGTTGAATGCACATTTTGGATTAGCGCGCGAAGTATGCTTTTGGTTATGATATTTTTCTGTGCTTTACAGGCCTATGCTTTATAGGCAGTGATTAATATTTTATTTCTATAAAAAGACAAAGTTTATTTTTAGTGAGTTGGTGTGTTTATTATAATAAATATTTGTTGTTATTTTGTGTTTATTATAAATATTTTTACATTGATTAAAAATATTTGTTATTAATTATGTTTTATTTTTAGTTTCAAACGATAGCTGTTCTAGGTATAGGTTAACGAATTTTTTTTATAAGAAAATCAGTTTATCTATTGTGAGTTAGGTATGTCTATTAAAAATATTATTATAGTTATTAAAAATATGTATGTTTTATTATATTTTATATTTTAATTTCAAGCGATGGAAGAATTAAATTTATTTCTATTGGCAGAAGATAATCCGATAGATTTAAATATCGTAATGAATGTAATTGAAGATTTGGTTCAACCTATTGTTCAGGATAATAATGAGCATAGAGGAGTTGTTGTTAGAAACAGAAATTTTGCAGAATCGGTGGTCCCTAGGTACCCTGATACGCAGTTCAAAAAACATTTTCGAATGTGTAGGGGTACATTTGAAGTAAGTTTTCTAGTAACAATATTGTTTATGTATTAAATTTCATTGTTGTACTTATTTTATTTATTTTATTTTTACTTTATTTAATTTGTTATTGTTTCAGTGTGTACTTCAAGTTGTGGGTAACAGGCATCCAATTATAGAAACTGTTATTCCATTACAAAAAAAATTGTTATTTTCTATTTGGATGTTAAGTACACCAGAAAGTTTTCGGGCAGCTGGAGATAGGTTTAGTATATCAGATGGAACAGGTCATTATATCTTTAAAGAAATAATTGAAATATTGGCAGAATTAGATAAATATTGGCAGATACTTACCACCGCGACCGCTCTGCTTGCTTTCGTGTGGCGCTACTGTACATTTTTGAATTTTGCGCATTTATTTAAATTTAAATTTCAAATTAATACAAAGTTTACATTTAATATATAAAACTTTATTAACATATAAAGTTCAGTGTTTTTTGTTTTAACATAAGCAACTTTGATTTTGAATTTTATTTTCATTCAAGTGCACTTGATATGAATAATATAATAGTGCTCATTATATATATATATATATATATATATATATATATATATATATATATATATATATATGTCCTAGTGCCCACATAAATTATAATATTATTAAAATACAGTGTTGCCAACTTTCCGAGAAATGTCAAAGTAGTCTATATATGGGTTTACCCATATACTTCTAATCTTGTTCAAAATAGTTATTGATAATTATTAATTAAATGTAGCCAAAACATGGATTTTTTTACCACTTTGACTGCAAGAAAAAAGTGGTATAGCGTTTGACGATGTCTGTAACATTTTCAAAAAAAAATTGTGTATAGAAATCCTTATAGCATTTAGCATATAGCCTCTAGATGACAAATCTGAACTTAGTTTATGTGGGTATACACCCACACAGAGGCGTAGCAACCGGGGGTGCAAGGAGTGCGGTGCACACGGGCCCATGAGCGAGAGGGGCCCACGAGCCAAAGTGCCCAATAGGGCCTTATTTTCATTAATACTTACCATTTTTTTTTGTTTATTTTAATTTTTTTGTAATAAATAAGAAACAAAGAAGAGGAATAAAATACCATTCATAGAATTAAATATATTTATTATATAAATTAGTTTATTAAAGCAAGTTAAATACATTTTCATAGAATCTTTTAAGTTTACAAACACAAAAACATACAGTACAAATCAAATTTAAAGTTTATGTTGACAAACAAGTTCATTAACTTTAACTAAACTTAACTTTTCTCGCTTTCATTGAAGCAAAGATGCGAATTATTTCATTTAAATGTGATTTACGTGCTCTTTCATTTTCAATGCTCAAAATCGCCAAATTTGATAAACGATTCTCCCCCATAGAGTTTCTTAAATATGTTTTAATAAGTTTTAATTTTAAAAATGTTCTTTCAGCGCTAGAAGTTGATACAGGGAATGTTAAAAACAAAATAAGAGCGGTACAAAATTCCGAAAATGCCGAACTAAGAATAGAATAATCTGTAAATATTAATTCTCCTAATTCAAATACCGAATTAATATTTTCTAACTGTTTTTTAAAGGTTTTCCTAAAAGATAATATCTGTGCCTTAAAATCTGCGGTTAAATCGTCAGTATATTTGACTAGTAAAGGTTGGCATAAATCAATTATTTCATCATCAGATAATTGTTTTAAATTTTCTGAGAAAATTATTCCAAATAATTTATTTATTTCCGTAAAACTTGAAAATCTATCTTTTAATTGTGCAATTATAATATCTAACGTAGCGTTAAAAACGTTTACCCTAAAATTATCTTTTGAACTGTTAAATCGAAAATCTTCACATCTTTCTTGTTTATGGTTAAGCCAACTTTATTAGGTACATAAATATATATTTCTTTCTATTTCGGAAGTCTCAAGGTGACTTAATCCCGTTAATATATAATTAAGATTAAAGACTGTTGTATTATAAATATAAGATTAAAAAAAATTAAATAAATCTTGTTAAAAAAGCATAGTTTATTAAATCATAATTTTCTTACACAATAATAAAATTATGTAATACGATAGTCAGTACAATGTAAGATAAAGAGCAATTTTTTCAAAAACAATATGCACATACAGACATATGTGTTTTGTTTAACAACACATATTTATTGTTTCCTTTTCAATACTACATGAAATATAATTATATATAAATTAATAAATTATTTTATTAATATCAGTAATTTATGTTGATTTTGAATGTGTAAGTTTTTGTTAGTTTCGTGTTGATCGGTGTGATAAAAATGATTGTGAAATGACTTTTTGGATCGGAAGACGACTAAATAAACACTTGTTCACTCGCTAAACGATCCGCAAACGGTTTCACAATTTCTCTAGTTGCGAAATAAAATATTAAACCGAACGTAACGGAAATTGGTAGTGCTGGCAGAGCTTTCTTAAATATTGCTTACAATAGCAATGTAAGTGATAAACCCTAAACAAACAAACAAAAATAATAATTTCTCATAGATTTTTAGGCATTTTGATCCGTAGAAAGTAGTAAATATTGTAGCCAATTTAATGTAACTGCTGTAAAACTTATTAGGTTGATGCAAAATTATCAGGCGTTTTTCTAGACGGGTTATTTGTTAATAAAAATTGCTGTTTTGTTCACTTTTTTTTTAATAAATTTGCCCGTGGAATCGACCGTCTTCCAAGCAAATGGGAAGCAGTTATTGAAATAGATGGTAACTACGCTCCGGAATAATTACTTAAAAAGTTATTGTTGAATTTTAATGTTTCTTTTCTTTTTCATAATATAGTTTTTAAAAAATCTGATAATTATGCACCATCCCCTTTATATTTGAAGCTTTTTTCCCTAAAATAATTAAGGAAGCTTGAAATTATAAAAGTATAATTTTACATGTTAAAGTATTACGACCGACAGTTACGAGTAATAGAATAAAAATATGTTTTACTTACAATTAAGATTGCAACAAAACATGCTAATGTTGTATTCCAATCACCATAATTATGAAGAAGCTTTACCAACTAAAACACTGTAAAAAATAAAGTCTCCTAGACCTAATTTGACTCCACCTGAAATTTATAAGTAAAAAAAATTATTTAAATTGTAAATATGATAAATTGAATTTTCGCAAGACGAAATTACTTCTTGCTGAAACTCCATAAGACTCATTCAGACTATACTCTACTTATCATAAAAATTAGTGTTATGTTTTAGCGCAGAACTTGTGAACCAAACTACATAACCCAATTTTAATTTTATTAGTTATTAGTTTGATTACAGTCAAAAATTGCGCTTAACTTAAATTTTTATTTTGATTTCGCAAGCTAGTAGATGCCAGTTCAATTCCGAATCAACAGTATTCTATGTCTAAAACATAAAGCTAATTTTCAGATAAGTGAGAATTGTGAATTTGTTACATACGTTGTTCTTCTTCAATTTCTTGAACAGTTGGTCTCGACTGCGGTCTCATCTGTGTTCTATATTCAGTATTTCGGCCCATCGATACGTCACGTACTTCTAATTGTCGACGATTCGCACGATATTTATGACTATTCACCCAATCGGTGGAAAAACCACTTTCCGGATCTTCTCCATTATTAACCAAGAAAAAAATCAAACGGCTATAGGTTGTAGTTCTGTATTAATATACTGTAATAATTGCAAGACGCATCAATATTAACAGCAGATTGATAAGAGAAGCAACAGAAATTTATATTCCTCTAGTTAGTAATATAAGTTTAGGATTAAGAAAAAATTATTTAGAAATACACTTTATGTATTTTGAATGTATTAATTGTTTTTGTTTATATAGCACTTTTTTGCTAAATAAAGTTTCCATTATTATTGCAGTGCGATGCGTTGAGCCTTTACTGTAAAGGCCCCAAAGTTGATTAAAACAATAAATTTTTATTTACCTTCTGGATTATCCGCCATTTGTGGTAGTTGTTGTTGTTGTTGATGTTGTTGTTGTCTAGATCTATTGCTAGTACTATTATCAGGATCTCCTGTTGCCATACTCACATAACTATACATGAATGTTGCTTAAAAAAATAAATTAAATCTATCATTTTAAACCAAACACTTCGGCTCTAGCTTCTAGTTCTGTATTAATATTTATTAATAATCAACGTATTCCTCAACAGAAAGATATTTATAGTAAATAAATACTTAGAACATAGAAACAAGTTACTAGACGTAATAAAATAAGATTTATTAATTTTTAATTAAAGGAAGCCAATATAAATTTTATGATCTAGTAACTTGTTCCTATGTTCTGTTTATTTACTGTAAATGTCATTTATTATGTATTGTATATATATTAATTAATACAGAACTATAACCGTTTTATTTTAATTATGTGTTCTGAAAGATTTTTACTATATTACTGACAGAATGATTACTATTTATAAATAGTTTGATTTGAAAAAATTAAAACAAAATAGATCTCAAACATAAAATGACATATAAGTTTTTTAATGATATTTGATTTTATCCAACATAAATTTAGTGTTAAGTTTTGCACTCGGTGACGACATAAATAATTACACACAATTAACAATCAAACATTTCTAAATGATTTGATCGTCACAATGAACTGATTTTAAATTAGTTACAAAATGGAAAAAATGTATTTGCATTCCGGTGAAGTTAATACAATTTTTTCAATTTGTAACTAATTTAAAATCAGTTCATTGTGACGATCAAATCATTTAGAAATGTTTGATTGTGTAATTATTTTAATTTAGTAGGCAAAATTGCGTATTTTTTGACCAGTCGATGCAACTTACATGAATAAATTAAGGCAGGAAAGATTTGTTCGTTTCTTTCTTGAGCTGTTTCAACTAAAATTCGTAGAGGACCTTTTGGAATTAATACAGCGACAAGATCTAATATAACAAAACCAAAACAAAAATATTACATCTAGTTATTTTCGTTTTAATATACTTAGATTACCCCAAATTGAAATAACAGACAATACGACCCATGTAGTCCATTCGGGCAGATATTTAATGAACACTAGTGCCATAAGTGCCGATACAAATATTAAATAAGCTTGCTGAAGATGTAAAGGGCCGTGCCAGTGGATACTAATCATACCCATTACGCCAAAATTCCACATCATTAATACGACTGTTATAAAGTCCATTGGTACATTGTAAGCTCGTAATACCTCCCTTAAAAAATTACAATTTTATTTTGTTTTCTTATAAAATTATCGAATAAAATTGAAAATTTTACTTACTCTAAATATAGATACGAAAATATGAATAGTAACATTAGCGATGAGACAATTAACCATCCGTGAATTACCTGGAAAATAAAATATTTAATTGGTTTCGGTAAATTACCGCGGTAAGTAACTAAAATAATATTCAAGATCCAACAATATTAACGGTAGATTGATAAGAGAAGCAATAAAGATAACATCAATCAGTGTGATTGAAATAAAATATAGCTTCATTTAATTAATAATTTATAATAAAATAAAACTGCTTTCGGTTCGAGTTCTGTATTAATAATTATTTATAATCGACGTTGAGTTCGTCGAAATGTCTATTATAAATGTAGAACTTTAATGTAAAGCAGTTTTATTTAAATATAATGAGTTCTGATAAATATTTTTCTTATTTTGTTACCTAGTAATTTTATCTTCGTTTGTTAACCAGTTTACAAAACCGCGTCATATTTTATGAAATTATAAATATATTTCTTAGTGGTAAAGCAATAAATATACACGTAAACTTTTATTTTTCAAAAAAATATATGCGTAATTTTTACGAGGAAAAAGCCACTTGCTCAAATTTTAAGTATAATTGTTGAGATTTTTAATTGATTTTACCATGACTTTAAAAGATTTGAATTAATTTATATACCAGATTGTACAAGTGATTTTTGCAATAAATAATTATAACTAATTCTTATATCATGTATATAGAATCTCTCTGGATACATTTACGTTTCTAAGGTATTTTTTTTTGTTAAACCAGCCATCTTTATACAACAAACTATCCAAATATCGAATCATCCATTCCAAATCACTTAATAAGTTAATTATACAAACCGTGTTACAGCGATATTTGTATAAAACTATCAAAAATATTGTCATCACAATAATAACGGTCATCAGAATAAGTGAATTTGCAACTGCCTACCATGCTTTCGTGCTAGTTTCGTGACTTTTCTCGTGAAATGGAGTATAAATACTGGAAATTTAAAATCGTATTTATTAATAGGTGGAATAGCTGCCGAATAACAACTTACACGTAAACATCTTTGGTGGTGTAGAAATTAATCGATCTGATCGTTGCAACAACTACCAACATACATAATGACACAGGAACAAATAGTTTAATAACATGCTTAGCTCCGTATTTTAATTCTTCCTCTTCGTCAGCTAAGCGGGACTCGTTAATCTGTTGTTGTAGTTGGGGATTCGGTGGTATTGTAGGCGGAGCACGAATTGACACTTCGGGAACGGTTACATTCGCCTGAAAAACACATAAACCAAAATTTGATTGTGTAAAGTTTATTACTATCGAAATGTAACCATACTGTTCCGTAATTTACATAATTAGTTGTCTCGTTTCTGGGTTTTCGTCGTCTCGATTGTTGGGAATCATTATTGGGATCGGACATACCACCATTTCTTGCTACGTGCGCGTCCATCAATCTAGTATTTTCGGACACGGTTTCTATTTCACTATCGCTATCCGACATTCAATTTAATATTTCATAATATCTAAATAGAACTAAAAATGATAACAATAGCTATAGTTGACAGATTGACTCATAATTGCCTGTCACAGAAAAGTGTGAAGTTAGCTGCATGTTAGCTGCTAGTTCCTATAATTTTATAGATACCAATCGGAAAATTTATTAATTTATAATTATACAGAAATATAAATTATTATTATTTTAATATAAATATATTTTTTTCATGAATATAATCGATAAATTTTATTTTCAATAAATTGTAGACGGTAGCGCACTTTAGTCTATCTTCAAACAAAACGCGCGTTATTCATATGTTTTTGTGAAACTTTTGCAAAACGCTGTACGGAAAGTTTAAAAGTTTAATTATTTTGCGAAAAGTTCTATAAAATCAAAATGGAAAATATAATAGAAATGTTTGAGCCCTTAACCAGCCAGATGCAGGAATTGGAGGTTGAAAAGGTATACAATATTATATTACAAAACATATACCTAAAGTATATTTCTCTTGGGTAATGTTTTTCCGCCATTATGGAAATTTATATTTTGTGATATTTATTGTCAAATTAAATAACTAAATTAATGTTTATTTTTAAAAATATGGAAATTAATGCAAATATTTGATTACTATACATAATAACCGGTTATTATGAATAATTATCATATCTTAATTAATATTTTGAATATATATATTATGTAGCTTTATTATATTTGCCGGTAACTATAATATCCAATACTAGGTGGTCAATTTGATTAATTATGTTACGATTAAAGTAATTTAATCGGTTATTATTAATAATAACTGATTAGTATTGATAATAACCAAACAAAAATAGTTATAAAAAGTTTTAGTTTTGTTTGTAAATACATATAGCAAATGTTTTAATCTAGTAACATTAGATTCCCTATGCATAATAGTTTTCAAACCAATTATATTCAGAATTAAAACTGTAATTTATTATTCCGTTTATCATTAAATTAAATTCTTTGACTGGTATTATAAGCTTTATTTTTAAAATCGATTTTAATTAATTCCAGTTTCAAAACAACGTAACTTTTATAAGGGCAGTACTAAACAAATGAACTAAAACACCCAAAAACCGAGCTTATAGTACCAATCTTTATTTTATTATATCATTTAAAATTTATATATATACGTGTGTTTATATTTTTGTGTAGATCAAGATAGAAGAATCTGTAAAAACCTCACAACAACAATTAGCTGAAACAATGCAATTGTATGAGGAAAAACGTTTGAAATTGTATAATCTGCAAGCTGAAAATGCGTCTCTAATGCGTCTACACGAACAAAGTACCACTGCTAATACGAAAATATTTAATCGGACCCAAAAAACATATGGCACTGTTCAAAAACTAACTAACGTTTTCAATGATACAAGCGCTATTATGCAACTGCGTTTAAGTAGCTTAAAAGATTTAGAATCGATAAACAAGGAACTTGAAGAAAATCTGATCAAGTATAACAATGAAACTGAACTTGAACGAATGGAAAATATGCGTCAGATCGATTATTGTATGAAAGAAATAGAAAGTTTGAAACAAGAATCGGAAGATAACGCGAAACGATTTGAGGAAACTTTGAAAGAGAAAAGAGATAAAATCGATGCAAAAGTAAAACACATAAATGAACTAAAGGATATATTACGAGATGAGGAAAATATAACTAAATCGCTTACGGAGAAGAGAGATGCAATTTTTAAAGAAAAAGAATCATTGGTTTCCGAACTTTTGCAACTAGAAATTAACTCTAAAGAAATGTTTGCAAAGAACGAGAATGATTTAACCGAATTAAATATCGAACTGTCGGCTTTGACTGTCACAGATAGAAACAACAAACATTTGTAAATATATTTTTATTCTTTCTTTTTAATATATCTGCCTTAGCGTATGCTGATGACGTAGTTATGTTATTGGTAAGGATATGAATCTTGTGTTGGAAATAGTATTAGTTTTTGAGAAGGATGACTTGACGAATGAATGTAATGATGGTGCACGTTTAAAGCAGGTAGATGAATTTGTGTATTTGGGTAATGCATAATCTAGAAGATAAATGTTTCCAAAGATATCACCCCTTTCTCGACTAAATTTAGGGATTTTTTTCTGTGAAACTATAAAAAATATCAAACCGCGGTTTTCTGTGGATGAAAGTATAGACTTTGAGAACTTCTTTCAAGCATTTTTATTTTTGTTGGAAATCGTCTCGAGTTCTAAACCTTTCTTCAAAGCTCTGAAAAAACTGGACGGCTGCACAATGAAAACTCCTGCCCTGTTTATCTGAAACATAAATCAAAATGCACTCTTAAAATATGATATATTATCTGGTTTTTGTCCCGAATAAATATTTGTGGAAAAAAATCGGTCAAAAACCAGATAATATATCATACTTCAGTGGTGCCTTTTGATTTTTGTTTCAGATAAATAGGGAAGGAGTTATCAGTCGTTCTGTTTTGCAGAGCTTCGAAGGAAGGGTTAGAACTTCGACGATTTCCAACAAAAATAAAAATAAAAATTTCTGAAAGAAGTTCAAAATCTATTCTTTCACTCCCAAAAAATCGCGGTTAGATATCTTTTACAGTTTCGAAGAAAAAAATTCATAAAGTTGTATGTCCTGTTTTTATAATTTATTAATATATGAAATTGTAATCAACATTAATATATTTTTGTTTTTTTGTAAAATAGGTTCAATAAACTTAAAGCAGAAAAAGAAACACTTAAAACTGGATTAGAAGAACATAATGCACTTCTAAAAAGTATTGAAATGGAAAATATCAAACTTAAAGAAACATCCGATAATTTGGATATTAATATAAATAACAGAAAAATTGATATAGAGAAATTGGAAATACAGATTCAAAACGAAAACGAAAACTTTAAGAATGAAATTGAAGAAAATAATTGCCAAAGTTTAGAGGAAGAAAATGTTGTTCTTACAGAAGATGTCCAAAGTTATATAAAGGTAACATTCAGTTTTATAATAATAAATAATTATTTGATTACATGATTCATTAACTTATTATAGAATATTGCTGCGTGGGAAATTATGATCGAGGATTCAAAAAATCTACTCGAAAAAGATAAATCTTATTACGAAGAATTCGAATCGGAACTGAATAAAATGCGTGAAAATAGGCAAGACGACGTTATTAAATTTGAAACGACAATAAACGAATTAAAAACCAAGCTACAAGAAGAAGAAATGCTTCAAAATGAAATTATGGAACAACAAAGTAAATTAAAATCCGATATGGAAGCGTTTGAAAAAGAAATCGGCACACTTGAAACGAACTATAATACACTCGAAAGAGAGTTCACCGATGGAGAAATCGAAATGAATCTAGTTTTGGATAAATTAAAACACGAGAAACAATTGCTAAAATCGCAACTAACCGCGAATAAGAAAGCGTTGAAAAAGATTGAAACCGAATCGAAAAAGAAGAAAGAAGCTGCGTTAAAAAAACAAAAAACTACTCTCGAGGAAAAGGCTAAAGAACTCGAGGAAGAAATAAAGATGCTAGAAACTGAGAGAAACATTAAAAAGAAACAAAACGATGAAGCGCTGAAGAAGTTAGCGAATGAAAATACGACAGAAGAACTACGAAATTCCGAACTGCAAAGCAGTATCGATAATATTTTGCGCGAATTAAAGATACAACAACAACAACTGGAAAAACAAAAATTGGAAGCGAGCAACAACAAGAAATCGGAGTTTAAATTGCCCGAAAATAAGATTCCAGCTTCGAAATATTCGTCATCGAGTATCGAAAGTGATAGCAGCATTGATAAAACACGCAAAGAATATTTATTGAAACGGAAACAAATGTTGGAACCGCGCAATAAATACGTAAGTTTATTATTAAAATATTTTATTTACAACCGTCGACAAAATGAAACTGTTTTAGGTTAGTTTATTTAAAATCGATATTTAAAATCGTCTTCATCAGGATAAATGCTATCATTTGTTGAGTTTGGTCGAAATGTCGATTTTAAATAAATATTAATACAGAACTTAAACCTACAGCAGTTTTATTTTAATGTAATAAGTTCTGAAACTATTCTCAAGTTCTCAACTATTATTTTATGTATTTGTTTAATAAACATTATTTGTTGTGAGAAAAATATCTTGTTGTTCTTGTTGTTTAAAAAAAAATAAATGATTTAAAATTGTCAAGATTTGGTCTAGGTCAAGTCAAAATAATTGTAATTTTTTGTATCTATATTTTGTTTTAGCCTCAAGCATTAAATTCGAAAAAATCTAACCTTTCTAATCTTTCTCCCTTTCCGCCAGTACCAACTCAACAGGTAATATTTTTATTTTATGCTAAGTTTTTGAGTTATAAATTCGTTAATATGTTTTCTTAATACATTGTTTTACTAACAAAATAGTTATTAAAATAAAAAGGCTTTAGGTTTAGGTTCTAGTTCTGTTTTAATATTTATTAATAATCAATGTTTCGACGAACACATTTTTTACTAACTGTAAGTTGAAATAGTTATTGATATATCTAGAGTTACCGTTAAGGTTTTTATGCCCTATTATTAATCTTAAATTAAATTAATAATCTTTTAAAACAGAGTTTTGATCAAATCTTCTTTTCACTTCGTGATGAAGACGCTCCGTCACTTCCAAAACCAGCAAAAAAGGCTAAGCGTGGTGGGCGAAGAAAGGTCTTTTAAATCATTTTCAAGTATTTAAGTTTATTTTTTGTTATTTACAAAAGAAATGTTAATACTTAAATACTTAAAAAAATATTTGTTTTCTGTAATATTATAATTTTCATGAGTTATTGTTTAAAAGTTTATTGTTTAAAATTGAACATAAATTGAAATGTTTATTTAAAAATAGGGTTAATACTAAAAATATTCATTTTTTGTAACATTATCTTTAAAAAATTTCTGTTCTTGTTCATTTGTTTAAATAATATTAGTATCTAGAAATATTTGTTCTGCTTAAATGTTATATTTATTATTTGTAAAAGAGTTTTTGTTATAAATTGTTGTGTTGTTAAATAATAAAATAAAATTCAAATAAGATTTTTTATTTATAGAATATAGATAAAAAAATGTAAGATAATTAGTAATTGTATAATTTATTCTAAGTTATTATTTATTTATTTTTAAATATTCAATTTTAATTATTTTTAAAATTTGCTAATTTTCTTCTCTATTTTACTGAATTTTTTCAAATTTTTTTGAGCAAATTTTGAAAAAATCCCAAGGGTGCAGCTTATGTTTAACTTTAAATATCTCGAAAAATAGTGACTTTATCGTTACGAAGAAAGAATATGTTTTTTACACAGAAAGTATTGTAGAATTGAAAAATTGTACTAAAATAACAATTCCGCCAGTGGCGTAGAATTTAGGAAGGATCAACCTCTTACTTGCCCCTGTTGTACGCCACTGGCAGAAGCCAAAAACTTTAATTTAACATAATTTAATATGGTGTATGGTACCTACACTTCCTGCCAAGTATGATAAGGATACGTCAAATAGTTTTTAAGTACTGGGCAAAAATCGTTTTTAAATTTTTAAATAAAACACCCTGTAGCTCAGTAAGGAGCCACATTTTATCTAAGTGATTTGCATGAAATCGTCATATTCTGAGCCCAGGATACTCCAGTTAAAATATTTCCAATTACTAATAAATCACCCTGTATATTTCTTGGCAAGTTGTTTCTTTAAGAATTTCACTTTAATTTATTAATTTTGAAAATACAGATTGCATTTAAAAAAAAGTAATTAAAACATTAAAATTTTAAACAATACAAGGAGTAAAGGGGGTCCCTTATTCCCAGTGGCACACCGGCCCACAAAGGTCTTGCTACGCCCCTGCACCCACATAAGTCAAAAGTCGTAAGTCAAAATTTTGTGGCCTCAACTCCTCCTAGACGGTTCAACCGATTTTAATGAAATTTTCAGGATAAATTTGTCTAATACCCAAGATGGTCATGTGGTTTAATTTTTTTCCTGTGATGCCAACTTTCCGAAAAAAAATTACTAAAGTTTATAAAAATTTATATTGGCTACATTATTTATTAGATTTTGATCACATTTTCAGAAAAGATTTCCCTAATGCTCCCATTAATTACATAATTTTACAAATATCCAGTGTTACCAACTTTCCGAGAAAAAAATTACTAAAGTTTTAAAAAATTTATATTGGGTACATTATTTATCCGATTTTGATCAAATTTTCAGAAAAGATTTCCCTAATGCTCCCATTAATTATATAATTTTATTAATATCCAGTGTTGCCAACTGTTCGAGAAAAAAATTACTAAAATTGTAGAAAATTTATTATGTCCACTATTTAACCGATTTTAATCTAATTTTTATAAACCAATTTTTTAGTGCCTAAATAAATTATGCAATTTTAACAAAATACAGTGTTGCCAACTTATCGAAAAAAAATCACATTTCTTTTTTTAAAATTCATTGTGGCTACATTATTTATTCGATTTTTATCAAATTTTCAGGAAAGTTTCTCCTATAGTGCCCACATAAATTATAATTTTATGAAAAATATTGTGTTGCCAACTTTCTGAGAAATGTCAAAGTAGTCTATATATGGGTTTACCCATATACTTCTAATCTTGTTATTAAACAAAATTGTATTTAAATCGACTCAGTAGTTTTTCTACAATCTACTAAGTAACACTAACTTTCCATTCTTTTACAACCAACCAGATGACTATTCTTGTAAAATAAATAGGTAATTAACTTACGTCTCTAACAAACAGTTCAATATCATTTTCACGTATATTTCTCTGTGATAAATTGAATACAGTCCAAGCATCTAATTTTCCTGGACATTTAAATTCGCTTGCCTTCCAAGCACCTTTCATGGGCGTAACAGTTCGGCCAGCATATTGCAGTTGCGGAGGATCTAATACACGAGCGCGAACACTTTCGAATTTATTGCCAATACTCAAGCCAAATGCACTCACGCAGGGATCAGCATTGAAATTCATCTAAAAAATATCATATCGAATTATGTTACGAGAAGTTAGAAAGCGAAGCGATCTTGGTTGTATTGCGTTCAAATTGAATTGTGACTGAGACAAAGCCGAGACCAAGCAATCGGAATGAAACATAATAATTATTTAAATAATTTATTTAAAACGGACTAAAAAAAGTATTAAAATAATTTCTTTTAGCCCCTCCCCCCCCCCCATACAGATTGTCCTGAAAATTTGTGATTGTGAATTTTTTTTAATAGCTATGACAATACTTATAAGATTTACACTCTTCTTACTATATATTATCTTTACATCTTACAAGTATTGTCATAGCTATTAAAAAAAATTCACAATCAGAAATTTTCAGGACAATTTGTATGAGGTCAGGAATTTGTATGGAGAAATTGGAGAAATTATTTTATACTTTAGTCCGTTTTAAAAACGTAGTATATTAAAATTATTTTCAACTTTACTCACACGATCCACAGATTCCAAAATTTTTTCTTTTCTAACTTGAGTGGATGTTGCAGCATGGCGAACCATCTTGGATGTTTGGATATCATTTAGTTTTCTATTTACTACCTAAAATAGTTTTTTTTTTTTTTATAATTAGTAAATAAGTATATTAGGTTATTCTATAATTTCTTAGTTTTATTCATTATTATTTTAAAAGTATTATATATATATATATATATATATATATATATATATATATATATATATATATATATATATATATAATTAGGGTGGTTTTTATTTTGGCAAAGTCGAAAATTTGTTGCTCTCACCAGCCAAAATTATTCCAAATAAATAAAAAAAAAATTTCCATACACTTCCCAGACCTATCAGATGATATTAACCCGTGGCTGTTGAAGGCTCAAAATTTGCATTTAGCTTAAATGGGGAAATCGCCTTTTTAGACATTTTGAGCTATAACTTTTATTGTATTTACTTTAAAAATATTTCAAAATAACCACCAAAACGCTAATGAAATATGCTTTTTAGTAGTCCAAAATTTATGCCATTCCGTTGATTATTAACGGGGTAGTGTAAATTTGAAAAATATGATTTTTGACTTAGAAAAAAGCTATAATGATTATAGCTTTTTTCTGAGTCAAAAATCATATTTTTTAAATTTGCACTACCTTGTTAATAATCATCGGAATGGCATGAATTTTGGACTACTAAAAAGCATATTTCATTAAATTTTTGGTGGTTATTTTTAAATATTTTTAAAGTAAATACAATAAAAGTTATATCCCAAAATGTCTAAAAAGGCAATTTTCCCATTTAAGCTAAATGCAAATTTTGAGCCTTCAACATGCACGGGTTAATATCATCTGACAGGTCTGGGAAGTGTATAGAATTTTTTTTTATTTATTTGGAATTATTTTGGTGGGTGGGAGCAACAAATTTCCGACTTTGCCAAAATAAAAACCACCCTAATATATATATATATTACTAATTTATATTTGAAATAATTATAATACCAAGACAGTTTTATTAAACTGAATATGAATGAAATTAAAGTTATTTTTCTGGATAGGAATGTTTGGAGGAAAGAGTTTGTGCCACATTCTTTTGGGGTATACCTATAGCGTGACTGTATTTGTATAATTTACTTTCCAGTTATTAGTGATATACTTGCGTTAGACGTATTGTTAATAAAAAAAGGTGCCAATAATACCTGACCAGGTAGAATATTTGGTAGACGAATATTGTAATTCTTTTGTGTTTTAAAATATTCCGAGACTGTCATTTGTTTACCATTTTCACTAACGAAACGTGCTTGATCTGGTGTTTCTACTAAACCATTTATACGAAATGAACGTTTTACAATTTTCGATTGCTGTAATATCTGATACGAAATCTATTCAATTAAAAAAAGAACATTATTTTTATTTTAGTTTTACTTTGTAACAACATACATACTCGTAGAGTCGAAGGCCCGTATTCTCACCTCATTTATAAAAATGATTTTTGCCAAAAGTAGGTACTTTTGACGTTTACTTTTAATTATTTAATCAAGCACTTTATCTTAATTTTATAATACCAAATATAATAAAAATGATGAAAAATAGAAAAACTAATTTACATTTGATGAAAAATAGAAGCAAAATGTTATTTTGAAATTAATGATAAAAGCACTTTTTTCACAAAAAAATAAAGTGAAAATACGGGCCTAAGTTGCTAAGTTGACATAAAATCGATTAACATACACTCTAAAAAAAATTATATAATTTTATCTACAAACCATGAGACACTAGAATGTTTAAGTATTTGTAGATATAATTACTCAACTGCTGTAATTTTAACGTAATTGTTTAAAAATACATATTACAAACATTATGTAGTTCTTTTAGTAAATCTACATTTACCTATAAAGGATGTATTTTGAAATAAATTAATTACAGTTTTAATATTTTATTATCTTGATGAATTATTACAGATATTAATATACAAGCTGTAATTTTATATAATTTAAGAAGTTATACCAATAATATGTAATTCTACATAAGTATTCAGTATGTGATGCAATGTGATGCACAAAGTAATTTATCGATTTATATATATTGTTAATCGACCATGTCGACAAAAAAAGAAAAAAAAAACAAAATATATGTAATTCGTACTTTTAATCCTTTTAAAAATAATTGTCCAATTGCTTTCGAAAATTCTTCACCAAACACAAGATTATGTTCAGTTGGATCAGGCTGCCCGTAATAAAATTTACAACAGGTTGTGCCATTGGAAAACCTTTATGGGCAACTGTAAATCAAATATTTCAGATAATATATTTATATATTAACATAGTAAAATATTAAATTAACATTACGCATGCGTCTATACATTTTATTTAATATTGTGTAAAACGTTTTAATTACCTATAAACCATAAGAAAAATTTAGCTATATAATAGAAAATAGATAAATAGCTTTTTTTTCTAATTCATACTGATTTTGCAGGAAAAATTATTGAAAATTCTAAAAAACATTTTAGAATTTTAAATAATTTTTCCTGCCAAACCAGAATGTGGTAGAGAAAAAGTAACTTAGCTATTATGTAGGTAATTTTTTTCTCTATTTTACTAAATTTTTTCAGATTTTTTATCAACAATGTAGTGACATCTATCTAGTACTTGATATACTAAAATTGAAAATAAAAAATTAATAGCCAGTGATTCTAAAACAATTTTCGTAACTTGGTAACAATTTTATTTATTTATGTGGCTTATTGTATTTGGTTTGATATTTTGACACGCGTTTTTATTTTATAATTCTCTTAGTATAAATTAAAATGGCTGAAGCAAAAGATAGTGCACCTGAAGGTAAAGATTTGCATTCATTGTATCGTTTCATTATAAATAATTTTGATTTTTTAATAATTTAAATGCCTGATAGTATTATAATTTATTATAAATAATATTTGACATACAAATTACAAAAATAAAAATGTCCACAGCTTTGAATTAGAAATTTCAACATAAAATTAGAAATTATTTATGATGTTTACTTTATTTTCGACAATTTTATTCATAATTATATTTTAATACATTTTCAAATTAAGAAATATTTGACAATAATAATATAATTTTTTGTACAAGTTGAAAAAGAATTGATTAGTCCATATTTGTTGCCAATGTACTTACTCAAATCATCTAAAAATCTAATAACCGCAATCAATCTGTCTTAATTTCTCGATCAAAATGGTTAATATTTAGTCTACTCAAATACACAAACTCATCTACCTGCTCTAATCGTGCAGCATCAATAAATTGAATCACCCTCTATACTAACACTGCATTTATATTTATTAAAATTCAACAAAAGATTAATATATTTTCCTACAACATTAATTCCATCAATCATCCGTGTCAGTTGCTCAACAATTAATTGATTTTTATTGAAAACAAAATTAATAAATATTTATTTGTGAGCTCAGCCACTCCTTCTCCTCCTCCTACCGAAACAGTAGAATCGCAAGATGCACCTCAAACTGAAACAGTAAATTCAGAAGCAGCTGCACCTCAAGCTGAATCAGCAGAATCGGGCAGTGCACCCCAAGCTGCACCAGCAAAATCAGAAGCTAGCGTTCAACCGGCTGCTGAGTCGCCGGCCGCAGGCGACACTTCTGCCGAAGCCAAAAAAGATGTTAGTTTTGTTAAAGCACACGAAGGCCTCAAACCAAGCAAGGTCGAAATGCAACGGGCACCTGATAGTGCGAGTTCTTTGTGAGTGTGCGAAATTTATTTTAACACACTTTTATTTAAGCTCACTTGTTAAGAGTCAAATCTTTGAAACCTATTTTGACACTTCCACATATCCGATCGACTTGAAATTTTGCACACATACCAGACTTTTAACAGTTTGTTAAGAAGGTCATTTCGAGTGAAAAATTTCATATTCTATCTAGTTGTGAAATTACTAGAAATTAAAGTTTTATTAGTAGCATTTCAAATTTAATAACAAGTTACTACAGAAAAACAAAATAAATAGTCGAGAGGCAAGTAAAATTATTTTATATATTTTACAACAAATGTTCAAAGTGAGGTCTTTGAATTTGAACACAGGCATGACACCGACAAATCAAAGAATGGTACACGCGAATCATGTGAATGTTATAACGAATTTGATTTAATGCTAGCATAATTTTTTTCATCAACTGTTCACGAGTGTTTATTTCCCACTGTATACGAGCTGCTTTAGATGTCTCCAAAGAAAATAATTCAAAGGATTTAAATCTGGCGATCTTGCTGGCTATGCGACAAAATCTCCACGTCCAATCCATCTATCTGGATAGTTAAAATTTAGTCATGCGGCCACTTGTTTTTTAAATTGGGGTAATGCACCATTATGTTGAAACCACATGAATATAAAGTAGAGTATCTTCTAACGTTTTATGACTTATTATGAAAACTTACATATCCTTTAGCATTTAGACGATTAGTAAAACTTCAATATCAAGCATATTCGGCTGTAGTAAAATGTTTCATTCATTGTCTTAAAACAATTAAATAAATAAGTTAAATAAAAGTCAGGTTTAAACAGTTTGTTCATAGCTGTTTATCGTTTTATATTGTTTTTCTAGGGTAACTTGTTATTAAAGTCGTAAATTTGCTATGCCACTAATAAAACTTTAATTTCTTGTAGTTGCGCAACTATCGCAGATAGAATGGAACCTATGTTCATATGACATTTTTCACTCAAAATGACCTCCCTAACAAACTGTTAAAGTTTGGTCAACTCGTTACAAATCACCCTGTAAGTAGTTCCGATGACAATATAATATAGAGTTGTTATTATAGATTTCATTTATCAGTTTTTCACAGAATTACAAATAACAAATGTCAACCAATCGTTTTTTTATATTAGAATTACTCATTTTGTATCTTCCACTATGACTTACAATTATCTACAAGAAAAATCTTAGATTACGAGTAAATGCAGTTTTTGGTATCTCTTTAAAAATTATATTTTCTCAGAGGCAAGTCCGTGAAATTCACGATTCAATTCTAGAAGTTTTTTTTTTTATTTTAAGTTATTATTTGCTTATATAATTTATTAACTATTTAAATTTAATATTGAAAGGGGTCATGGATGCATTCAAATTATACTTTGATAAAAATACTCCTTTGCTATTTAATTTATGATTTTACTCGGAACAATAGTCACAAAATAATGTTTTTCATATTTTTTTTTATAGAAAAGCTATCGACAGAAAATCTAGTTTGGGTTTAGGCCATCAGTCTTCACGGGTAATTTTTTATTATTATTTCTTTTTTTTTGTTATTAATTTGGATCTCTTTTAATTTATATATTTTGATTTTTTGAAATATATCTAATAAGATTGGTAGCGTTACGACTATTTTGTCATTTTCTATATAGTAAATGGTTTTTTTTTTGATAGAAAATATCAAAATATTTTGTAACGCAAAAGATTTTAGCAAAAATGTAGCATAAAACTGAGCTATATAGGTAGTTTAAATGGGGGTTTTATTGATAAAAATTGAAAGTCAATTTCAAATTAATACAAAAATATGTTAGTTATCAAAGATATATCTAAAATAATAGATATTATAGTAAATACATATTTTTTGTAATTATTAAAAATACTATTCTGAATATTAAAAAAATGTTCAGTGCAATGGCTTGCAAGATGATGACAAACCCGTGTTTCGCGTAAAACAAAGACAATTTTGAAGAGTTTCAAATTTTGAAATCGTAGTATGAAATTATAACTTTGAATCTTGTATGCTGTTAAATGAATAAATAAATTTGAAAAGAAAAAAACCTTGGTTTTTGTATGATGAATTAAAACTGACTGTAATACCATTTAGGAATTGCCTATGCGTGTTGTAACGTCCAAAATGTCTAAAATGGATTGGTATAGTGCAATGTCTATTAAGAGAGGAAGCTATGCAAGTTATCAAGAAAGACAAAAGGTATATCAATGTTGATAAGTATAATTTAATTTACTTAATAATTATTTCTTAATTAAAATCAGTTTATCTTTATCATCATTATTTTCCAAATCCAAATTATAAACATCTAAACAACTATGTGAAAAAGTTTCAAACAACAAAGATAGAAATAAAAGAAGGAAACTATATCGTGTTTGTAAACTTTTGTGAAAGAACTGAAAAAAAAATCGAAAAGAAATTAGATTGCATGCTTATTTATATAGGTCAAAGTTGTATGAATGCACGAAATTTTCTTGAAAGTCGCAACAAGCCAGCGAAACAATATTCTAATATAAAATGAAATATTGACACCCCCCTCTCTCATCCCACCTCGACATCCGGAAGTCATTCGGGTACATCCTGGTAGATCGATTTCAAATGCATGAACCATTTTGACCAGTTGACACAATAGATAGTCTATCAGTGTGTCAAGTTTTTTCATACACATACAATATAAGTTAGCTTCGCCTAGGTTTACCGCAACGGATATACGATTATATTTTCCGTTTTAATCAGCTGAGTTTTTTGTGAGTAAATCATATTTTAATTGGCTGTGTTTTCTATTAATATCCGGTTATTTGGCGCTTTTTCAATTTTCTGTCAAAGTAATATAGTTGTTGAAAAATAAATTGTGTGACAAATTTATTAAAATAAATCTATAACTTTATGTAATTGTTCAAGAAAAATATTAAATTCTATGAAAATTTTTGGCTTTTTCTCAATCTTATATCACAATAATATATTTTGTTCAATATGCACAATATGAAAATAAATATAATAAAGTTATTTATTTATATTTCTCATATTTTAAAATGATTGCGTCATATAGTTTTTCAACTACTTTTAAATTAAATAGTAAATAGTGAAGTATTCATATTTTAGCTGGCTGTGTTTTCTATTAATATCCGGTTTTCTGAGTTTTTTTTTTTCGATTTTCTGTCAAAGTAATATAGTTGTTCAAAAATAAATAGTGTGATAAATTTTTTAAAATAAATTTACAATTTTATATAATTTTTTAAATAAATATTAAATTATATGAAAATTTTTGACTTTTTCTCAATCTTATAGCAGAATAACATATTTAGTTCATTATGTACAATATGAAAATATAATAAATTTATTTATTTCTCATATTTTGAAATGATTGTGTCATATGGTTTTTCAACTAATTTTAAATTAAATAGTAAATAGTGAAGTATTCATATTTTAGTTGGCTGTGTTTTCTATAATTTTGTGTAATTTTTCAAAAAAATATTAAATTATATAAAAATCTTATATCAGAATAATAAATTTTGTTCATTATGCACAATATGAAAATATAATATTTATTTCTCATATTTTAAAATGATTGTCATGTGGTTTTTCAATAAATTTTAAATAATTGGGTCTTTTTTCAATTTTATAAATATACAAAACATAAAATTAAGTATGGAATTTTGTAGGTACCAAAATTGATGAATTCCTATAAATTAAATGCAGATAATCCTTTCAATGTCGATAAAGTTAATATGATAATCAAAAAAGTGTTGTCAGAATCAATTGAAGAAAATATGACCTACGATCCAGAAATTTGTCCTAATAAGGCAAAGGAAGTCACTAAAATTCTAAGAACTAAAGTTAAAGAGCAAAACTATGACAGGTAAAAACAATTCTATTAAAAATTTAACACACTGAAAACAGTTTTATTTTTTATATTTCAAGCTTTAGAGGATTTTACTTTCTATAATATTAAAAAAATCATCTAATTCAATAATTGCGTGTGTTGTATTAAATTACTGCAGTTATTTGTTTTCAAATTTAAAACAAACTGCGTGATTGAAATTCGTTTGGAAATCATAATTAATTTTATTAAATTAGTAAAATATATGTAAAAGAAATGATAATAATTCAATTTTATTTACTTGTTCATTTGAAAGCAGATAAAAAATGTGTTAAAATTTTATAAAATCAACTAACGCCAAAAACTGTAGAACTATTTTTCTACGTAATATGGTACTATTACATCTTTAATTTTTCATTATCTATTTTTTTCGAATAAGATGTTTTCTATAATACAACAATAACAAAAAGTTCTGTTTTGTGCATAGATTAGAAAAATTAACTGTTTCTATAATAAATTAACTTACATAATTATACATTTTATATTTTATTATTGACATTTATAGTTTATGAAAATTAGTCGTACAGTGTTCGCAGGATAAAAATCAAATCTTTTTTTCAAGGTACAAACTGGTATGCGTAGTGACAATTGGCGAAAAGAAATCGTATGATATATTCTCATGTGTGAGATTTTTATGGGACTCAGAACGAGACAGATATGCAACACAAATGCTTGAGACTATGTATATTTTTGTTGTCGCTTCAGTATTTGGTTTATATTACGAATGATTTATTGTTATAAACTATATATTTTTATTTTATATAACTAATTATTATTAAAAACCATCTTGTGACGTTATTAGAAGCAATCTATGACTGTTTTAAAGTGATGTGATAACCTAACATATTCCTCAATGTCATATTATAAATATATTTATAAACATTTTCATATTAATATTGATATTAAACAAGAATAAAAATTACATATTATGTTGTACCGATGTGTACCAATTTATATTCACCAAACAGAACCAACCTTTTGTAATATTAATTTTAATTATTATTAATTTGATTTTAAATTTAAATTTTATTTTTTTAAAAATTTTTTTTTTTTATACAAAGTTAATTGCGAAAATTTAATCCTACATTCTAAAAAATATATCTTATATTTATGTAATTTTATATACAGGGTGGCTAAAACTTTGTGAAAACCAATTTCCCTGACTTTTCCCGGTTTTCCAAAACTTTTTTTGCATTTTTCCCTGACTTTTATATTTAAACAAATATAAATTCCCAAGTACTGTGAATCACAAAATATTGATTAAAATCGGTTTAAAATTAGATAAAGATGAGTTACAACCTCGAACTTAATTAATTATAATGATTTCTAAGTCTAGGTGTGAAAAAATTGAGATAAGATTAATTTGAATATACTAAAAGTGAAATTCATAAAATTTTTGCAAATTTTATAATAATACAATTACAAATTTGCACAACATTTGCTCAAAATTTGTGTTTGTAATTTTGTAATTTCACCAAACAAATTTTTTCCCTGACTCCAAATGAAATTCCCTAACTTTTCCAGGACCAACAAAATTCCCTGACTTTTCCCGGTTTTCCCGGTTTTCCAGGTTTTGGCCACCCTGATATAGATTTAAACAGTAGAAATAACATTATTTTGTAATTTTACATACTTTTTTTAAAATTACATTCGGAAAACATGTAAAATTACATAATTTTTTTAGACACGCCAACAATGTTCTTCAAACAAAAAATAAGAGGAAACTATCGAAGAAATACTTTCAAAATGAAAAAGAAACAAAAAATTTAAAAGACAGCAAGGGACACACACGAAAAAGAGAAACATACGGCATACACACACACATACAAACGGTTAAAAACGAATTTGAGTGTATGTAGTTTAGTTATTTTAAAACATACCGAGATACCGTAATTCTTTTGTTTCAACCTCAAACAAACTCATTCTTCTAAAGTCCACATGACATACATTCGTACAAATTCCAGACACGAGACTCACATTCGAAATGGAGCTGTCCACTTAAATGGAATTCTTTTATTTTAATCGTTTTCTATTAGGCTCTGTTCGATTCCGCACACTTGCGTCTGCTGCGTCAATGTTTATTATTTTATTCATTTCTTCGCAGTTACGAGCTGTGTTTTTTTACCGAAAAACTCAGCTCAGATCAGCAAATATCAGTAACCTTGAAATAATAGCTGTTTTATTTATCGTCTAGTAACTGAGTTCGAACTGAGTGAATTGCTTCCCGCCTTACCGATACTGAGTTTGATATTTAGCTAGTGCTTCGCTGAGCTGAGCTGAGCGCACATGCGCAATTCAAATTTTCCTAGTTTCAGCTTTTTTTTAAACGTCACTTTCAAATAAACTGTTTTATTTATCAATACAACTCACTCGGCAAAACTCAGCTCAGCTCAGCTCATTTAAAAGATTTACTGATCTGAGTGGAATGTAAAAAAAAACACAGCTATGGTTAATAAACGGCAAACTACTGCATCATTTACGGCGGCGTTTTGCAGTCAAACGCAAGAGAGTCAATCGAACAAATCTATTAACATAGTAAAAAATCTTTCTGAACTTATTATATTAAAATAAAACGGCTTTAGGTTGTAGTTCTGTATTAATATTTATTAATAACTGACGTACTCAACGTACATCTTCATCAGGAAAAATATCACAAATAACATTTATACAATGTAAAAAAAAATAAATAGCGAAATTACAGAAAAATAATAGTGGTAAAAATCTGTAATTTTATTTTGCCATAAATATTCTGTATTTCTATTTCAAAATTCTGTAATTTTTACATAATTCATAATAATCACATAGAGTAAGTAAAAATAACCTAATTATGTAAAATTGCTTACTTTCTACAAATTACATTACATACTTAATGTAGAATTACATATTATTGATATAACTTGTATATTAATATCTGTAATAATTCCTGAAAATAATGAGACTTAGTACATATTTTATGTGATAATACTAATAAAATAGTTTGAGTAAAATTCATTTATTTCAAAATACATCCTACAAATAATACTAAACAAATTTTATCTATTTATGGAAAATTTCCGATAGGATTTTTACTGAAGTTCTGTAAATTTACCAAAAGAGACATATTACTAATGTTGGAATATAGTTCTGTTATTTATGTAATTTAAACGAATAAAATTCTTTCATATATGTACAAACAAGATAATAATGATTAGTCGTCATTCTTATTATTGTATAATCATATCAAATTAATAAAAAAAAAGTGCTGACACATGAATAAAATGGACATAGATTAAAAACTGTAAACTAACAAATCAATTTGATCGTGGTTATGAAACATCACAGTATAATTAACTTATTATTTTTTTTTATTATGTAAAATTATTGCAAAGGTGACTTAAAACTAGATAGGTTAGGCCATAGCCATCATTCTGTCCACCATATTTGTTGCAATAGTACAAATTGCATTCAAGCAATGTGCAACACAATTTTTGTAATATATGCAACTCGGTATTCATATAATTATATTTATAATATTTAAAATTTCTGTCACATATTTTTAATATACTCACAGCAAAATAAAATTTGACGTCCCGAATAAATTGAAAAAAAAAACTGGTCAATTTATAGAAAACAAGATTAGAAGTGTATATGGGTAAACCCATATATAGACCACTTTGACATTATATCACATAAATGCTAAGAAATAGAAAATATATGCTCGGGAAGTACGAGCAGCACTGTATTTCACTAAAATTATATAGTTTATGTTGTAGATGCTAGGGGTATCTTCTGTAAAAGTTTGATTAAAATCGAATAAATAATGTGGCCATAATGAATTTTTTTTAAACTTTTGTAATTTTTTTATCAGAAAGTTGGTAACATTGTAATTTATTAAAGTTACATAATTTATGTGGGCACTAGAAAAATCTCATCTGAAAATTTGATCAAAATCGGGTAAACAATGTAGCGGCTATGAATTTTTAAAAACTTTAGTAATTTTTTCCTCGAAAAGTTGGCATTAATAAAAAAAATAAAACCACATGATCATCTTGGGCACTAAATGAACCTATCCTGAAAATTTTATTAAAATCGGTTGAACCGTCTACGAGGAGTTGCGATCACAAAATTTTGACCAAATGAGCGAACGAGTTGACGACGCACACACATGCACTCTCATAAACTTCATTGTAAAAATAACAACATTTTGTAATTTTACTATGCTAATTTACCTAATATTACATTTTTTATGAAAAATTACATTCACAAAACATGAAAAATTATATAAATTTTTTGAAAAATTACATAAAAATTTTACAGTGTAAGTTCAGATTCGTCATCTAGAAGCTATATGAAGGATGTCTAAATATTTTTTTTAATTTGTGAAAATATTACAAACATTGTACCGATTATTATACCTCTTTTCCAGTCAAAGTAGTAAAATCTTACACAAATTTAAATACTCCAAATTAACCGGATACAATTTTATTTTTATCGTAGAATCATCTCGATTTAAAAACATTTTCATTTTTATTATTATTATTATTATTATTATTATTATTATTATTATTATTATTATATATACAGAGTGATTTATGACGTCGGGGAAAAACTACACTGGATGATTCCTAATGAGTAATCTAAATAAAAAAACGTCAAATAAACATATGTCCGAAAATGATTTCTAACGGAACTGTAACCGTTAGAAGTTTATTACATGTAACATCAATCGCGTTAGCCTTATTTATTCTGCCTGGAAATCGGCGCTGGTATTCTCTTCATGCTTGTAATGCATTTCCATCACAAAATCCATAAATAAAAATTATATCAGCATACTCATGTAATGTGAACTCATCCATAATTAATTTAATGTTGATGTCAGAAAAAATTATTGTGTTAGATAGATTTTTTTTTTCCTGATATAACAAATAGAGCTTACGCGATTGATGTTACATGTAATAAACTTCTAACGGCTACAGTTCCGTTAGAAAGCATTTTCGGACATATGTTTATTTAGATTACTCATAGGAATCATCCGACGTCATAAATCACCCTATATATATATATATATATATATATATATATATATATATATATATATATATATATATATATATATATATATATATATATATCTGTACCGTTGAGGTAAACAGTCGTAACTACAAATTTTGCCTAAATTGAGTTAATATTATTTTCTTGTTGCTCGTTGTCGATTTGGTGTTGAGATAAAAGTTAGTAGCATCAAACTTGTGTGGTTGCCTAGATTTTCAATTTAGAATTAATAGTATCTCCATTTTAAATCAATTTATTTGGCTGTTTCACTTCTTTTGCAAATTGCTCAAAACTTTGGTAAATGGACTTACGACTTTTTACCTCAATGGTACAGATATATATATATATATATATATATATATATATATATATATATATATATATATATGATAGTATTATAATTTATTATAAATAATATTATTATAATATTATTATTATTAAATAATACCAATTCCGTTCATATATCTTCTTTAAATATTGTATTATATGTGAAATTTTTATAATAATGTAATTATTATTTTTTATTTATTATTTTTACAAAAACAGTAACATTTTACAGTAATTTTATATTTAAATATTTTGAATTGTAATATATATATATATATATATATATATGTAAAAATGTGATAATTTGTTATTGTAATATATAATTTTTTTCTTATATTAATCAATATTAAAATTTAGTTTTTAATTATTTACATATGTACGTAACAAATAGATACTATTAAACTATATGAAAAATTATTTTAATTTTATAACAAATACATAAAATAGTACCTTTTTTCGCAAATGGGAAGTCTGATTGCACAAGTTGAAGACGATTGTGACAATCCCATGAGTAAAAAAAAGACACTTTCATAAGTTCTATACAATATTTTTTCTACAAATGTCTGAAATAAGAATTATCTTACACACACACACACACACACACACACATCAAACCACAAATAATGATACATTACAATTTTTTTACGTTTAATAATAAAATAAAATTCAGTTTTTTTACAGTCGTATTTATAAGTATAATAATTCAAATAATTTAGAAAGATAATACAGTTATACATTTCTTTATAATAATAATAATAATACATTTTTATTTAGGATAATTAGTAATTTAAAGATTTCCATTTTTTTGCATTTTATCTTATAAATATTTAATTACAGATATACATCTGTTCGAATATTTGCAAATATTTATACAGAAAATTTTATAACATTCAAAGTAATCATATTACAGAAAATGTCAATTTATTTCTTGCAAATGAAATTATTACTGGTCGCAAGTTTTGCTAATTTAATCAATACCTACATAAATATAAAGAAAACATTTACTATCTGAAATAAAATTGACATTTAAAATAATTTAATTCGAATAAATTTTTATGATTAGCATATTTTCTTGCACACATTGATATGGAATTACTAAATAATAAAAACAATGCACAAATAAATGAGAAACATATCTGGCGAACATAATAATTAAAAAAACTTCTAAAACGATTGTATTTTTCGAGCACTTACAATTTAGACACTGTAGTATTATGTGCAATATTAAATATCTATCACCTCTTTAAAAAAATATTCTATAAGTTTTAATGGTTCTTAGAATATACCTACATACATCGTAAATGCCCCATTGGGCCTCTCTACCCAAAACAGTAACATATCGTGATCTTAAAATGAGTTTAGTGACTAAACAATTCGATTAGAATTGCAGTTAATTCATTAGAAAATAGTTTTCATGCTAGGAGACTAAATAGATCCCAGCCACTGAATTAAGTAAATTTGCCATGAACAAATGTCGATCGTGTAATTTTTAAATAATAGAAATTTATGATTTATTTTGTTTTTATTTTCCTGAACTTGTATATTCATATTGTTGTTTTTTGTTAGCCTTTTTGCAGTTCTTTTTTAGAAGAGAACTGTGAAATGGCTAACAAAGAACAAAGAACTTATAACAATTTTTATTTTTTGCATTAAACACCATTAATTTTATATTTATTTATCTAATTAAACATTAGACAATTTTTAAATTAAAGAAAAATGCATTGGCCCTGCCGGGGTTTGAACCCGGGACCTTTAGGTTTCGCGCCTAATGCTCTACCAACTGAGCTACATGGCCACTACGACATGTCAATGCATTTTTGTTTATTTGACTGGTCATGATAAACTCATGAATTTTATCCAGGCAAATACGATGTTGAAATATTTTACATCTAGCAATGATATTTTTAATTTTTATAAATTCTTTTGGTGTAAATGTTTAACAATTTTTATTTTTTGCATTAAACACCATTAATTTTATATTTAAAAATTAAAAATTAAAAAAAAAAAAAAAAAAAAAAATTAAAAAATTAAAAAATTAATTAATTATTTTTTTTTATTTAATGTTTTCATTGCTAGATGTAAAATATTTCAACATCGTATTTGCCTGGATAAAATTCATGAGTTTATCATGACCAGTCAAATAAACAAAAATGCATTGACATGTCGTAGTGGCCATGTAGCTCAGTTGGTAGAGCATTAGGCGCGAAACCTAAAGGTCCCGGGTTCAAACCCCGGCAGGGCCAATGCATTTTTCTTTAATTTAAAAATTGTCTAATGTTTAATTAGATAAATAAATATAAAATTAATGGTGTTTAATGCAAAAAATAAAAATTGTTAAACATTTACACCAAAAGAATTTATAAAAATTAAAGAACTTATAGTTCTAAGTGAATAGACTGTATCTAGCATACAAGCTCAACGTATATTTGTCGGTTTGCTTACAAAGCAAACCGACCAAAAATTATGAGCTTGTATGCTAGGTTAAATACCATTTTCGTGCTTTATTTTCTTATTACAAACTTGTGTTCCTTCTTGGAAACGAAGGTTTGAAGATAATGAATTAATACATTTTTTCCGTTATATTTATGAGATCAATTTCTTCATCTTCCATTTGTTTTCAATAGAATTTTCTCTTGTTTCGATTTTAATTATTGGCAATTAATGTTTCATTAGGTTCAGCTTCCATTCATTGTTTTTTCTCTCTCTCATTAATGTATTCTAATAGAGATTATCTAAAGTTCATATATAGAAATTGCCCAATAAACATATAACAAAAATACTAAAATAAACAATAACAACGAATCTCAGAGAACCACAAGGACAATGAAAATAGGTGCTGAGACAGCTGATGAAACATCAATTGGCAATAATTCGAATCAAACAATAGAGAGTTCTACTGAAAAACAATCAAGAAGAAGAAATTGATGTCATAAATATTTCAGAAAAATGTATTAATTCATTCTCGTCAAACCTTTTTTCGTTCTCAAGAAGAACGACAAATTTGTATTATGAAAAAGTAGCACTAGAATGGTATTGTTAAAGTAAATATGCAAACTGCATCAGCTGTCATAATCAAAAAATAAAAATTACAAAATATTGCTCATGAAACTGAAAATTTTAAAATCTTACATAAAAATTTAATACCGCATAATTTCAACCTGACCTAACCTTAGGTAACATCTATATATATATATATATAGAGTGATTTATTAGTAATTGGAAATATTTTAACTGGAGTATCCTGGGCTCTAAACATGAAGATTTAACGCAAATCACTTAGATAAAATGTGGCTCCTTACTGAGCTACAGGGTCAGTGGCGGATCTATAGGGGGGGGGGGTAAAGGGTGTAACTACCCCCCTTAAGAATTCTAAAATTATTAAAATATGCATATGAAAAGCTAATTAAATTAAAAAATATATATACATATGTTTTGAAATCTAAATGTATCTATGTTTTTTTTTTTAATTTTATAATAATTCTTTACGTATTGTCAAATTGTCATAATAGAATTATTTTGAATCGTTATGTAAAAGTATCGTAAAATTTAACATTATTTTGTTATTTCTTTGTCGGCATTCAATCGGTTATACAACCCTGCTATGAGTAGACAAGACGCCAGACCCTTTTTGCTAGTTTTTGGTAGCTAGGTATCTGCTATTGTGTCACCAATAAAAGTAACACATCTGGAAACAATTTCCTCTGTTTTGCGCATTTTATGTATTTCTTTATTAACTATAGTTAACTACTGCTAGACATCTTCAAAAAAATTCTGTTATTTAAATAGTAGTCGCAAACAGAAGACTGCGTCAGATTCAATTATAAGTATTCAAAAATATTTTTCAATTAATTATACTCAAAGCAGCAGAGTATTTGAGCATGTATTATGCGTTATATTTTGTTTTATTATATGTAAGTTAGAATCGTAGATTCCCACGGAAACTGCTGATAACAGCAGAATCCCGCCACTGCATGATACTTGAATACATAAAATTGTAAAGCAAAACTGCTGATAGTTAATTTTACATTATGTACTTTTTTATATGTTTAAGTTAGTTACATTCTGTATTTGAAATTGTCAACATCGATTTGTAAATCATTATCCGTTATAAAAATAAAATAAATTTTTTTAAGTCGAACCATAATCGTTTACTTAACTGGCGCAGTCGGTAGGATTCTCAAACGAAAAAATAAAAAATTTAATTTCGGTACGTTTTTTACGTTTTATTGAGAATTCATGTAACGGTAGTGTCCGCGGAACGTCGAACGAGAAGCTCTACAGCAGCGAACGAACATCGCAACGCAGAAGATCTTCATCGTACAGCCACAGCCCTGACGAATACAGAGTTGCCGCAACACGACATCGCACTATCGATCGAAGACCAGTCAATCGCTGACCAATCATCGATCACATATTGTTCAACATCAATCCAATCTGTGCATAAGAGAGGAGAGACAAATGGACAAACTGATTGTTATTCTGTAAATACAATTTAAATGTCATTTAGAGATATCAGACAATCAATAAGAATCGATTACGACGATTCAGATACAGATTCAGATTCAGACCAATCTTGTAACTCATTGCAAAGCCTAGAAAACACAAGTAATATAGTGCAAAGTTTAGAAAATTTATTTAACGAAAGTAATAATTTAAATTTTTCAAATATGACTGAAGTTTTAAGACCCGAATATTTAAACATAATTCCCGAATTTAACGGTGAACATAAATTACTTCAAAGATTCATAGAAGCTTGCGAAAAACTTGTTAAAAATTTTTATAATGCTAGCGACGTAACTGCATTTCAGAATGAATATCTGATGTCCAGTATCTTAGCTAAAATTAAGGGCGATGCTGCTATCAATATCGCAAGTTGTACAATCTCAAATTTTTCAGATTTAAAGAAAGCATTATTAGATGTATACGCTGATAAACGTGATTGTTTTACTTTAAATATTGAACTAACCGAACTCAAACAAATTAACGAAACTGCTTTCGAATTTTTTAATAGAGTTCAAGAAATTTTAAATTTACAAATTTCGTATATATCAACACAAATTAAAGCAGAAGATAGTAAAATTTTAATAGCCTATTTTCAATCATACGCTGTTAGAATTCTTTTAAGAGGACTCAAAGAGCCCTTAGGTACACTAATGAGGACTAAAAATCCCCCAGATATGAACACCGCGCTTAATATGTTAACTAATGATTTTCAACTAGAAAGTCAATTAAGTTCACAACAAAATATTAGAGTCAAACAAAATCAAACATTCGCACACACAAACAAAACACATTTATATAAAAATACACAACCACAATTAAATTATAAACCTACACCACAACAATCAAATTACAGATCTCCACTATTACATAATAATCATTACACAAATAAAAATGCAACGCAAACACAAAAACAAAACGTGTTTCAACCAAATCCCTACAAAAAATTACCTACACCCACGCCTATGAGTGTGAGTACACGACAAACATTTACACCTAAACCTGGCCTTTTTGGCTTTGTTGCTCCGCGTCCTTATCAAAATATGCACGCACAATACAGAGAAACACCAAAATACGTAACAGAAGAACTTTTTAACACAGAAATAAACGACTTAAATTATGAACAAAATAATAGCGAGCAGTATTATAATTATCAAAATTTTGACGAACAAAATTCTAGCGATCAATATATCGATTATCAAAATTGTGACGAACAAATTTATGACGATAGTAATGTTATTATTTCCGAACCAGACGATCGAAATTATCCGAATAATTTTTTAGAGATAAAAGCCTCGGAAACAAATTAAACTTTGAATCATTAACTTTATCGCATAATCAAAGCGAGTTACCATTTATTATTTACCCAGAATACAATTTAAAAGTGCTAATCGACACCGGTAGCACGCGTTCTTTTATAAAACCGAAAATTGCAAATAAATTCTTTAAAAATAAAATTCAAAACGACACATTTCAAATCACTACAGCTCACGGCACATCAGTAGAAAATTTTAGTATTTTATTGCCAAATTCAAACTTATTCAAAAATTCTAATACTATTTTAAAATATTATTTATTTGATTTTCATAGTCATTTTGATATTTTACTCGGACTCGATAATTTAAAAATATTAGAAGCTATTATTGATCTCACTAGCGACAAAATCATAACACCAAAAACTGAAATAAAAATTCATTTTTACAAACCTATTACACACATGCGTTACACTGCAATCCCTCCAAAAACAGAAAAAATAACAAAATTTTATATTAACAACATAGAAAACGGCGAAGTATTTATTTCAGAAATAAATATTAAAAATGTTAGAATTCCAGAAGGTATTGCAAAAATAAAAAATTATATAACGTATTATCCAGTTATAAACACAAACGAAAAAGAATGCATAGTAAACACTTCAAATTTATTACAAGTACAATCATTAAATAATTTTGAAATAAACAATATTAATTTTCAAAACCAAAAATTTCATAATAAATTTGACATTTCACAAATTAGAACAGAACACATAAACACTGAAGAAAAATTAGCAATAAAAAATTTAATTAAACAGTACAGTCACCTTTCCCACACAGATGATAAACCCTTATCTTTTACAAATGAAATTAAACACCACATACGTACTAAAGACGAGTTGCCTGTTTACACTAAGTCGTACAGATTCCCAGATATACACAGATACGAAGTAAAAAATCAAAATCACAAAAAGAAAGTTAAGTTAGCTTACCAAAATATTAAAACAAAATTAATTAACAAATTAAACCAAAATCAAGAAAATTTGTCCGATATACCCGAAAGTCTTTATGTACACACTAAACAAAAGGTTAACAAAACGCGGCAGGCTAATTTTAAAAAGAGAAAAAAAATTAAATCTGTAAATAAGAATTTAAAAACAACGGAAATGAATAGTGATAATAACAAAAAACAGTCAAAAATTCGTTTATCAAATATAAAACGACCTAGAAAAATCGCTCAAAATATTTTCGATATTGCAGGTCCGTCTACATCGCGTTCAACGCAGGATTAGAAATTAAAGACATTACGAACAATCTTGGAATTTTACCTTTAAATTTAGGACAGGCTAAATTACAAAAATCACAACACACATTTTTACACACTTATGATTTGCAACCAATCATAAAGCAATATAACAGCCTAAGAACACAACACGACACTATAAAACAAACTATCAGAAACTACACAGTCGATAATTTAAACTTCGAAAACAATAATAAAATAATTAATTATATTAAGAATAATATTGATAATAAGTTTAGAAACTTTAACATTTATACTGATAAGTTTAGATATAAGAGAGGAATAATTAACGGATTAGGATCGATAATTAAATCAATTACTGGCAATTTAGATGCCGAAGACGATAAAAGATTTACAAAAATTTTAAATCATTTAGAAAATAATCAAAATAAATTAAATAATCAATTAAAGTATCAATATTCAGTTAGCAACCAAATAATCGAAAAGATCAATAAAATAATTGAAACAATCAGACAAAATAAATTACAATTAAAAATAAAAAATCGAACAACTGTTATATATTGTTATCAGTGAAGCCAAAATAATTTTATTTAAGAAATTATAATCAACTTTATTTACAATTATTTGAAATATTCTTCAAGATATAGAAAATTCACTAACTTTTTGTAAATTGCACGTTATGCACCCCAGTATTATAAAAATTAATGATCTAAATGATGAGTTAAATAAAATTTATAAATTTTGAATTGTTTCATCTCATATCCATTCCCACCAAGTTCAGTCTGGATTTGTAACTGTAATCACGAATAGTCAAAAAAAATTTTAATCTACTGATGATCAAATAAAATCTCTAAACGATAATTGTACTACAGAGCCTAATAACTTTCAATGTCCGAATAAAATAAATGAAATCGCCAACAACTCATGCGAACACATTTTATTTTATACAAGAACAACAAAAATTATCAATATGTGAAAATCAATACAAGAACAAACCACGTCGAGCTAATTGATAAAATTAATCAATAGTTGGCAGTTCTTCCATCAACCGAAAACTCGTCACCGAATTCAACAACATTCAAGATCTGAAGATACCAATCAATAAATACGAAGACATCGATGAATACGACATCAACAACGTCACAAATTATTCAATTGCAACTCTGTATATTATTTTATTAATCATTGGCGTTGTAATGTTCACAGTTTTTCTCAGAAAGTTCCTGCAAACGAGATGCGAAAAATCAAACCAGAATCCATCCGCGGAACAGAAATTATCAAATCTTCAACCCCACGTCAATCTTCCAGGGGATGCCCAATTCTAAGGGGGGAAGAGTTAGAATCGTAGATTCCCACGGAAACTGCTGATAACAGCAGAACCCCGCCACTGCATGATACTTGAATACATAAAATTGTAAAGCAAAACTGCTGATAGTTAATTTTACATTATGTACTTTTTTATATGTTTAAGTTAGTTACATTCTGTATTTGAAATTGTCAACATCGATTTGTAAATCATTATCCGTTATAAAAATAAAATAAATTTTTTTAAGTCGAACCATAATCGTTTACTTAACTTGTATGTTTCTATTATTTAAATTATTAAATTGTTATATTATGGTCGATTTCTATTTCGTCCAAAGACAACAATATAAAAATTAAATTGTTTATATTTTTACAAGTTTATTATAATAAATAAATAAATATAAAATATTTGTGAAATTCGTTATTACCCCCCCCCCCTAACATTTGTTGCTGGATCCGCCCTTGGGCTTTAAGCTCTTATTTCAATTAGTAAAACAACAACAAAAGTTAGTTGTATAATATGTGACTGGGTAAATAATGTATATTTTTTTATCAAACAGCAAATTTATTTTTGTATTAAAAACTATTTGTTGTGTGAAGAAGAATAACCAGTTAAATTATCCGTTTATTTTTTTACCGATTTTATGCCTTGATAGCAAATGAATAAGTTAAAAAGCAGTTCTTAAAATTAAAAATATTTTTTGTTTTTTATTATCATTTATCGTATATAATACTTATCATAAAACTTAAATTTTAGATTAGAAAGAGTTATTTTATCAAAATTATATTATATTTATAATATATATTTATATATTTTTATTTATATTTCCAAGTAGTAGAATTAAAAAAGCATGTATGGGAGGAATTATGAATGTGGATGAAGCGAAAGTTGCTTGTTTAGATAGGAATGTTTGGAGAAGACTTATTTCGGGATGATGAAAAGAGTTTGTGCCACGTCCTTTTGGGTAAATGGCGTGATTGTGTATGTATGTATGTATGTATAATGTATATTTATAATTAGAGATAAAAGCAGAAAAAACGCATTTAGTAGTGAATTGTCGTCACATTGTCACATTCAAAAGTAAATTGTTTTTTTTTGCCTTATTTCAACGATTTGTAATTTTAAGGTAGGCGATGCTTAAAACAATATACGTTACTAAACAAAATACATTGAAAAACATAGATCTATAATTGATTTCTGACATAAGCAAACAGAAAAATAATAATAATTATAAATATTTAAAATATTTGTGAAATAATGGCTAAAAAACGGCGAAACGATAAATATTTTGCGGAAGAAGAACAAATATTACTGCTGTTAATTATACAAGGTTACGAAGATACTATTAACAAAAAAAAATTTATTTCGAAACGTGCAAACCTGAAAAAAAATGGGACGTGTTTCTTAAATCTGTGTACAATGTTAGAAAAGACTTTATAAAAAATTCATCTGGTTTGGAATTGATGCATTTGTTAGAAAATGAAGAACTTAATTCCAGTAAAATTATTAAAAATATTTGTAGAGATTTATTTAGTAATAGTGAAGTTATAATTTACAGATTCGAAAGTGGCCATTCAAATATTTTTATTACCTTATTTAGTACCTCCGAAAGGGAGATCCCGAAAAGAAAAACAACATTGGAAACCTACAATTTTAGAAGCTCAGGAAACCATAATTTTACATTTGAAGGTAAAATTTACATATATTTTTTGTGGATTTAATAAAATTTAGTTGTATTTACAGATTCCAGGAGATATAGACAAAATATTAGCTGAGAAGATAAAGAAAGCCCAAGGAGCTCAGCATACGGTTCAACCATACCTGATTATTCTAGGCCCATCCTTAACCGATATTCAAAAATCATACGTAGTGTTACATGACGTAAAGTATACTTTTGATAGTGTACTAAGATGAATATGATAATATTTATTTTGTTTGCAAATTATTAGAAACAGAATATAGTTACCATTTTAATTCATATAAAATATTTAAAGAAATTAATAAATATACTGTTGTTGAAAAAAAATATTTATCGGTAGTTATACCATCTGTTATTGTTAATACATCAAATGGAGAATGTTTTGTTTCTCCACTTAGTATTATATAAGTATTGATAATAATGTACTTTTTTTATTTTTATACAAAAAAAAAAAATTTTTTATACAATTTCTTTATTTTAAAAAAACTATTTCTTTGAAACATACTTTCAATTTAAATAAAATAACTTTATATCAATAACACATGTGTTTCATTTAAAAAAACCTATGTATTTGTTTTAAAAAAATATTTTTTTATATCAAAAAGATTTTTTTAAAAAAAAAAAAAAAATTATTTCAAAAAATTATTTTTTTATTTCAAAAAAAAAATTATTTTTATTTCAAAAAAACCAAAGTTATTTTGGTCCAAAGAAATATTGTTAAAGATATAATATTTTCTTCTCAAACAAGTATTTATTTGCCACTATTGAAAAAAACAATTTATTTGAGTGAAAGTTGTTTTTCTTTTATTGAAAGAATCCTTTTTCTCCGTGGATAAAGCACAACTCAGAAAGTTTTACTATAGATATGAAACAAAGTTAATAACTAATAATATAAACAAATATGGTATTCTAACTAATGAAGAAGGAGTTCATCTACTTCGAATTCTTACTTATAATATTCCGTATAAAAACAATTTATTAAAATTTGAAAGTCTTATGAATTTTACTTGGCGAAAAATTACACAGAGATTCAACAAAGAGTCGAATCATTCCAAGAGAAATCAATTGGAACTATTTGTATATTACCATAATTATTGTGTTAAGGTAAATCTAATTTTGAAATTTTTTGAAAATGACTTTAATATTATTTTATTAATTTAAGTTAGGAGAAACCAATAATAAAATTACTGTCGATGATGATAAACCAGTTCAATTACTACCGAGTCAACGAAAACAAAGAGTATAATATTAGGTATTATTCTAATTATAATCATTATAATCATGATTAATTATCTGTGGTAATTTCAAAAAAGGTAAATTTATGTATCATTTAGTAATAAAAATTGAAAATATTTTCTATATGTGTGTATGTTATAATATAACAATTTAATATTACTACAATAAATAGTTTTTAAGCTGTTCAGTAGGTTCCAAACGTATGCTTCATTATTTATATAAAGAGTACTTAGTATAAACGTTCACCGCCAATAATACAAGATCTGAACAAAATATTAAAATTCCGTAAAAAATACGTAATAAGAAATACCAGAGCAATGTTTCAAATAATTTTTTCAATGAGTAACGCTAAAACTTTTATAGCTAAATAATTATGTTCCTATCACTGAGAAAAAGATTTCTTTAACATAAAGTAAATTTATTAAATGTAAATAAAGAATTGATTTAAATATGGCGAAACAAATATTTATTTGTCAATAATAAATAATTTGTTTCAAAATCATAAACATATTTTATTTAAGTTTAAGTTTATTATAATAAATAAATAAATATAAAATATTTGTGAAATTCGTTATTACCCCCCTAACATTTGTTGCTGGATCCGCCCTTGTACAGGGTGTTTTATTTAAAAATTTAAAAACGTTTTTTGCCCAGTATACTGGGCTAAATAGTTTTAAAGTATACTTTAAAACTATTTATCCTTATCATACTTGGCAGGAAGTGTAGGTACCGTACACCACACTAAATTATGTTAAATAAAAGTTTCTGGCTACTGCCAGTGGCGTACAACAGGGACAAGTGAGAGGTTGATCCTTCCTAAATTCTACGCCACTGGCTGAATTGTCATTTTAGCACAATTTTTCGATTCTCCAATACTTTCTGTGTAAAAAACATACTCTTTCTTCATAACGATAAAGTCACTATTTTTCGAGATATTTAAAGTTAAACATAAGCTGCACCCTTGGGATTTTTTCAAAATTTGCTAAAAAATTCTGAAATAATTCAGTAAAATAAAGAAAAAAATTAGCTACATAATAATTACGTAACTTTTTTCTCTAACTCATTTTGGTTTGGCAGGAAAAGTTATTAAAAATAACAAAAATTAAAATGCAAAAAATTTTCAATAATTTTTCCTGCCTAACCAGAATGAGTTAGGGAAAAAGTTACTTAGTTATTATGTAGCTAATTTTTTTCCTATTTTACTGAATTTTTTCAGATTTTTTTTAGCAAATTTTGAAAAAATCCCAAGGGTGCAGCTTATGTTTAACTTTAAATATCTCGAAAAATAGTGACTTTATCATTACGAAGGTAAAGTATGTTTTTTACACAGAAAGTATTAGAGAATCGAAAAATTGTGCTAAAATGACAATTCCGCCAGTGGCGTAGAATTTAGAAAGGATCAACCTCTCACTTGCCCTGTTGTACGCCACTGGCAGTAGCCAGAAACTTTAATTTAACATAATTTAGTATAGTGTACGGTACCTACACTTCCTGCCAAGTATGATAAGGATACGTCAGATAGTTTTGAAAGTACTGGGCAAAAATCGTTTTTAAATTTTTAAATAAAACACCCTGTAGCTCAGTAAGGAGCCACATTTTATGTAAGTAATTTGCGTTAAATCTTCATATTCTGAGCCCAGGATACTCCAGTTATAATATTTCCAATTACTAATAAATCACTTTGTATATATATATATATATATATATATAAGAACTTTGGATCTAGTACATTGTTTCTCAAATAGTAGTGGGCATATTTCCATTTTTATTTTTTAACCTCGACTGACCCGACCCGGAACCGGAACCCGATTCAATGTAGGTAATAATTATATAATAAACTAATTGCCCAAATTAAGAACCATTAAAAATTCTAGTTATTTAAAAAGCACACAATTTTAAACTACAGATTGATTAATTTGATTTACCTGTGCATCGTTCACTTGAACAATTTGATTAGTTATTTGCATCTGCGGTTAAGTTGAAGTTCATTTAATTGATTGATACACGCATATCATTGCTGCCAACTTGTATTTGATTCACAACGGTTTCAATTTTAATTTGTTCGTTTTCTGAATTCTTTATGCCACCGTGCGTGCTTCTTTTTGATATGAAACATTAAATAACTTCGATGCTTGAACTCCAATCAGCAGTAATCGCATTTCTGATCTTTGATAATCGAGTGGGAAATTCTATGCGCGATCTTAAAGTTGAGTTATCCGCAAAAGATTTCTCACATAAACTGCATTTAAACGGGGTTTATCGCCCGTATGAAGTTTCATGTGATTCATTAAGACGTTGTTATTTAAGTAGTTTTTCCCGCAAATATTACAGACAACCTTTTTACCTTCATGATGTTTCTTCTCATGCGTTCGCCAACAACTTTGAAATTTGAAATTCGGTCTATCGGTAAATGTTTTATCGCACATATTACATTTAAAGGGCCGTTCACCTGAGTAACGCAAAATATGTTGACGCAGACCAAGTTCGGTTGTAAAATTTTTCCCACATTGTTCGCATTTAAATATGCTGCTGGTTGTGTGGCTGTACGTATGTTTTTTAATGATTTTTTAGTGGTGTAATGTTTGCCGCATGTGTGACAAAAATAAGTACCGTATTCTTCTTTTTTCGGTTTCGTTGATGATTTTGGAACGTAATCAGTATCTTTTGATACATCCGATTCTGCTTCGCTACCACTGTAATTACCATCGATTTTTTGTTCGTCATTATTTTCAATTCTTTCATCTTGCTGTTGTTCCGATGTTATGATTTAGTAAGTCTATCGGTTCCACTGAAAAATACAATAAAATATGCTCATGTTTTTTACATAAAACTTGTTTTTATTACAAACTAATTAAAATATTTCAATTTTAATAATACTTATTCATATTTTTTAAAAATTAACAAAATATATTCGACTCACACTCTGGCATTAATGATGCGAAGTATTCGACTCTGACTCAAACTCCAAAATGATTTCAAATTGGACCCTATCTCCAATTTTGATGATTTTATTCAGTTTTTGACTACAACTCCGGGCTAAAAGAAATGTAATTTGGAAAATTTGCTATGGCACTAACAAAATCGTCCGTCATCGTTTAAAATAAACTGATGAAACAGAAAAATTTGTTTAACAACAACTACTGTAGTCATGGTAATTAAAAACAAAACTGTCTTGACATAAATATAACATCTACATAAAAATATGAATAATTATAAAAAAATATAATAATGATTATATTAATTTAGTTACATAATACTTATTTTAAATATATCAAATATTCTATATATTACTAACTTAAAATTAAAAGGTATTGTATGCAATTATTATATTTTTGAATGATGTTGTATCGGTTCTAATGAAAAATACAATAAAATATGCTGTTTTGTTGTACAATATAAATTTAACAAAATGCTCATGTTTTTTACATAAAACTTGTTTTTATTACAAACTAAATAATTAAAATATTTCAATTTTAATAATACTTATTCATATTTTTTAAAAATTAACAAAAAATATTCGACTCACACTCTGGCATTAATGATGCGAAGAATTCGATTCTGACTCACACTCCAAAATGATTTCAAATTGGACTCTATCTCCAATTTTGACGATTATTTCAGTTTTTGACTATAACTTCAGACTAAAAGAAATGTAATTTGAAAAATCTGCTTTCAATAAACTGATGAAACAAAAAAATTTGTTTAACAACAACTACTGTAGTCATGGTAACTAAAAACAGAATTATATATTTATATATATATATATATATATATATAGATACCAGTGGCGTAGCGAGGGGGGGGCAAGGGGGTCTATCATGCCCCGGGCGCCACTCGCAGAGGGGCGCCAAATGGTCCCCAAGACAAATATTTTTCTTGTCATAATAAAATTATTTTGAATCGTTATGTAAAAATATCGTAAAATTTAACATTATTTTGTTATTCTTCGAGCAAACTTAAAAATGCAAAGGCAATTTTTTATCTTTGTCGTCATTCATTCGGTTCCACAACCCCGCTGCAAGGAGGCCAGACGCCAGACCCTATTTACTAGCGGTCGGCTCTCGGCCGGCTAGCTAGGTATCTGCTATTGTACGTCGCCAATAAAAGTAACATCTGGAAACAATTTCCTCTGTTTTGCGAATTTTATGTATATCTTTAACAACTATAGTTATCTACTTTTAGGGATCTTTATAAAAATTCTGTTTTAAATAGTAGTTGCAATTGCAAACAGAAGACTGCGTCAGATTCAATTATAAATATTCAAAAATATGCGTTTTGTCACGTACTGATTATACAATATAGCAGATATTCAACATTTGCGACAACATAAAATATAGTTTCTTTAAAATTTTTTAGTCCAAAGTTTTATTGCTTTGGGAAATGTTTATTTATTTCCGCTTGTTCTCTAGTACTCTTTAAGTCTGGGCACCCCACCCACCCTCTATGGAAAACTGACCAATTAGATTATCTTGCTGTAGAAATAATTTTTTTCTATCCAAAGATGATAGATTTTAGAAATTCATCACTTATCAGTCATCCTCTTGTTCGCCAAGTTGAGTTGAAACTAATTTTCTTAGTAACCCTCGTTTGCAAGTTTTAAGTTTTTATTTAATTGTGAGTGATTTAGTTTTATTTAGCAGCCGACAAGTTCAAAAGCAGGTGAATCAAGTCAATCAGTGCGATAGGGATGTTGGCACAAAACATCTACTAGACAATTCTATTATTCAGTAAACTGTGTATGAGTGAAATTATAAACATTGTTCAATAAAATAATTGAAGAAATAGACAATATTCAAATTTTATTAGTATATTGTTTGCAATTTGCAATAAAGTAAGTTCTTTTTTTTATATTTTCAGGGTTACCACTGGTTACCAAAATCTATTTTTCTCGTATTTTTCCTGTGTTATTATCACTTTTTCCTGTTTTAAATTTAGAATTTTATTATGACTTATACTCTTGCATTGGTAATATTTATTTTTATTTTCATAATAATTTCAACTAAATGGCTCGTTATATGTTAATATTTTTTATTGAAATATATATTATAAAATCTAAATAAGATAAACTACATTTTTTGTTGATCACATTTGTAAATAATCACAGTTCATTAATGATTTTATTAGGTATAGGTTTTGAGTTATTTTTCCATCAGTTTTTGTCAGAACGTCTGAATAAATTAATATAAAATTATTTTTTGTTGATAAATACTTGAATCAGTTCCTGTGTTTATAAGATATTATTATCAATGTGTTATTAAAAATTGAATATTTTTTAATTAATATAATATTAAAATTATCCAAATTAATGTATTAATCTTATTTTGAAGTTTACTTAGAATTTCAATAAAAGTTTATACAATACATATAAAAGAGTTATTTTGTAAAAAAAAAAAACGTATGTGATCAGATTTAAATAAATATGTATGCTTGAAAGAATTAAACAATTTAATTATTATGCAATGTTGCCAATTTTCCGTAAAAACTATTCAAAATTTATTTTAAGCATACTATTTGTAAGATTTAAAACAAATTTTTAAAATAGATTCTTTTTATGCAAAATAATTACAAAATTTAAACTTTGCAAAATGCTGGCTCTCTTGATGAAACAGTATAAATTGTTTATTCTCATTTCTTAGTATTTTTGTAATAATGTCAATGTATGGGTTTACCCATATGCTTCCTAGTCATGTTATTCTAATTTTTGAAATGCTTGAAGAAAAAATAGCATGTCACTCGGAGCAGAATACTGTTTTTATAGTAAACATTTTTTTCTTTTCTTTGTAACATGATAATCGTAGATACAAATAAACCTTTTTCCTATTTCATATAAAATTAAACTTAAATATTTTAAAAAAATTTTTATATATAAAATACATGTAAAATTATAAATTACTTTTTATTATTATTATGAAAAATTTGCTTTGAAAAATTATTTTAAGCGGTAAACCTTAGTTATATTCATCTATTGAATATATCCATTGTATTTTCTGACGTAGAATTTGTAATTAACTTAATTAAAAATAGTTATTTAAAGATGATTCTTATAATTAATAAATGTTGTATACATTGCTAGTCTGTAACTTTGAATAAATTCGGTAAACCATAGATATATTTTTATTTCGAAAAATGCTTGGGCACTTCGATTATTTTTGTTACTTTTTAGCCCGTTTTAAAAATGTGCTATATTAAAAATATTTTTTTTTATTTAAATATTTTACTGCGTTTTTTTAAAAAGCATATCAAATTATTCGTAACTGCCAAATTTCAAATTTTTATTTTTATTTTTGTATAAGAATCAATGAGTGTAGGTTTTAGTTCCCCCGAAATAATTAGAAATGTTCAAAATGAGTTTCAATCCCGTTTAGGGAACTGTCAGATAGTGAATGGACAGCATTTTGACCATTTATTGAAATATGTAAACTATTAATGTGATAGATGTTTCTTATTATTTTCCAATTAAAATTAATTTTTTGTTTAATATTTTGTAAATGACAAGAAATAAAAATTTTAAATTTGGCAGTTACGAATAACTTGATATGTACTTTAAAAATACGCAATAAAAAACAAGGCTACATTTAAACAAATTAGTGATCACGTTGTATATCAAATTTGGGACACATTGAATACTACTTTTTTTTTATGAACAATGCCCTCAACTTAAAATACTAATCAACGTGTCCGAGCATTTTTTAAAATAAAAATAGATTTGTGATTTACTGAATTTATTCCAAGTTAGCACTGTGTGCATACATAAATTAATGCTGCCAATTCAGAATAATCGATAGCTCCAATACTACAAAAAAAAATTTAACGTGAAAATTTTTTTCTCTGTGTTTTGACTAAATATTTTCTACGATTCAAGTTCCCTGTATTTTTTCTGTTACCCTGAGTTTTCCAAAAAGTGGTCACCCTGATTTTATTTACAGTTGTTGTGTTGTTCAAAAGTAATATCTTAATTAATACAATAAAAATTTTTTTTTATTTAGACTATGTCAATGCCAGGAAAAAAACTTAGCGGTTCTCAGAATCGGAAAAGAAAACTAGAGCAAGAAAAAGAAGCTCAGAAATCCAGAACAATAATGGAATCATATTTAGTAAAAAAATCGAAAATGGAAAAACCAGAAGATAAGAAGGATGAAGAAGTAAAATCAAAGTCAGAATCATATTCAGGTTGTACTCCTACTGCTGCTAAACTTTTATGCGATAACACATCAAAACAAATACAAGAAAATGAAGATGATGAAGATGAGGGTCCAAGTACAGCAGAAGTTCTAAATCCATGTCCACATCTATTAAAAAGTACAGAAAATGCAACAGAAACCCTCACTGTAATTCCGGACGTTTTGGAGTTCAAAGATGTTGCTTATTTAAAATTTAGTAATAATCATCCAATAATATCGAACCAACTTCGCACAGAAATGATTATTCGTGGATTCCGCATATTTCAGAACAAATCCAGTCTAAATGCAGTAGCAACATCAGCTAATCGTCTAATGCCAAAATCTTGGTTTTCTCGACGGGTCGGTAATGAAGAAGAAGGAATAGAAATTACCCGATCTTGGTTATTATATTCACCAAAAAATAATGCAGCGTACTGCTTTTGTTGCTTACTGTTTATTACATCAGATTCCGATACACAATCATCTTTCGTAACAGCATCTGGTTTTAATAAATGGAAGAAAAAAGATAAATTGATTAAAAGATTAGAAAATGATCTACTGTGGCGAAATTTAAATAAAAATAATATTATAAAAAATCCCAAAACCACACTTAAATTAAAATAAAGCTAAATACGTATTTCGTATTTCCGAGTTGAACGCATGATTTCTGATGGACCCTATACAGAAGTCAAAAGAAACCCTTTACCCAGCATGATCAGTAACACAAAATCAACAATTAAAAATTGCAATAGTGTTTTGGACCCTAAGTTAAAGTGGAAATTAAATGTTAGCAATCCCATCGTACCGAGAATGTACTGTTTGCCAAAAATTCATAAACCAGGTAACTTAATGCGTCCCATTGTATCAGGTATAAACTCCCCAACATCTAAATTATCAGTTTGGCTAACAAATGAGTTTAATAATTTAGAAATTAAACAAAATTCTTTTGCAGTTAAAAATTCATTAGAGTTTATTGACAAAATTAAAAATTTAAAATTAACAGAAAACGAAATTTTGGTATCTTTTGACGTTTCTTCATTATTTCCCAGCGTACCAGTTGATATTACAATCAATAACTTTTTGCAAAATCTTCTGACATTGAATAACTTTAATTCAGACAAAATTTCAGAATATATTAAACTAACTAATTTATGTATGAATCAAAACTTTTTTCAAATCAACAATAAATTCTTTAAACAAGTTCAGGGGACAAGTATGGGAAACAGTCTTTCACCTTTCATAGCTGATTTATTTATGAGTAAATTCGAAATAGACTTAAAAGCAGAACTACCCTACTTTCCTAGAATTTGGCTCCGGTATGTTGACGATATTTTTGCCATATTTGATACTTCAAAAGATAATTTAGATAACTTTGTTCAAAAATTAAATTCTAAATACCCTACAATTAAATTTACGTATGAAATAGAAGAAAATAACTCAATCCCATTTTTAGATATTTTAGTTATCAGAAACAATAATTTATTAGAGTTTGACATTTACAGAAAACCAACAAATACTAACAAATACATTTCATTTGATTCTAATCATTGCTTACAACATAAGTTAGCTTCATTCAATTTTCTAGTAAACAGACTACTCACAGTTCCACTTACTAAATCTAGATACCAAAAAGAATTAAATCTAATTAAAGAAATAGCTCAAAATAATGGATTTTCAGAAGAAATTATCACCAACTTAATTCGAAAACGTAAATTTAAATTAAAATTGAAAACAAAAACTACTTTAAGTCCACCAGATATTGACACTAAAAAATCTTACGTTAAAATTCCTTTCAATAAATCGTTGTCCAAAAAACTTCAACCTAAATTAAATAGTACGAATTTAAAAATTTGCTATACTTCTCCAAACACTATCAGTAACCTGTTAGGCAATCCGAAAGACAAAGTAGATGTGAATAATAAAGCAGGCATTTACGAAATTCAATGTCAATGCGGTTTGAAATATATTGGTCAAACAAAAAGATCCATCATTACCAGATTTAAAGAACATATAGCCCACTTCAAAAATAATAGAATTAGCAAATCTAGTGTAGCCCAACATATTTATGATACTTGCCACGGTTTAGATATTAAAAATTTAAAATTAATCAAACAAGTTACAAATTTTAATCAATTAGACATTTTAGAAAGTCTTTATATTTTCAAAAATAAAGGCAATCTTATAAACGCAGATGACGGACCAATCCCACGATCTATTCTGTTTGACATACTACCCAATCAAAATTGACCACTGACTTTTAACCAACACCCCCCACCCTCAACATAGTTTTACATATTTTATTTTCATTTTTTCGACTCACCAGTGACCTTTGACAAGTGCTTAAGTGTTCATGTACTAGGATCACAGGTAAGATTTTTGTAAATTTATTTGCTACTGAAGATGGAAGCTTAGCTTCCGAAATACGTATTTAGCTTTATTTTAATTTAAGTGTGGTTTTGGGATTTTTTATAATATTATTTTTATATAAATTGATTAGCCATGAAAAAAGTCCAAAACATCGGAAATCGTTTACAACGTGGAAAGAAACAGAAAGAAGATTAATTAATAAAACGGGAATCGATGCATCATTAGAAGCAAATATACAGTCCGAAAAAGAACGGTGGCGAAATATATTGCAACGAATATTAGCTTGTATGAAGTATCTGATTATACAAAATCTTCCTCTACGTGGTCATGTTGAAAATCTAGCGCTTCAAGATAGTACAAATATCGGAAACCTATTATCTTTACTTAAACTTGTAACTCAGTTTGATCCTCTACTAGCAAATCATCTTAAAAATGCAATAGAAACGCCAAGAACTGTCTCATACCTGTCACCACAAATTCAAAATGAATTTATTCATCTTCTAGGTTCCACAGTTCGAAATCAACTAATAAATGATATCAAAATAAATAAATATTATGGACTTTTATTTGATTCGACTCCTGATATCGCTCATCGAGAACAAATGTCACAAGTTTTTAGGTATGTAGATATTGATTTTAAAAACAGAAAAGTTTCTATCAAAGAATCTTTTTTGGGATTTATAGAAATGCATGCTAAAGATGCAGCCTCAATTGAAAGTACAATTTTAAAAAAATTAAATTCCGATCAGATTTTATTAACAAACTGTAGATCACAATGTTATGATAATGCTGCCGTGATGTCAGGTCACATATCTGGCGTTCAACAAAGAATTATGACAAAAAATAATAAAGCATTATTTGTAAATTGTGATAACCATTCATTAAATTTAGTAGGAGTTACTGTAGCTAAGCAAGATCCAGTCGTTGTAACATGTTTTGGCATAGTTGAAAACATATATCTCTTTTTCTCACGGTCAACATTGCGATGGGAATTATTAAAAAATGCTTTAAAAAGAACTGTTAAACGTGAATCTGAAACACGATGGAGCGCCAGAGCACAAGCGGTTAGCGTTATTGTCGATGGGCTGGATGAATTAGTAGAACTGTTAGAAAAATTAGCAGAGGACAGTACTACCACAAGTGACACCAGAAGTGAAGCTACAATTTTGTTGCAAAATATATTGAATTTTAATTTTATAACTTTAATTCATTTCTGGCATGAAATCTTGAGGAGAATTGATCGTGTGCAGCTCAGATTACAAGATCCTAAAATGAATTTTAGAGAAGCGTTCCATGATCTTCAATCATTAGCGACTGAACTTGCAGAAATTCGAGACAAAATCTGTGAAGGAGCAATAGAAAATGCTAAGTCTTTTTGTGACAAATGGGGTATTGATAAAACAATCCGTATTAGAAAACGCCGAAAAATGCCCGGAGAATTGGCTAGAGATGTTGGCCTTTCCGCAGAAAGTGAAATTTCTCGCATTATGAAAAGCGTTCTTGATCGTCTGCAGCAAGAAATAAGTACAAGATTTTCACGACTGAGTGATCTTAATTCCAAATTTGGATTTTTACTAGACGTTGAAAATTTGTTAAACAACAATAATGTTGATAACGATCTTGAAAAGAATTGTAAAAATCTGGGTGAATTTTACAATACAGATTTTAATGGATCAGAACTCTATATCGAAATATGTGACTGCAAGATGTTACTCCGCAGTAGAAAAGAAACTAAACCTAAAACTCCGTTAGAGTTTCTTACTTTTATAATCTCGTATGGAGAAGATGTTTTTCCAAACTTAAGAGTCGCACTTCAAATACTCCTGACTATTTCAGTGTCAATTGCTAGCTGTGAACGTTCGTTCAGCAAATTAAAATTAATTTTGACATATCTACGATCGACTATGGGACAAGATCGCTTAAGTGACCTAGCATTTTTAAGTGTGGAAAGAGAAAAATTTGAAATGATTGACTTTGATGAAGTAATTGATAAATTTGCTGCATCGAAGGCAAGAAAAATGTATACCTAATAATTAATTGTATTATATTATATTATTATTATTAATAATAAATACATCTACTTATATATAATATACATTAACTTTTTTCATTGTTTAAAAATAAAATGCATAATATGTACTGAAATCCTGTTGAAAGCGTTAACGAAATTAAAATAAAATAGTTTTTTCTTCCTGCTGAAAAGTTTTGCAAAAATAAGTTGTCATGTTGCTTTTTAGACGATGATATTCTAAATATTATATTACTATATGTTATTCGGGGCTAGGGGGGGGGGGCGCGCGAAAAAGGTATCGTGCCCCGGGCGCAAGTTATGCTCGCTACGCCACTGATAGATACGTAATGAGAATTTATTGGGAAATTTCTCTATAAAAGGTATTTTTATCATTTTTGATACATTAATTTGACATTTTTTCAATATAGCAGTGAGATTCTTTTCTCATAGTTATCTAAGTTATCATGTAGTAGCAATGCTACGACAATAGGAAAGACAAAGACGCGAATCCCCGTATATCGCTATTTCTCTCGGCTTGCAGTTATTACTATATTTCAGTGGGCAAAGAGAATAAAACACACACACATATATATATATATATATATATATATAGAGAGAGAGAGAGAGAGAGAAACAGAGAAAGAGACAGAGAGAGAGAAAAGGAGAAGCATATAACCATCTCAGGCACAGGAACATTCTAAAAATTGTATGAATTTATGGAATTGAAAAATTTGTATAACAACAACTACTGTAGCCGTGGTAACTAAAATCAAAACTGTCTTGACATACATATGCTATCTATTTACAGAATTTTATTTATATATATATATATATATATATATATATATATATATATATACTTTTTCTTCTTTAAAAGTTGACAATGTTGCGTAAAAAAATAATAGAAAACCTATACTGCACAAAAATAAAATTATATAACCATTTCAATTACTAATGAAAATGACAAATGAAAAAATACCAAAACAAATTCGTTGAAAGTGAAACTTCGTATCATCAAATTTAAAAACCTTATTTTATTTTAATGTGAATAAGTTTTTGGGTATTAGAGTGTTGTGGTATATAAATTGAGTAAATATACCATAATTTACTTTGTCTAATAATTTTTTTTTAAAACTTTCATTAAATATTTTGTTCCGTAGGTTCTGTAGTATAGCAAAAAACACCTTTCCTTCTTCAAAAGTTGACAATGTTGCGTAAAAATAATAGAAAATCTGTACTGCTCAAAAATAAAATCATATAATCATTTCGATTACTGGTGCAAACTTTTCGAAATATTTCAGTAAAATTTAATGAATAACTTACACATAAACATTCTTACAATTGAATTTTATATTTGCTGTGTCGGAGTGTTAGCCGTACTGAATGATATATCCATCTATTAGTTGAAATAACAAAAAAAAAAAACGGAGTATATTCCAGTAAAATTAAACTTGATCTGACTTTTATTATCTATTGAAATTCAATAAGAACAAACTTTGTTTTATTCTAGAAACTTAGAGTTCAATGAAAAATCTGATTTTAGAAATGTATTCTACGTGAATAAATATTGAAGTTGAAGTTAGATTTTTAAGAACATGGCATTTGCTAAGCATCTGTAAAATGCGTCAAGACGTGAGTGTACTTATATTAGAGCATAGATAAAGGTAAAATAAAGATAAAAATAAACTCAGTAAATATTAAATAAATACAAATTTTAATATAAAAAAAGTAAACTTCAAGGGAAACAGCTTAAACTATTTATGAAAATGTTCAAACAAAAGAAGAAAATCGTATTAAGTAACATTTATCATACATTATGGATTACAAAAAAGTATGAACAAATCGTCACCTTAATGCAGAACTAGCGTATCTCCATTTTTTGTACACTCGTTATAAATCATCTGTATTTTTATTATAAAACTAGCTTTAGTCTCTGTCACTTTTTAATTTCGGCTTATGCCGGATTATATACAAATATTCTCAGTATAAATACTATCTACAAAAAGAAAACCTTAAACCACTGTAACTCAAAACTTAAAATAGTTGTACATCAAGTTAAAGAACTGTTATGATATCAGTTATATGATAAAAATACAGACAGCTTTGCGACAATAGTCATTCTGTAGATAATTTAAAAATGATAAATTAAATTTACAACTTCAAATACACTATATGTAGAGATAATATATGAATTAACAAATCCTACTGTTTAAAAAACATTATATTACGTAGTTTATATTTTTATTTTTATATGGATTTTGTTCAATATTACACTTAAATAATAAAATAGTACATAATCGAACAAATAATTGTAAAATATAAATTATATGTTACAGTTTAAGTGTTGATATTTATCATTATCAGTAATTACAATTAGAATTATTGATTTTCAGTTTTGTGAAACACATCGAAAAATACAAAAAATTAAGTACATGTTTGATGTTAAAAATACAAAAATAGTTATATAGTTATACTATATGAACTTAACGGGGTTATATAATGATTTTTTAAAATTAGACTTTCAAATTTTTTTTTAAATAAAATAACAATTAAACATATAGGTATCACAGTAATTTCTTTATTATGATCAAAACATAGCAGATTTCAATCAATTAATGATTAATATTATCACAAAATAATGTAATGTATTTTTCTTTCTTGTGCCTTTCTAAAGCAGTAGCACGATATTTTTCAAATGTCAGTAAAATAATGAATAGGCCCCCCGATTTAAATTTCATTAGCTGGAGTGGAGGAATCTCGTGCGAATGAATCTTCTGCGTTATCGACTACAGCGACTGGAAATCTTGTACAGCTGTGGCGCTACAATTTCTGCCTCGTCCACCACGTCCACGACGTCCACCGCGACCTCTTCTGCTATTCTGGTTATTACTCCAATTGGAATTATTGTTGTTATTTGCATTTAAAGAATTCCAGTTGCTATTCTGGTTCTGGTTGCTATTATTATTCCAATTGGAATTATTGTTATTTGAATTTGAAGAATTCCAGTTGCTATTTTGATTTTTATTCTTTTTCCGGTTCTGGTTGCTACTATTGTTCCAATTGGAACTGTTGTTCCAGTTTGGATTAGAGTTATTATTACTCCAATTGGAACTGTTCGCGTTATTGTTCCAATTCGGATTGTTGGAGTTATTACTCCAATTGGAGCTGTTGTTGTTCCAGTTGGAACTGTTCGCGTTACTTCTTTGTTCGAACGATGCAATTTCATCAAATCCATGAAATCGGTCATCGAATACAATCCATTTCTCCTCTTTGTTATTACACCAAATCGTACTCCACGCTGAAGTGATTGTGCAACAGCTTTTTTTACATCTTCGGCGGGCACATTACATTCGGTAATAACATAATCGGTTATTGCCTCTATATTTGAATCTTGATTATCTTGCAAATTCTTGATAGCGCCAACAACCAAAGCAGCTTGTTTTCTTTTTGATACCAACATTTTCATTTTTCAGTCAATCGAATTTTGCAAGCAAAGTATAGCAAATAGAAGCAAAAGAAATACAAATAACTGAAAGAAAAAATAAAAATAAATATACAATAATTTACTGTTTACATACTCATAGCTAATGAAAAACTGATACGTTATTTGTTTTTTCTTCCCTTTTATAGACTTAGACAACAATGGTACAAAGCATTCTGATGGCTTTTTCTAATATTTTAAAAAATAACGATTTGAATTTATTTATATTAAAAATTGTAGTTATTCAAAAGGGCTAATATTGTTATGTATTTACCAAACTATTATTTAAGTTTTAGTAAAAAAAATAAATTAATCTTTTCTTTCCGTTATGTACCATTGAGAAAATATCGTAAAAACATGAAATATTTGATCTATTTATTACTTTTTTGCAAACAACTTAAATTATTTTGCAAACTATTGACCTTAGCTAGATTTAAATAACCGATTTGCATTCAGCACGTTAAAATCTATTTGATTCAATTAAAATTTCTACTTCACGACTATCCCTAATTAATAAAATATGATCGCTTGGATTGATATTTGTTACCAAGAACGTTGCATTGTCTAAGTTTTGATATTTTTGCGAAATTTTCAGCCGTTTCCGAGGTATATGCAATTGTAATTTTTATTCATAAATTTGATAATTTGTGATATTTTTATCAGTAGGTATTTAATAGTTTTGCTTATATTCATTCTTCCAATTTAGAGTTGTTAAACAAAGGTGTTTTATGAAGTGAAAAATACATTTGCAAACGGAAATTTAACTTGATTCATGTTCTTAATACATTTTCTATTAAGAAATAAAATTTCAAGCTTGAAATACTTTCTTTTACATTATTAAAATTATTGTAATATTAATACACATAACGGTATAAAATAATAGAATTTTTTAATTTCATTAGTTAAATTCAAAATTGTAGTTTAAATAAATGAGGAAATAACAATATGTAAATTTTATTATAGATTTTATTAAATAAACAAATATACAAATATTCGTTTCTCACATTTTACAATTATGTATATACTTTAAATATTTGTAATTCTTAGCAGTATAACAAAACACAATTAAATATGTATAATAGTCGAATTAAAAAAAATATATATATTTATACAATTTGATATCAATATAACATTACTGCTATTACAATTTAAAAAAAAAAGTACGGAAAAAATTTGAAAAGTATTACCTATTATGAATCTAGTCTAGTTAAGAATAGAATTTTTAAGAAATTTTTTTTTTATTTATTGAGAATTTAACGATAGGTTAAATAAAAATTCAAGATTTTTTTTGAGTTTACATTGGATACCGAAAAATATTCTAAATAGTTGTCTAGTAGAATTCTAGAATTTTTATATTAACGTTTTGTCATATTTGACCTTCCAAAGTACAAAATATTAGTTATATTATTATTATTTTTTACGAAAATATACTGAAATACCCATTTAGTTTTAAAGCAAACCTTACATAGTCTATGGATTTAACAAATATTGTATTTTATATAGAAATTTTCCACATTCATTTATATTATGATGATTATTCTTTCTCAAAATTACTTTATCAAAGGGAGTGTTTAATAATGAATTTTTGTATATTAAAACAAAAAATTCTATTCTAAACTTGATTCGACACAATGAAAAAATGAGTAAAAAAAATCCAGTCTTTATAAAATCACTCAATCATTCAAAACACAAATCACTCTACAATTCATCGTGTTCTTCGTCCCCATCCGCCTGCATCGTTTCATCTTCATCAGCATCGCCGTCTTCAGGCGGCGTTGTTTTCTCTTCCTCTTCAGGCATTTCATCTAAGGGCACGCCTAGGGTTTGTCGCATCATATGTTCAATGGAGAGAGCGAAGTCTGAGGTTTCCCGTAGCATGTAACCTGATCGTAATGTGGCAGTACGGAACAGCATTAGCGCCATATCTTTAGCGGCCGCATCATCCGGATCGGAATCAACCCGCCGAAGTAGTTCCTTCATCAGCGGGTGACGCGGATTGATTTCAAGTACTTTCTTTTGATTTAGGTAGTAACTAGAACAATTTTTCTATATTATAGATTTCGACAAGTATCGAAAGTACTACACAGTCTTGCGTCTATGCGAAAAACAACCCTGGGTAAACGCGTGTTCGAGGTCAGCGCTAAATGAAAGTATTAATTGTAAGCTCGAAGACTTTCGCGTATTATCCCGGGGTTTTTGTTTGCACAGAAAGATTGTAATTGCAATTCAGTTCTCGAACGAGATGTTGAATGATTGATTATCAAAAATTAGTTATCATATATAAGAGATAGAAACAACGGAACGAAAGTAGTCGATATTGCAAAATAACAACAACGGCATAAATATAAAATTAGACTTACGATCTTTGTGGATCATCTGATTTTTGATGAGCATTTGAAACAGCTAAACGTTCCATATTGCCAGTCCAACCGAACATAGTAGCAACTAAAGCACATGGAGAATCACTTAATCTTTCCGAAATTTCAGCTTTTGCAATCTATAAAAATAAAAAAAATAAAAAACCTTTTTAAAATAGAACTATTTTATTTGATTGTATTAAACAAAATGGAAATGTATTCTTCATATAATTTAGAGCACAGCTCCGAGGTACAAAAGCAAATACAATTAAAATATAAATAGGAAAAGCTAAAACTTACTTGATCTTTAAGAGCGCTATCGCCTAACCATTTGATAAGCGGGTCATAAGTTTTCTTTAACACCTCTAATTTTTCTGCACCACCTTCTTGATCCGTAAGCGAGAAGCCTTCCTTTGCAACATTCTGGAATTTCTTTCCATCGAAATCAGGCAGAGCCGATATACAATATTCATCGACAGCTTCAACTAAATACAAAACTTCATAACCCTTCTTCAGCAATCGTTCAACGAAAGGACTTTTTTCGACTTCCTTTTTGTTAGAACCAGCAATATAATAAATACGATCTTGTTTCTGCTTCATTCTACTGACATATTCCGATAGATTTGTCATTGTTTTGCCATTACTCGTGTGGAACATGAGCAGTTTAGCTAAACGAGTTCTATTGCTGGGATCTTTGATAACTCCTAGTTTGATATTTGTCGAATATTCTTTCCAGAATTTGTCGTATTCTGTACGGGCTATTTTCTTGATCATATCGAGTGCTTTGCGGACCAATTTCTTTTTGATAACCTTAATGAGTTTGTGCTGTTGTAAGGTTTCACGTGATACATTCAAAGGTAAGTCATCGGAATCAACAACGCCTTGAATAAAACTAAGATAGTTTGCCATCATATCTGCGAATTCATCGTTGATGAAAACACGACGTACGTATAACTGAAAAAACAAATCGTATTGCAACAAATCGTACACCAACTGGAATTCTATTTAAAATAAATAAATAAATATAATTAAAACAAACATAAAAGAAAATGATAAAATAAAAGAATAAATAATTTGTTAAATTTTACTTATATATGTTCCTGATGCTGAAATCTGAGATTTCAAAATATTGAACTTACAATAAAAGGAACTAAAATATATTAAATTTAAAAAAAAATTGTATTTTACAATGTAATTAAAAAAAATTGAAACCAGTATGCCTACCTTAATATTATCAACTTTTGTACCATATTTGTTGAAGCTTTCAGACGGTTGATTTTGGGGCACAAATAGCACCGATTTAAAGGTAACCTCGCCCTCGGCAACAAAATGAATCCTCGTTAATGGCTCTTTAACATCTTTAGTCAATGCCTGGTAGAATTCGTCGTATTCTTTTTCTTCAATATCGCGTCCAAATTGGTATTGAATCATTTAAAATTTCCCAATCCCAAACTGTCTTTTCCAATTTTTTCGTTTTCTGTTTTTCCTCTTTTTCCTCTTCAACCTATTGATCAATATAGTTCATAAAGATTCATAATTATTATTATTATTTTATTTTCTATATGATTAGAATGCCGAATTAGTAAATTAATAACAAAATAATTATGACATGTACGAGCAAGCAATATATATATATATATATATATATATATATATATATATATATATATATATATATATATATATATATATATATTTATTTGCATATTTCAAAACTCTATGTAATTTGAAGAAATTTTAAAAACAATTATTTCAAAATTTCAAACATTTTATTCATAATTTAAAAATATATATTTGAATTTTAAACATAAATTTAATTTTACCCGATTTTAATACTGAATAATAAAAAACAAAAATGATAAAAATAAGTAGTTTTTATTGTATTTATTTTTTTATTAAATTATACTAATTAAAATTGTATCATAAAGTGGTTTTCATTTATACAATTTTTACAAAATAATTGAAACTAATGCAACCAATGACACTTATGTTAGTTGAAATTGCCTATATTTTAGACGCAAAACATAATTTACCTATTTTTAAACACGAAAAAATTTCAATTTTTATATTTTTATTACAGTTTTGCGCTTAATTAATAAGGGGATGTCCTAGGAGGCTGATTTTTGGATATATTGTAGTACATACTTAGTTTATTAAAAATTTAATACAGGGGGGACATGGCAAATTTTCTTATTTTTGCGAAATTTCCAGCCATTTCCGATATGCTGATCGGGTAATCAGGCTATTATTGTTAGATTTACTAAACGTGCAATTTGACCTAACATTATTATTTTTTCCTTTCAGGCGGCGGCGGCGTTTAAAAGCTAGTTATAGATTGTTAGATTAGGAAGAAAAATAAATACAATAATTAATATATATGTATATAAAATTATTATTTATTTAATTACGAAATACATAAATAGATTAAATGATTATTTGCCGTAGACTTCGATAAGGAGACGGAATTGGAAATTGGGGGCAACACGAATAACAGCACTAGCAGTTGGACCACCGCTGCTGCTGACACTTTCTACCCAAGCACGTTGTCTGCCAAGATTCAAGAATCGCATATGTGTTATTGATCTGCCGGGGAAGTTGGCATTCCAGTTGAAGGCTTGTTCAACGGAAGCGATTGGGTTAATTTGGATCTGCACACAAATTAAAATAATTAATGTTGAAAATTAGAGGTTAGTTCAGGAAATTCTTCATAGATAGAATAAGTTGTACTGTTTGTATGTAAATAATTTTACATTTGGGACAGTAAAATATGTATTAGAAATATGTTGTAGATGAAGTAAGTAATATTATTTGTGTTTAACATTTTATAATAAAATAAATAGTTATTTGTTTATTAATTATTAATGTTAATAAATTCCGAATGTGTCAGTTTCTTTTAGTTTCGGAATTGCTTCATAGATGGTAAAAGTAGTACGGTTGATATCGTTTATATACAAAATTCTTTTAAAAACTTCATTAACTCTAGATGGAAAATTTTATACTTTCAATTTGTAAACAATAAATTAATAATTATAGTTTTATTATATATAAATTAATTCAGAACTAAAGAAGTCAATATTAATATATAATTTAATTAATTAATTAATAAAAATTTGTCATAAAAAAGTTCGGTTATAAGTATGGCGATATTTTGAAGGCCTTTGACTTTGTGCTCACATCATTCGTCTTTCATACGCTCGACGTGTGAATTTTCTTCATCATATGATGTAAACACTCAATTATATTAAAATTTAACGGACTATAGGTTCTAGTTCTATATTAATATTTATTAATAATTGACGTTTCGACAAACTCAACGTCCGTCTTCTCAATTATATTGTTTATTATTTAAAATGGAACAACTGCACGGGCTTCAGTCAATATTATTATTTTATTTATTTACACTTATTTATTTATATTTCGGCATCTCAGATTTCTATCATCAAGAGCATGCAAACTTTATACGTTTATGATTTATCTGTAGTATTTAAGCTTATAATATAGGTTCATAATTCTAAAAGAAATTTACCTCACTGTTCAGAAGAACATCTCCAGCGACACGGTTTCTCCAGAGATTGTCACCGTAGTTACCACCTTGATCTGGGGGAACTGCGAAAGTACTAGCGCGTTCTATTGAATTCGGATGACTAGTAAACTAAAAATAAACATTAATATGTTTATCAAAATTGATTCTTTGCAGGATCGTAGAACAAAATCGTCTTATGTCATTATTATATAATTAAATTTAATTTAATGTGCCACTACTTACACATCAAGGCACTTGCAAACATTTTACATATGTCTGGCTAATACAAACAGCTCAAAAATTACAAATTAATTTTATGTACGACTCCTCTTTTCATAGATTCGCAAATAATTCAGATAGTTTTTATAATTCGTTAATAATCTTTATTAATTTAATTGCTTATTGTTACTTTTTATATTCTACTTCTATTATAAGTTTATTATTTATGATTTATGTATACATGTTGTATATTTTTGTATTATTTCATTTATATTTATTACATGCTCAGTTTATTGCACGGTTTTAACTGCGCAGAACAAAATTGCGCAGTTATTTCGTAGCGTGAGTGTGGAGACTGAGTGAAATTTCTAGCCAAGAGATTTTTTTAACTGCGCAGTTAAATCGGAGCATGTGTGTAGCTTTTGTAGGTCATTGGACATTTGTATCGGTGCAAGTACACACTAAAAAAAATATGTATAAGGTGTACAAATAAGTCTCCGCCGTTTGTCAAAATATGGCCCCACCAGAAGGTTATGTTGAAATTGTCAGATGTAAAACGTAATATCGTAAGTTTGGACATCTGGTAACAACATTACGTTAAAGTATTAGTGACTCTGTATCACCATCACATTTTTTTTTTGTGCGAACATATCAAGTTTTGTTCCGAATAAGCGTCATTTGCGGGAACTTTTGATTTACTTGTTTCATTTGAAGAAATCTGCAGCTGAGGCGCATAGATTGCTTATGGTGAGACTGCTTTAAGTTAAAGAAGTTGTCATGACTGGTTTCAAAAGTTTAAAAACATTGAGTTTGACGTGGAAGACAAAGAACGTAGTGGAAGGCCGAAAGAGGAATTGGAAGCATTACTGGAGGAAAATTTATGCCAAACGCAAGAAGAACTTCCACTTACATTAGAAGTGACTCAACAAGCAATTTTGCATCGTTTAAAATTGTTAAAAAAAAAAAAATTCAAAAAAAATATTCTTCAACATGATAATGCTCGTCCGCATTTTGCGGCGCCGGTCAAAATCGAATTGGAAACACTTAATTGGGAAGTCCTACCCCACCCGCTGTATTCACCAGACATTGCTTCTTAAGATTATCACTTGTTTCGGTCGATGGCACATGGCCTGTCTAAGCAGCGCTTTACATCATATGAAGATACTAAAAATTGGGTCGATTCGTGGATAGCCTCAAAAGATAAATAATTTTTTCGACGTGGTATTCGAATGCTGCCAGAAAGATTGGAAAAAGTAGTGGCTAGTGATGGACAATACTTTGAATAAAAAGTAATGTACGGTTCCTGCACAATAAATTCCTAATATTTGATAGAAAACGGCGGAGACTTATTTGTATACCCTATAATTTTACCTACAAACCCTGAGACACTATGATGCCCAGTATTTCTAGGTAGAATTATTCAACTGCTCTGTAATTTTATTCATAATTGTTTAAAAATACATAATATCAGAATTATAACAAACATTATGTAATATGATATTATACCAACGGGATGGAAAAATACATATGTATGTAATATTACAGTTTTTTTAGTTGTCTTTTTTAGTAAATTTACAGAACTTCAGTAAATTTGCTGTCAGGAATTTTCCATAAATAAGTAATATTTGTTTAGTTCTCTAATATTATTGTTAACAAATGAATTACACTTAAAATATTTTATTGATATTATTTTACAAAATATGTACTAAGTCAAGTCTCATTATTTTCATGAATTATTATTACAGATATTAATATACAAGCTGTAATTTTACATAATTTAAGAAGTTATACCAACAATACGTAATTTTATATTAAGTATGTGATATAATTTGCAGAAATTAAGCAATTTTACATACTTATTAGGTCATTTTTACTTATTTTATATAATTATTATATAAAAATTACAGAATTTTGAAATAGAAATACAGAATATTTATAGTAAAATGAAATTACAGATTTTTTATAGTAAAATTTTACTACTATTTTTCTGTAATTTCGCTAAAAAAATTTTTACAGTGTAGTTATGTAGTAAAATATATCAGAGACTAGAGAATTTTTGGAGCTATTAATGAAATATATCATACATTAGAATGCCTGTTACGATTTAGCTGTGCAGTTAAAACTGAGCTAAAGATGAGCGAAAGGTCGAAAGGCGATGTTAATAATCAAAAGACAACGAACCAGACAAGGATTAAAGTTAGTTGAAATATATATTTAAAAAAAATTCTACTTACACCAGATTTTGGTACAGCGACGACTTGTGTTGCCTTTTCAAAACTTGTATCAGCCAAAACGGCTGCAAACAGAGCGAAAGCAATGAAAAGTGTCTTAAACATTTTGAAATCTAGTAATATCAACTTGATATTGTCGTACCGAGCGAATTGGATCCGTTTATATACTTAGATTTATCATAGAATAAATAGAATATTTATTTGGGAAGCAATTGATTCTTATCTATTTTCAAACTAAATTAAATTATATACTTTATATATTTCTCGAAATTTTCTATCTTACATTGTACTGTTGTTGTTATCCAAGTAATTGTTTATATAAGGATTATTGTTTTATAGAGTATTGTTTTGTTTTTTATAATTAGGATTAATTTCTGTTTAACCTACTTTTCGATTTTCAGAACAGACTTTACGAATTCGTGATAATTTCAATACAAAAATCATAAATTTTTGTTTTGTATTTACATTTCTAGAACGTTGGTTATTTTGTTTTTACCAGCATCAATAACAATTTTCGGATAAATAATAAAAAAATATATTAGTTCGAAAACTGGGCCAATCTTATTTTTGCCAAACATATAAATCTACAATATATGAAAAAAATCAATATTGGCCAAAGTCCAAATATTTCTATAGAATGTTTTTTTTTTGCATATAAACTTTTTTTTGAATCGATCTTGAATTTTTTTCTGACATTGGCGCCACATGTATTTTTCTATAAACTAAATATATTATTCAAAATGATAGTGTTAGTCAACAGAATATTTCTGTAATTTACAATACAGGTGATGAGGGTATTAATTGATAAGGTAACAAATTTATTAATAACATGTAGTTATTATTAGGTATAAATTGATGATTATGTGCAAATATTTGTTTAGAATTTTGATAATATATATATATATATATATATTAGGATTCAAGTGCAGTTCTCTGTAGTCATACAAATATTAATTGATGGAAATTTTTATCTTTTTTATCAATTCATTACTGTTGCTACATATTTTTTCTATAATTATACAGTGCAGTGCAGTGCAGTGCAGTGCAGTGCTTACATAAAGACTCCGGTTTTTTGATAACAATAACCGATTGATAATAATATCTAAAAAAACACGAACATAAATTTTTATTAACTAACATAGTAAAAAATCTTTTAGATTATATATATATATATATATATATATATATATATATATATATACACAGTGTGTCCCCGGATTGAGTTCACTATAGGTGTAATCGACAAAAAATTTAAGAATTTCATTTTCATGTTTTGGGATTCCGCCCTGATTTTTCTGAAAACAATTTTAAGCATATTTTTAGTTTTTTAAAAATTAAGGCGGCCATGAAAAATGTAAAAAACTATTTTATATCTAGGTAAACGGCCTTTTTGGTCAATAATACGGCATAATGTTCTTGAGAAAAGTTTTTCAGAATATGAAATTATGGCTATGTGCAAAATTTCAAAAAAATCAGTTAAAAAAAATGTGTCTGAACATAATGCCGACTGGACAAAACGCCGACCGTTCATTCGCATTTGCGATAGATATTTTGCATGAGAACATGAGATTGATGTATTGACAGATTTTACTCAACCCCAACGTTTTGGCTTGTGCAGACGTCAACCTTTTGTTTATTTTGCTTGCGCAAAATGCGAATGAACGGTCGGCGTAGTGTCCCCGGTCGGCGTTTTGTCCAGTCGGCGTTATGTCCAGACATATTTTTTTTTAACTGATCTTTTTAAAATTTTGCACAGTGTCATAATTTCATATTCTGAACAACTTTTCTCAAGAACATTATACCGTATTATTGACCAAAAGGGCCGTTTACCTGAATATAAAATAGTTTTTTTACATTTTTCATTGCCGCCTTAATTTTTAAGAAACTAAAAATATGCTTAAAATTGTTTTCAGACAAAGCAGGGCGGAATCCTAAAACATGAAAATGAAATTCTTAAATTTTTTACCGATTACACCTATAGTGAACTCAATCCGGGGACACACTGTATATATATTAGTGTCTGTAAAAACAAAAAATTTTCCAGTAAGGTTAAAATTGATAATTTTACATCGAAATAACATAAGAAATAATATTTTTTGCTTGTTTTTACGAAAGTAACAGGTTCCTCTACACAACTGAAATTTTCGGAAAACCCGTGTAAATACATATATCGTTTATATCGCGTATGTATTAACATGCATTTTTTTTACGGACACTCTAATATATATGCTATATGCTATATGCTCGAGCAGCTGTTCATACTGAGCTTGTAGTACCAGCCATTATCTTTGACTTAAATTATGTAATTTTAGCATAAAATACCTAAATTTTTTAACATATGTTGGACGTTTTTGTATTAAAAAAGGAACAGTTTCTAACATTATTAAAGAAATAAATTTTATTTTTCTTTTTTAAAAAACTTGTATTATTAAAATATTTCATTTTTTTTGTAAAACTAACTTACTGATAAATTATTCAGGAAAACGCATGAAGGTATTTGACATTTACTTGGAATTTTAATTGTTTTTCTAATAAATTTATGAGTTTTTTAGTAAATGAATGTAGGTAAATTATATTTTCATTGATTTTTCCGTTCATTCAGAGAAAACACAACTAAAATTTTCATTCAGCTGTTTGTTGTGGTCGATAATAGAAGTTAACCGAACACAGGTTCGGATTCAGAATTTTTACACGTTCACTTGTCTAACTGCAAATGTACCTATAAATATTATTCCTAAATATACCTATATCGGCAAAAAGAAGACGGTGTTGAAAATGGTCTCAGTGGGAACTACGTTTGGAGTTAATGAGTCTATTCGATTCACATATGTAAAACCTATAGTGTTACAGAATATTTTTTTCTTTTTTTAGTAGGTTGAAGTAATGTGAAATTGCAGAAATCGTCATTAAATTATTTTGATGAACTAATTCAATACATTTTTCTTTATTTAAATATTAACTATTGATTTAATTAGTTTATTAAAATAATTTAATGATGATTTCTGCAATTACACATTACTTTAATACGCCTTATACAATTAATAATAAATATTTTTTAATGAATGGAACTGTTCTATTTGTTAAAAAAAGGACAAAATATCTTGTAAAATACAGGACTTACAGATCTTCAGTCGATTTCTTGTTTTTTAATACCGAGAAAATAATGTTTAAAGTTTGCGAACTGAATTGTGTTTATATCCACGGCGATTGTTCAAATCTACAGAAAACAAACGAATATTGCTAAAATTAGCAATAACTTAATTTCACCAAAAATGGCGCATCGACTGACGATATACAAACCCCAGCTAAACAAAAGCTCGGTTTTCGGGTGTTTTAGTTAATTGATTTTTGTTCGAATTACATATATGACAGGTTGCATTTCCTGTATTAGTTAAAACCAATTAAAATTTCGCGTGTAGTACCAGCTAATGAGTTCAAATTATAGAATGGAATTTTTTTGATTTATTCGTATTTATTATATTAATTACTTCTGCGAACACATTATATATATATATATAGGTTTCAAATAACCACATAGTTTGTGTATTAAACAAGAAAGACAAAAACAATACTAAGACTCGATTGCACAAAGCGTTGTTAAACCCTTTGTAACTTAACCAATTCGTTAAGTTGCCAACTGATTAATCAATGAAGCAGTCCGAAGACAGTTGTTTAGTTAAGTAACTCATTATTTAGGTTAACAACGCTTTATACTGAAAGATGTTTTTTATTATGTTAAAATATTTTTATTTTAAAGTAAAACCGCTTTAGATTAAAGTTCTGTATTAAAATTTATTTATAATCGTTTTTTTTTTAATATTTATATAGTAAGTAGTTGATAAATGTGAAGTATTTCAATGTAGATATCAAATAAATATTAGTTTTACCTATGTCAAGGTTTTTTTTTTTTTCTTTCAATTTACAACATATTCTATAATATAAATATGATTAAAATCCAATTAAATGATAAAATATTTTTCAAATATTTGTTATAAATCTAAAATATATTGACAATTAACATTTTATTTTGTAGAGTATGAAAGCAATTTTAAATAATAATAAATTTGCTTAAATGGAAAGTTGTAAAAAAACTCGTAAAATATGTAATACACACGACAAACATTTTTTTAATGATCATTAAGCTACATTTACACTGCGGTTTTAGCAATAGCGGCTTTAGCAATCGTGTGTATCGATATTAGATTTTGCTTTATTATAGTTTATCATTATTATTATTATTATTTTTAATAAAGCAAAATCGTTTTACAAATGAACGAATTTTCGTTGTAATTTTTGTTCAAATTTGTTTTAGAAATGTACGCTTATGTGCAATATGTCCTTGTAATGGTTATAATGGCGGATGCTCTGCGTCTGTGTGTGTGTTTGTATTCACGGCCAGCTGCGATCAATGAACAGCAGGACGCAGGACTTTCAGGACTCAACGCTGTTGATTGTTGCCATGGTAACCGAAGTATTTCACTAATATTTCTACATTACCCTATACGGTCGGTTATCTTATGTAATAGCAATTCGAAAGCTTTGACTTTTTACATTTTATACAGCAAATAAACAAAATATAGAAACAAGTCACTAGGAAATAAAATGCAAGTAACTACACTGTATATGTCATTTATATTATTTGTCAATTATTAATAAATATTAATACAAAATTATATTCTATAGTCGGTTTATTTTAATATAATGAGTTCTCAAAAAATTTGTACTTTACTGTAGTAATATATATAATATAGTAAAATTTTACTATAAAAAAAATCTGTAATTTTATTTTACTGTATTTCTACCTTAAAATTCTGCATTGTTTACATAATTCATAATAATAACATGAAGTAAGTGCAAAATAACCTAATAAGTATGTAAAATTGCTTACCTTTTGCAAATTGCATCACATATACTTAATGTACAATTACATATTGTTGGTATAACTTATTAAATTATCTAAAATTACAGCATACATATCAATGTCATAATTCAACAAAATAAACTTGGTACATATTTTGTGTAATAATACTAATAAAATATTTTAAGTGTAATTCATTCATTTCAAAATATATCCTTTATGTAAATTTAGAAATGTATCTAATTATACCAACAATAATATTATAGAACTAAACAAATTTTACCTATTTATGGAAAATTCCTGACAAAAAATTTATTGAAGTTCTAGAAATTTACTAAAAGGGACTTTACTAAAGAAAACTGTAATATTTCATACATATGTACTTTTCGATCCCGTTGGTAATATCATATTACATAATGTTTGTAATATAGTTCTGAAATTTATGTATTTTAAAACAATTATGTATTAAATGTACAGCAGTTGAGTAATTCTACCTAGAATTACTGGGCATCATTGTTTCATAGTTAGTAGGTAAAATTACAATTTTTTTTAAGAGTGTAGATTATAAAATTTACAAATTTATAATTAAAGGAAGCTAAATTTTATTTAAATCAGTGCTTTCCCAATGATTAATGTTTCAGTTTTGTTATTTTTTTTGTGTAATTCTTTTAAAAAATGTTAGTGTCCGTCGCAAAAATGATGTAAAATATTATTATTTTAGGTTTAAGTTGAGTTAAAAATATATTTCATTCCGTAATATTTTTTTCAGTGTGTACTTGTTACGAAAATAATATATTTAATTGTAACATTTTTACATTTTACATTGTAGAACGAAAATATTGATTTTAACATAAATTAAAGCAATAAAATAGTTTATTGCTTATAAAAATAGTTTATTGCATATAAAAATGTCTGGATAATTACAATTTTTGATTAATTTTTCGAATTACCAGAAATTATAAATTTTATGAATATTTCAGATAGAAACATACATACATACATACATACATACATACATACATACATACACAATCACGCCATGTACCCAAAAGGGTGTTTCACAAACTCTTTTAATCATCCTGAAATCAGTCGCCTCCAAATATTCCTATCCAAACAAGCAACTTTCGCTTCATCCACATTCATAATTTCTCTCATACATGCTCTTTTATTCCTACAACTTGGAAACTTTCGCTCACGCAAAACACTCTCAATCATACTACTCCAACTACTAGAAACATTCCTATATTATTTGATTGTCAAATATAAAATATGTTTTCATTAAAAAAACATTTCGAAATTTGTTTTTTTTTAAATTGATCTAACACATATTGTTTTGTTTACATATTTATTATCAGATCAATAAATAAATGAGTAAATTTTGCAGAAATTTATTTTTATACAAATAAAATATTACAAAACAATATACTTTCATATATAGATATTTTATATTGATTGTTGTTACATACATACAGATTTACACAATGGGATCGTTACACATTTTTTTAAATTAAAAATATACATTAAAGTAACTACGTAAATATATGTTTCTCTGTATAGTATACAGAGATCCCTATCGGAAATTAATTAAAATAATTAAATTGTATACGATAAAAACTCTGTTGAATATCGGGCTGATATGAGCATTCACCATCTGTAATCTTCTTTAACTCTATCCGGATAGCGAAGCGTGTTTAACGAATGCTCACAGGAACTGACACCGGTGGAAATCTTGCATGTTCGAAATGGTAAATGAGCCTGTTTGAAACCAAACGCACGAATGCATTCATTGAGTGCCGCCAACAGTGACGTATTGATATCAGCTCCTTCTTTTCTTCTAAGTTTATTGGCTGTCATTGTATCAGCACCCCGTTTATTGCCCGCGAGATCAATCAATGAGAATTTTCCGTGAAGCTTTTTCGTTTGACTGTTGTCGAAATGGAATTGCAAATACGGCATGCGAACGCGATGAATTTGGTATTTGCTGATGGTTTGCCTTTTTCATCTTCTAATACCCGTAGTGGATTTCGTTGTGTTAAAAGATCGTATACTTTTGTACCATATATTTCAAAGAAGCTTGTTATGGTAACCGTACAGATTTTAATTTATGTCGTAGCTTGAAAACGTCAGCTGCAGCTAAACCATAGATACCATTTTGGAATTTTTGTGTTTTACCAAGAAAATCTTCGCCCATTGTATGTGTTTTACCAGCTCCGGTATGACCATATGCAAAGCAGGTTGCCATACCGCTTTTCAAAAATAGTTTTTATCAACGGTTTGGCAGTGAAATGATAAACGATATCGTTGGTACAATTTTCATCAAATGTATAATCGAATCTAAATAACTGACCGTTGAATATCGTAAAATGATCAGCTTTCAACCGTTACAAATATCCGATAAAATTAAAGAAAATCAAATAACTGGTGCGAAAGAGACGCGTTAAAACGAAGAGAAAAATCGAAGAAGGATATTAATTTTAATAATATCAATTTCATTTTTCGTATCTTCTCTGCCATTCAACGTTCTAGTTCGAACGCAAACAGTGAACTGTTTGCGTGCGGACGAGACCGTTAAATCGAAGAGAAAATACGAAGAACTCAATTGATGTTATTAACATCAATATTCTTTTTCGATTTTCTCTTCGACTTAACGGTTTTTTCGCACTATTTATTAGATTTTCTTCAATTTCATCAGATATTGTATCGGTTGAAGTGAATCATTTTACGATATTTATCGACCATATGAGAAAATTCCCAATTCGGATTGTTCTGTTCTTGTAATTTTTTTTAAAAATATAGCCTTTATAGATGTCGAATCTGTACTTGACTTATGGCGGGGTGTATTGATGTGCGTCAGTCGCTCGATCATTAAAATTTTGTGAACGTGTCTCCTTCTAGATTGTTTATCCGATTTACACCAAATTTTTAGGATAAATTTTTTTAGTACCCAAGATAGACATGTGGATTTATTTTTTTCCAATGTTACCAAATTTCCGAGAAAAAAGTTACTAAATTCAAAAAAAAAATTATTATAGCTACATTGGTTATCCGTGATTAACCAATTTTTTGCAAAAGTTTCTCCTAGTGCCCATATAAATTATACACTTTTATTACAATTCCGTGTTGCCAACTTACATACAACAATACATACATACATACATACACAATCACGCCATGTACCCAAAAGGGTGTGGCACAAACTCTTTTTATCATTCAGAAATCAGTCGTCTCCAAACATTCCTATCCAAACAAGCAACTTTCGTTTCATCCACATTCATAATTTCTTTCATACATGCTTTTTTATTTTTACTACTTGGAAACTTTCGCTCACGCAAAACACTCTCAATCATACCACTCCAACTACTCATCGGACGTCCACGCAAACGTATACCATCAAAATCATTCAAATAAATCTTTTTAACCAGACTTTCATTAGACATTCGTTCAACATGTCCGAACCATCTTAACTGACTAACACCAACTTTTGCTACAACATTTTTTTCAATTTCACACTCATCATACACCCCACGTAAAAATCTCATTTCCACAAACGTCATTTTCCGTTTATGCTTTTGCAACAATATTATATATCTAGAAATGCAAACGAGATTTGAAAATATTGTATTTGTCAAATTTTGACATTTTAATAGTTTCATGATAGATATAGGCAATAAACAGAGTACTTACTTTTGACTTTAGCCCATTTTCCTAGAGTACTATTTGACATATAGTTGGTACTTGTAATCCGTAATGGTATCGATGTATTGGAATCAGATGACGACGATTTTTCTTTTGTAGATAAGCGAAAGAGTAACTCTGTTGCATATCTGCAAGATAAAAATCATGTTAAACTCATTCTCGTTGATAGATAATCGAACAGAATGTCGTTACCAACAATCGATAGATGATTTTGTGACGAGAAAATTTCGAAAATAGGCGATAAATGAAATAGATTGATATACGGATCGAAAATTTAGTGTTTTACATTGCCGAATAAATTGATCACATACCCGAACTAATCATTTAACATAAAAATACTTTGTTATAATTTCTAACACAAACATTTTACAAATCATTGTTTTCTATAGAAAACAAAATACGACAAAAAAAGCACAGGTTACTTTCTGAACAGTGTTATGTCATTATATCTGTTAGTTTAGTAACCAAGGATAAGCACATATAAATACATATTCTTACCTCACTTTTAAAAGTGATTTTTGTCAAAAATACTCTTGACGTAGAATTTAAAATTACTTATTAAGCAATCTTATTTAGTTTATTTGAATTTTATAATAGATATTTAATAAGATTTACTAGAAGTAAAAATTTATTTTAAAGCAATAATGAAAACACTTTTTCAAAAAAGAAATGGAAATTGATCCGTATTCTCACCTCGCTTTTAAGAGTGATTTTTGTCAAAAAAATCTTGACATTTACTTAAAAATACTTATAGAAGAGATAAAAGTAAAAATTTATTTGAAAACAAAAAAATAAAAGCACTTTTTCATAAACGAACGAGGTGGAATAGGAACCATTGTTTTTTATGGGTAAGAAACTATTTTTTACATTGAATAAATTTTCGTTTTCTTTACTTAAGAAATTCATATTTGAATCACATTTATTTGGATTTATTTATTTTAATTTCTACACAAATTTTTCGGAATTTATAAAATACATACATACACAATTACGCCATGTACCCAAAAGGGTGTGGCACAAACTCTTTTCATCATCCCGAAATCAGTCTCCTCCAAACATTCCTATCCAAACAAGCAACTTTCGCTTTATCCATTTTATTCCTACTACTTGAAAACTTTCGCTCACCCAAAACACTCTCAATCATATCACTCCAATTACTCATCGGACGTCCACGCAAAAATATACCATCAAAATCATTAAAATAAATCTTTTTAACCAAACGTTCATTAGACATTCGCTCAACATGTCCGAACCATCTTAACTGACTAACACCAACTTTTGCTACAACATTTCTTTCAATTGCACACTCATCATACACTAATCGTATTTCGTACCCGATCTCTCCTATTTACACCACATACCTCACGTAAAAATCTCATTTATGCTTTTGCAACCAAACCCAACATTCACTACCCTATACATCAACGTAGGCACCAAAACTGCATTGTACATACTTAAACGGGCTTCTTTGGAAACATTTACATTCCTAGCAAAAGTTCCCAAAGTACCCAAAACCTTACAACCAGCATTTACAAAATAGATGAATAATATAATACAATGTAAACTATATATTGTACCTATATTAACCAAATTTCTACATACAATGTTTGCGTAACAAAAATAATAAAAAAAAAACATATATTTATTTATAAAAATATTATTATAAAAAATATCATAAAATCAGAAACAATTATTGAGCAATTGGAACATATTTCTAATAGAAAAGAAATATACAATTAGTAAATTAATATTTTTTAAATATTATAATAAAAAGTTGTGTTAGTTAGTTAAGATGGTTCGGACATGTTGAGCGAATGTCTAATAAACGTTTGGTTAAAAAGATTTATTTGAATAATTTTGAAGGTATACGTTTTCGTGGACGTCCGATGAGTAGTTGGAGTGGTATGATTAAGAGTGTTTTGCGAGAGCGAAAGTTTCCAAGTAGTAGGAATAAAAGAGCATGTATGAGAGGAATTGTGAATGTAAATGAAGCGAAAGTTGCTTGTTTGAATAGGGATGTTTGGAAAAAACTGATTTCGAAATAATGGAAAGAGTATGTGCCACATCCTTCTGGGTACATGGCGTAATTGTGTATGTATGTATAACCTAAATAAAACGAAAAACTTTTTACATCGTTTGTCTAATTTATAATTAAGTTTTTAAAAATTGACTGATCTTGGATATGTTATTTTAAAAATGTGTTCATACTCATAAAAACACGTAATTTATATCACTTATTATAATAAATTCAAACAAAAAGCAATCTAATGGCATAATACAAAATATAAATTTTACATTATCTAAATTATCAGAAATGCATTATCTAGAAATGCAAACGTGATTTGAAAATATTGTATTTGTTAGATTTTGACATTTTAGTAGTTTCTTGATAGATATAGGCAATAAAAAAGTACTTACTTTTGACCCATCTTGGCAGAGAACTATTTAACATAACATAACAGTAATGGTATACCAAATACTATACCATTACGTAGTATAGCTTCCAACTATATATCACATACCCGAAGTAATCATTTAACATCAAAATACTTTCTTATAATTTCCAACACGAAAATTTTACAAATCATTGTTTAGAAAACAAAATACGAAACAAAAAAGCACAGGTTACTTTCTGAACAGTGTTATCTGTCAGTTTAGTAACCAAAGATGGCCACGTATAAATACATATTCTTACCTCACTTTTTACCACTTTGACTGCAAGGAAAAGTGGTATAGCGTTTGGTACGGTGTCTGTAACATTAAAAAAATAAATTGTGTATAGAAATTCTTCATATAGTCCCTAGATGACGAATCTGAACTTAGTTTATGTGGGTGTATGTGTGTGCGTCGTCAGCTCGCTCGGTCGTTTTGTGGCCGCAACTCCTCCTAGACGGTTCAACCGATTTTAATGAAATTTTCAGGATAAATTTTTCTAGTGGCCAAGATGTTTTTATTTTTTCCAGTGATGCCAATTTTCCGAGAAAAAAATTACTAAAGCTTATAAAAATTCATATTGGCTACATTATTTATTCGATTTTGATCAGATTTTCGGAAAAGATTTTCCTAATGCTTCCATTAATTATATAATTTTATTAATATCCAGTGTTGCCAACTTTCCGAGAAAAAATTACTAAAGTTTTAGAAAATTCATTAAGACCACTATTTAACCGATTTTAACCAAATTTTCATAAAAAATTCTCCTAGTGCCTGAATAAATTATGCAATTTTAACAAAATACAGTGTTGCCAACTTATCAAGAAAAAAAATTACATTTTTTTTTTAATTCATTGTGGCTACATTATTTATCCGATTTTCATACAATTTTCAGGAAAGTTTCTTCTAGTGCCCACATAAATTATAATTTTATTAAAGATATTGTGTTGCCAACTTTCCAAGAAATGTCAAAGTGGTCTATATATGGGTTTACCCATATACTTTTAATCTTGTTATATAATCTTTCAATATTTCGCCTTAAAATGGTAAATTTTAATTTAATTTAATTTTAAATGTAGCCATTAGATGTGACCATCCACATTTGCTACACTTTTCATACATGATGATCTTTTATTGTTTTTACTTTACAAACCAAAATATTTATTTCTAAAAATTTATAAAATCTACGTCTTTAAATTTACATTAAATTGTATAAATTAAATTAATTTTGCATTAATTAAGATTACACTTGATTAATATATGATGAAACTTTTATTCATTTCGAATAATTTCAGTATATTATCAAATGAGTATCGAAATTTATTTCCAAAATTGTACTTGTACGCTCCATTTAACACGAAATATCTAAGTTATTCATTCCATACCATTTCATTTATAAATATTTCTATTTTTATTTACTTCTTTTTCATATGCCCCACTCACACACAAGCTTCCAATCCTTCTCCCTGTCTTATTTCCACGAGTGTACGGGGGCGGGCTGATGACGTCAGCAACTGATTCACAATCACTCCTTCTTGGGGTCATTCGTAGAAGTGGTGGGCTTAAGTTTCAAGGTCGTTTGAGCACCCTTGACAATAATTCCACTGACTGCCTTTACGAGATGCGAATCAAAATCGTGCAAAGCGAAAAGAAAAAAAAATGTGTATGTATATGTATTGATCGAATGCGATATAAAGTGCGTGAGCTGTTATAATTAATATTTTAGAAAAAGTTAATTACAGTTTTTAGTTGTGGTACTAATATTTTCTTACTATCTTGTTGTAATCTAATACATATATAATTAAATTACTTTTTTTGTTTAATGAAACAAAATATTATTGACCCGCATTCTCACCTCACTTTTAAAAATAATATTTGTCAAAATTACTTTTAACATACATACATACATATACAATCACGCCATGTAACCAAAAGGATGTGGCACAAACTCTTTCCATTGTCTCGAACTTTAAGTAAATTTCAATTCTGGTCACAAATTTAGCTTAAATCTTCAGCTTAAAGTCTTTTAAATTTAAATGTATATGGAAGGTGCTTTAACAGTTAAATTTGAGGTTCGATTTACTTATTAAGTAGTTGTCAGAAAAGGTTGAAATTTATATTGGTCTGAAAAAAATATTTGCATAAAAATGAATATAGAAATGTTTGCAGTTTTCCTATATTTCGATGATTTTGAAAGGTACTTAAGTAATTAAATAATATATATGTTTCGTTAAATGTAGGCTTTATAAAATAAAATTATTGTTATAGGAACAATACAAGAATAGAAAGAAAAATATTACGAGACAATTTAAATCCATTCGAAATAACTAACAACAAATTTTTAATTCACTTTCGCTTGAATAAATTAGTTAAAAGTGTTAATAGCAATTTACTATTATGCAAATGGATCTGATCAAAATTGTATTGGTAATTCTGCCTGGACAAATGTAAGTCAACCAACAGTTAGCCGTGCCATGAAGTTAGTTAGTAAACTAATTACTGATCATATGGCAAATAATGAAATAAAATTTCCTTTGACAAGAGATGAAAGACTTCTTGTGAAAGAAGAGTTTGTATATTTATATGATTACACATTAATATAAATTTGAAATATTTCTAAATAAACAATCAAACATTTTGCTGATTTTATGATAAATGTGGTTTTCGAGGCATTATTGGTGCTATTGATGGCACACATGTGGAAATTATACAACCGCACCTGTAACGGCCATGAATCATAACAGTAGATTGATAAGAGAAGCAATAAAAATTTATAAAGAAAAAAAAATCAATCAGCGCAAACGGACACTGATTTAAATAAAATTTGGCTTTTTTTAATTAATTATTTATAAAATTTTATGATCTAGTTACTTGTATTTTGTTATCTAGTAACTTATTTCTATGTTCTGTTTATTTACTGCAAATATCATTTGTATTAAGGGGGCATAGTAGTTTTTTATGATCAAAAAATCTTTTTTTTTATTTATTTAATATTATTAAAGAGTAATGTCTATAGAATCGTTTTCACTAAACCGCATGTCAAAATTATAAAAATTACGAAAGTTACATCACTTTTTGTAAAGAAACATAAAAATTCACTTGGGCTTTTCCTATGTGACATTAAACTCATTCTGAAACTTCAACCGCGTTTTTTTCGAAACCATATTTTTTTGTCGGTTCCAGTGATATCTCTAGAACAAACAATCGGATTTATTTGAATTTTTGTTTTTCTGAAAGCTAATAGAATTCCGCATCGTTTGACTCATCCTTTTTTTAAAATTTTGATTTGTTATATTTTTTTTACGTCGTAGAAGTCAAAAAAAGGGCAAAAAATTTACCTCTTTTTTTTCAAATCCGCCATTTTGCGAAAAAAAAACAATTTTCAAAAAAAAATGGGTCAAACGATGGGAAATATATTTGACTTTAATAATCCGAAACGATTTTTGTTTCCGATAACCCAGTCCCGAGATATCTATGGAACCGTGGACCTCGGCACTTCAAATTTGGTCTACGGGATAGGGGGTAGGGAGGGGGGTGAAAAAATTCTGACGTATTTTTCAATAAAGGATCTACATTATACAATAAGTTTCAATGCTTTACGCCTTCCCGTTATTGAGAAAAAAAGTAATGAGAGTGGACTACTTTTTCATTGAAAAAAGTACTATGCCCCTTAACATAGTAAAAAAATCTCTTAGAACTCATTATATTAAAATAAAACTATATTACCTAGTAACTTGTTTCTATGTTCTATTTATTTACTGTAAATATTATTTGTATTATTTTTCCTAATGAAAACGTACGTTGTATATGTCGATTATTAATAGATATTAATAAAAAAACTACAACCTAAAGCCGTTTTATTTTACATAAATTTATTTATAGTAATTGTATTAGCTTTTATTAAAAAAAAATTTGTTTGTAAATAAATATTAATGCATCACTATTGAAAAGAATAGATTATTTGTATAAAAATGGTTTTCTTTAAATTGAAAGAATTTTTTTTCTTTATGTACAAGCAACACTTTTTTTTTAATAAAAGAAAAATGAAGTACATAAACAATATAATTTTAATAAAACAATGAGTAATTCTGTGGAATTTTATTAAGTTAGAAAAATGGTTGTATTTTTCGTAGCTGCTTTTCAATTTATTATAAAGTTTAATAAAATTCTCAGAAAATATACTAGCTTATTTAAATATTTTTGTAAAACTATCTTGTTCTAGAATGAATATTGATTTTCTAGATTCGGATTTCTGCGAAGGTAAATACGAGTACATAAATTAGATATTTCTGAAAATTCATCTCGAGCTTTTAACTGGAATTGTGAATATGTTGACAATTAGCATTACAGTCAAGTATTTACTTAAATCTACATCAATGTATTTAGGAATAAATTGGAACACACTTCCATTTTTAATATTAACGCCCAGTTTCTTAACAAACATTTTAACTAATGTCGACAAAAGTCAACAACAAAAATTTTTATGATCTAGTTATGTACTTGTATTTTGTTACCTGGTAACTTGTTTCTATGTTCTGTTTATTTACTGTAAATATCATTTTGTATTAACATAGTAAAATAATCTTTCAGAATTCATTATATTAAAATAAAACTGCTTTAGGTTATAGTTCTGTATTAATATTTATTTATAATCTACGTTTCGACGAACTCAACGTCCGTCTTTATCAGGATAAACGATATAAATGACATTAATTAAAAATCTATAAATTCTTATGATCTAGTTACTTGCATTTTGTTACCTAGTAAAATGTTTTTAAGTTCTGTTATTTATTGTAATGTCATTTGTATCATTAATCCTGATGAAGACGGACGTTTAGTAAATATTTTGTATTTTTACGATGATTAACAAATAGTAAAATATCAGTTTTTTAAATATATAAATTTTTACCAACTTTTTCCAGTAATTTTCCTACATTGTCATTTTGAAACCGTAAAAATTTAAAATTCAAATAAATTGTTTATTTTAACAATTTTTCTTTATCAAATTTGAATTACAAATTTTAATTTGTCTCTTCATATGATTATTTGTTATTCGTTAAAAAATTTATTCTGTTAAAAAAACGACAAAGTACAAACAGTTTTGTATAAATTTCAAGAATTTAATATTTTCAACTTTTTAAGTTTTATTATACATTTACTTATGTATTTTTTACTATAAGTATCGTAATTAATCTGAATGAGTAATAATCATTACATGCGAGTACACTTTTCAATCTGACATTATTGACATTCAATATGACAATAATTACACTGTGTTCTAGTAAAACATCACTCGTCAGTTATTTCAAAAGCAATTTTCTAATTATTGATCACAAACCGTTGAGTAATGGTATTACAAAATTATTATTGCTAAAAAAAATGAAGAGAAACAGATACTAACGATTTTGATGAAATGTGCTAAAATTTACTTTTTCGGGTGTGCGAAAACGATTTAGCTCTAGACAGCCTGAATTCTTTAAATAGTTAAGAATTATTAATTTAATGGTATAAAAAAGATATTTTGGTCTATATTATTTAAAACATAGGTCGTAGTTCTGCATTAATATTAATTAAAAATCAATGTACTCAACGTCCGTCTTCTTCTACTACATGGAGAGTTGAGGAAGCGCATTTTGGGTACCAGAAACGTTGCATAAGCGTAGAAAATTAACGTTAAATAAGCGCAAAAACAAAAAACGTTAAATAAGCGCATCCAAATATTAGGTTGGTTTAGGGCAGGTTAGGTTAGGTTAATATTTAGTAATAATCATGATGCGTTTATTCAACATATTTTTAAAGGCAATATGCGCTTTGTTAACACTCCCAATTTACAGTAAATACACAGAACATAGAAACAAGTTACTAGACGTAACAAAATATAAGTAACTAGATCATAAAAAAAATTAAAATTTTTTTAATTAACGGTAGACAAATTTCATTTAAATTATTGCCTTCACAATGATTGATGTTATCTTTTTCTTTATGTTATTTATATTTACGGTTTTTTCACATTATTCCTTTGGTTTGGTATCAAATTTAAATAATTCTGCTAATTTTGTTCAAAGAATTGAAAATATTAATGCATGATTACTTGTTCTAAAAATAACACTTTAAAAATTATATATTTAACTAACATAGTAAAATAAATCTTTCAGAACTCATTATATAAAATAAAACTGCTTTAGATTAAAGTTTTGTATTCAAATTTATTTATAATCGACGTTTCGACGAAACTCAACGCTTGTTTTTATCAGGAAAAACTGATACAAATTTGTTTTAGATTTTTCTTGAGCTATGAGTTTTGTCGAAACGTCAATTATGAATAAATTTTAATACATAGCTTAAACCTAAAACTGTTTTATTTTATATTTAACTAATATTATTGTTTAAAAGAGTAGAAAAAATATTTTTTCTTCAAGTGTACCAAAATATTGATATTACATTACTATATTGCCCATATAGAAGGATATCATTACGTTGCTAGTACAATAATGTACATTATTATACAGTAATTAGTTACTATATACAGACAGCACTGGTCAAACATGACTAACAGTCACGTGTATTTAATCTGACAGATTCGGGTATAATGAAAATTATATAATTACAATTGCAGTGTTTATTTTCGCTTGAATTTGAATTTGATTATTGAAAATGTGTACAGAAATGAAAAAAAAATATTAATTTTCACAAATAACGTAACAAGTATACTGTTCTACAATTGTTAATATGGTTAAGATTACTTAGTATGTATATGTTTTTATTTTTAGTTTCGTTTCGAACGCTCAACGTATTTAAGCTCAACACAACAAAGATCGTTTTCTTGCGTTTCGTATCGTAATATATTATATCATACCTACTATTCTTTAATATTAGAGAAACAAGTAATTTATTATTCTTGGAACAATACGAAACAAAGAAAAAAAATGAATTACTTGATAATATATCTTAAAACTAATATAGGTATTCCCCATGTTTGGTTTTAATAAAGAAACTTTCTTTAAATTAATAACGGTTAATGTTTCGAAAATAATTGCCCGGCTTTATACGACAAATGCGGCTAATAAAACATAACCTATATAATAGCGTAAGCGCAAGGCTAGCATCCTATAGCAGAGAACGCCTACGTAAGCTGTAACGTTGGCAACCAGATATGCTCTTTTGTTGTGCGGCGTGCCTAACATTCAGGCGCTGAGCTTTACGTTAAGTTCAAGGCCTAACGGAATTTTCACGGGCACATGAACGGCTCGTTACATTACGAATAGTCTTGTTTTATTTTTTTTTTTCTAAAAGGTTTTTAAAATGCTATTTTAAGTTGGTGAACTATATATAATATTGATTTAGTTTGATGTTAGTTACGGGTAGGATAATAAAAATTTCAAATATAACATTCTTTGAAAGTGTATTGAAAAAGTGACATAATTGATGAGATATTACTGATTTGAAAATTATATTATAACTATTTTATTCAGTTTTCTAACCCGACAAGAAAGCATCGATTTTAAATTCTATCTGCGTAATTATTATTTGTACATCTCGGTGAAATAATATTTCTTTAGACGCATGGTAAATATAAATAGAAAATTAATCAAAATAAAACTGTTTTAGGTTAAAGTTCTGTATTTATATTTATTTATAATCGATGTTTCGACGAAACTCAACGTAACAAATAAGTAACTCGATTATAAAATTTATAGATTTTTAATTAATAGAAGCGAATTTTTATTTGTTAGCGCCTTCACAGCGATTGATTTTATCCTTTTCTTTATAAATTTTTATCGCTTCTCTGATCAATCTGTTGCTAAGATTGATTGGTTTAGCAATTATTATAGTATCTTCGAATTTTACATTATGAAGATATTCTAAATCTAAATCATGTTGAGCAATTGCAGATTTGTCTGGATGATGTAGACGCATTGACTCATCTCGTACTGCATTTCGGTGAAATAATACAGCTTATGCTTTTAACACACATTGCTTATATATAGAGAGTGAAGAATAAAACAAGCATTACTTATATATAATGTGTAAAAAATTGTATTAAAAATATAAACAGCTTTAAAAAAAATTAACCATATTTTTTTGCAAAATTTTGGATTTTATTCTGGTAACTATATATATATAAAGGTATTGAACTGAAAATTGTATTGAATACGTGCCTGGTGTATTGGTAAAGTGAATCTCGTAGTAGGCGATGATGCTATATAGCAGCTATATAGACTCTTGGAATTCATTATGTTTGAAAATTCGGTAAAATTTTCGTGGAAACCAGCGACAAATCAATACATCGGCAAGGGTTGTAGATTGAGGGGATGAAAGTTTATTAACCACACCCACGAAATTTATCATTATTATTTCAATAAAAATTGCTTGCATTCGTCTAGTATTATTATTAGTATATTTATTATATTTTATTTATTTTATATTTATTTAAGTAGTGGAAACAGTTTGTACCACACCATTTTGGGTACATGACGTGATTGTGTATGCATATTTACTATTTGTACATTTTATATATATGTATATACTAAATTGATTTCTTCAAAATATGTAGTTTATTTGGTTTCACCTAAAATACATACATACATACACAATCAAGCCATATATCCAAAAGTGTGTGACACAAACTTTTTCCACTATCCCGAAATCTGTTTTCTCCAAACATTCCTATAGCCAATCATAACAACTTCAACCACTCATCGGACGTCCACTTGCAAACGTATACCTTCAAAATCATTCATATAAATCTTTTTAACTAAACTTTTGCATTGTTTTTTTTTTCTTCAAGCGTATCATAATATTAATAATATTTTGACATTTTCGACGACCATATTAAAAATTATTAAGTCGAGTTAAGTTAATTGATAATTGCCTGTGTTTATTTTCGCTTGAATTTGAATTTGATTATTGAGGTTGTATGAAGAAATGCAAGAAATAGTCAATGTATATCGCTCCAGAATGTTCATAAATTGTATATTTGAACAAAGAAACATTAATTCTCACAAATCACATAACACAAATATAAATAATATATACACGGTATTCTACAACTTTTTACTACTTTGACTGCAAGGAAAAAGTAGTATAGCGTTTGGTACGGTGTCTGTAACATTTTCAAAAAAAAAAAAAAAATTGTATAGAAATCCTTCATATAGCCTCTAGATGACGAATCTGAACTTAGTTTATGTGGGTGTATGGATGTGCGTCGTCAGCTCGCTCGGTCGTCAGACAAAATTTTGTGATCGCAACTCCTCCTAGACAGTTCAACCGATTATAATGAAATTTTCAGCATAAATTTGCCTAGTGCCCAAGGTGGTCATGTGGTTTTGGTTTTATCCAGTGATGCCAACTTTCCGAGAAAAAAATTACTAAAGTTTTTAAAAATTCATTGTGGCTACATTATTTATCCGATTTTGATCAAATTTCAGAAAAGATTTTCCTAATGCTCCTATTAATTACATAATTTTATTAATATTCAGTGTTGCCAACTTTCCGAGAAAAAAATTACTAAAGTTTTAAAATTTTTATTATGGCCATGTTATTCAACCGATTTTACTAAAATTTTTACAAAAGATTCTCCTAGTATTCATATAATTTATGTAATTTTAACAAAATACAGTGTTGCCAACTTTCCGAGAAAAAAATTAGTAAAATTTTTAAAAATTTATTATGAAAATTTTATTTAACCGATTTTAATCAAATTTTCATAAAAGTTTTTTTTAGTGCCTAAATAAATTATGCAATTTTAACAAAATACAGTGTTGCCAACTTATCGAGAAAAAACTCACAAATTTTTTTAAAAATTCATTGTGACTACATCATTTATTCGATTTTGATCAAATTTTCAGAAAAGTATCTCCTAATGCCCACATAAATTATAATATTAAAATACAGTGTTGCCAACTTTCCGAGAAATGTCAAAGTAGTCTATATATGGGTTTATCCATATACTTCTAATCTTGTTAGTAACTGGTTAAGTTAACTTAGCATGAATTTTTATTTACTTTTAACATAATATATTATTATTTTAATTGTAGATAATTTAAATTTACATGCATAACATTTCTCATTTATCATTTAAAATAAATACACAATTTATTTTTACAGAGGTGTATCTAACTATCAACTTTTTTTTTATAAACATAAACAAAACTGAAAATAACACGCGTTCAATAAAAATATTATTCTTAACTAGAAAAACATGTTTATATTTTAATAGAAAATAAAATTATGTGAGACATATGCAACAGCAACAATCTTAAATAAAATAATCAGTAAATTTGGTTTGAAAATAAAATTCAATTTTAATTTTTTTTTTAACGACGACATTTCAAAATATTACATTGCAAAAAATCAATTCTGCGACTGCACTTTTTTCATAAATATGTAATATTACATAAATTATTATTATAAAAATTACAAATTACTGTTATTTTACTGTTAAAAATCATGTAAAATATATAAATTTAAATTACATTTTTTATACAGTGTATAGGAAATAATAAACAAATAAGCGTATCTCAAACATCATTTGTGAAAAACAAATTCGCAATTTTTTGACTATTTTTGACTTTATTTAAGAATTAAATTATATAGATTTTCTTTCGGGAGAACATTAAGTTAAACAGTATTAGAATTATATGAGTAAACCAATATACAGACCACTTTGACATCAACTTATATAAATACCTACTAAAAAAATAAAAATAATTTTTTTTTTATTATTATTTAATTTATGTGGCCACTAAGAAAATTCTTAGTGAAAATTTGATTAAAATCGGATAAATAATGAAGTCATAATGAATTTTTAAAAATTATATAATTTATGTGGGCACTGAAGAAAAACTTGTGTGAAATTTTGGTTAATTAGAAACGAATAATATAGCCATAATAAATTTTTAAAAGTTTTTGAATTTTTTTTCTTGGAAAGATGGCAACACTATATTTTACTAAAATTATATAATTTTTGTGAACTTTAACAAAATGATGAAAATATCTCTCATAGAGCATTTCCGCAGTAAAATCCATTTATCCTATCGGTTAGGGGGTACGTTTAGCTACAGTTTAGTGTGCGTCAACATAGTATTTTTTTTTTTGTAAAACCCATACAAAAATGTTTTTCAATGTTTGTCCGTTTATTTTTAGATTATTTTCTATTATATTTTGGAGTACCGCTAAAAAAAATGTTTTCACTGACATCTTAATGTATAAAATTTTCTATATATTGCCCATTATTATTAAATAACTGAATATAAATTATAAGCGAAATTATTATTAATTACACCGCCATTGCGCTATTTATCTGCATTAGCAACATAATTTGTTATCAATTGTTTTATATTCACGTTAGTAATTAATGCAAAAGTTTTTTGTTTGACCTTCAAAGATTTCCACAGTGCAACAACTTGTGTATTATTTAAATATAATTATATAAATTAATATATAATTTAATAAATGTTTTACTCGATATAAAAAATTCTATCTGTTTTTTCATTTTGCCAATTAAAATTGAATCTAAAAATGTTTAATATTTGAAATCCTGTTTCTAAGTTGATTATCAAAGTTGTTATAAAATTTTATTAGTATACGAACAAAGGAAAAATATCAAAATATAATTTTTATTGTTTGAAAAATAATCGTAAATTATTCGAGTAAATACATAAGTAGATACAATTTTAAATTATTCTGTCAAAAATAAAATCTAACTTAATGTAAAATTATAAGCATTTTTGGGTATGATATATTATTATGTAATTTACCTTTTTTCTGTATTTACCATAAGGAAAATAAATTTATTTTAATTATCTGTTTGTTTCTTTCAATTTTATTAACGATTAGATTTGATCAATATTATTATTTATACATAGAAACAAAATAATTGAAATATTATCAATTTTCTTCAAGTATATTAAAATATTGATATTACGTTACTATAGTGTTTATGTAGAAGGACATTATTATGTTACAAGTACGATAATGTACATTACTATACAGCACTTAGTTACTATATACGTTACTGGTGGCAACACGTCAAGTGTATTTAATCTGACATCTTTAGCGGTCATATTAGTTAAGTTTATAATAATCACATAAAGTAAGTAAAAATGACCTAATAAGTATGTAAAATTGCTTACTTTCTGCAAATTGCATCACATATACTTAATGTACAATTACATATTGTTGGTATAACTTTTTAAATTATGTAAAATTACAGCTTAGCATATTAATATCTGTAATAATTTATCAAAATAATGAAACTTAGCACATATTTTGTGTAATATTATTAATAAAATATTTTAAATGTAATTCATTCATTTTAAAATACTTCCTGTATGGTAAATTTAGAAATGTATGTAATTTATATCAACAATAATATTACAGAACTAAACAAATTTTACCTATTTATGGAAAATTCCTGACAGCAAATTTACTGAAATTCTATAAATTTACTAAAAGAGACTTTTGTAAAAAAACCTGTAATATTACATACATATGTACTTTTCCATCCCGTTTTTTTTAGTATATACATACTATTCAACAACTGTTAAAAAAGTTAAAGTTACTTGATATGTATTATTATTTGTTTTTAGTTTCGTTTTCTTTGGAACGCTTGAAAAAAAAGCATATATCACTCGAAGCAGAATGCTCACAAATATCTGATACACAATAAAGATCGCTTTCTGCTCCTAGTAGCCATAATATACCAAAATCATATTTTACAAACCAAACTGTATTATGCAATCGATTTTATTCTAATAGATTTGTATTTTATTTTCTATATAATAAAATAAGGTTAACTAAATGTATTTATTGTCATTGTTTAATAATAAATATGATGTAAGTTTTCCAAGAAAACGGCGAAATAATGGAATCGATATAAATAAACAAAACATTTATCAAATCAATGGAAACAAAAAAAAAACCATTAGAAAATATTTAAGTGTAACTAACACGTTTGTAATAAATGCATAAGTATGCATAAAATAAAAATACAGGTTAGAAATAGTACAAATGTAAACGTTTACATTTATGTAGACTAGCTATTTTATACATTTAAAAAAAGTGACAGTTCTCTCATAGCAACAGTTATTATATTGCATAACGATTTTGAACAGGTATAGAATAAAATAATGCGCATGTATGTATGTATGTATGTGGGTTTTGACATTGTACTATAGGCGTCAAACAGTCTCGTTGATTTATCAGGGCCGTATACAAATTAATTTCAATGCATTTGTCAAGGACGCGGACACATTGTTCGAAAATTTTATCAGGACATCATTGTTTGGCTAAAAAAAAAACAAAAACAAAACACTATTTTAATTGTACGTACGGATAGTGAATTTTGTTATATTGCGTTGTTAAATAAACAACTGTTATAAAATGAAATCTAATTGAAATCTGTTTCTGAGTTTCAATATTTAAATTAATAATTAGTTATCAACTTGTTTATATATATATATATATATATATATATATATATATATATATATATATATATATATATCATTTTTATTATTTTTGTATATGTAACTTTATACGGTTAAGGTTTCCTGTTGATGTTTTGGACATGATTGTTTTAAAAGGTTCTTATTCTCAAATTTTTTGAAGTATTACGCAATATTTTTCTATATTTCGATTTTTGATAATTAAGCACGTATACCAAGATTTCGTTAACTCAGAGACCCTTTCTCTAAGTCAGTCGACATCAGAACCTAAAACTAAATAGACCTTCGACTCAAAACGGGCGTATACAAATTGGGCACAACACCCTTATAATCCGCTTCAGTAGCCAATCGACGCATGCAAACTGGGCACAGATTCCAGGTAGCCAGTATAAATACTTACTTAAATACGATAATCCAAATAATACAGCATAATTTTTCTAATAAAAATAAAAACATCAATTTAACAAAATTCATTCTACTTATCATGGCTTCACGTTTTTTTTTATCATTTCTAAAATATAATTAAGCACATCATGATTATATTGAATAACATAACTAAACAACCTTAACCTAACCTACCCTAAGCCAACCTAATATTTTGATTGCGCTTATGAAACTTTTTTTTTCTCGCTTTTATGCAATTCATCTTGTAGTTTGTAGCATCCAGGTACGTTAAGTTTGGAAATTCTCTTGATCTCTTTCGCTCAACATACACTTCACTTCCATCATTAAATAAAATACAATTTCTCTGATCTTAACGTCAAAAGAATCAAATCAACATTAATGAATATTTATTTTAAAGCAAAATATATACACCCTTCGAGTAGATACGAAAGGATTAGTACCTGTGCACTGAAGGGGATTATAAGGGTTAGTTGTGCCCAGTTTACTTGCGCCGCTCAAAACTCCATCATCAGAAATTTTTACAACAAAAAAATTTACGAAAAACAAAAGGTATTATATATTTTTAATTATTAATAATAATAACATTGAACAAGAAATGTTCATAAGTGTATATCTATGAAATAAACTAAAATTGAGATTTTTTCTCAAAAATTTTACAAGTTACTCATTCATTGAATCGGCTAGCTAAGCTAGCTAAAACATCAATGACCCGGCCAGTTTAAGCATAGACACGTGTTTCGCTCTTTAGGATCTCGTCAGTACGGTGCTTTTATCAGTGTCCAAAGACAACTGATGCAGATGTTATTGTCTGGTTGAGTATTTAAGCCAAGTAAAGACAAAACTATTTGTAGATTAAAATTTTAACTAGATTTTGTGTTCATAAATAAAATATTAAAATAGAACTGCTTCAGGTTGAAGTTCTGTATTAAAATTTATTTATAATCAATGTTTCGATGAAACTCAACGTTCGCCTTGCATCAGGAAAAACGAAGGCGAGCGTTGAGTTTCGTCAAAATGTTGATTATAAATAAATTTTAATACAAAACTTGAATGTAAAGAAGTTTTATTTTATGTATTGGGTTCTGAAAGATTTTTTTTACTATATTAAAATATTGATATATTAGATATAAAAAAAAGTGTTGTTTCTATCACAGACAAAAATCACATCAGTTTGGAGAATTTGTTTCGCTCAAACAGGACGTATACCGAATTGGACGTATTCTAAAGCAGATGTATACCGAGGGGTGCCACCAGTGGCGCAGCCAGGATTTTGTGTTGGAGGGGAGGGGGAGCCCAAGGATTTTATCTTGGAGAAGCAAAAGAAAAAGCAAATACTAACCAGATTTCTACTTTATCTTACATGAATCGAATAATCAATAGTTTAAAATAATGAATGTTGGCTCAATATTTTGGGGTAAATAATTGTAGCGTAAGAAGTGACTGCTGAATATATGACTAAACGAATAAAAATTGTGCTAATTCTGCGTCGCCCCCCCCCCCGCCAATAGTTGCGCCACTGGGTGCCACTGTATTATTATTGTAAAAAATTCCAAAATGTAGCTATTTTACTGTTAAAAACCATGTAAAATTACATAAATTTAAATTACATTTTCTTACAGTGTACGAGTACAAAAGTTTAGTTCAAAAAACCTTTCTAGATAATACGAAGAGATAGACGCAATACTTTAAAATTAGCTAGTTGAAAATATACGTTTCGATAAAATATTTATTTTTTATTGTATGTTGCGAATTAACTGTAAAATAGATATTGTGTTCCATAATGTCTTTTAATTAAATTTATATTGGTTTCCAGGTAATGAAATTTTATGCACTCTCATCTAGGAAGCCTGGCTATGACATTTTCAAAACAAATACCATCCGTAGCCAATAATATACATAGATTTAATTGATATTGGGTGACAAAATAAATAAGTGTTTCGGAAACATTCAAATTAACAACTTGATTCAATAATAATAGTATATTATGTTACGAGGAAGAGAAGAAACTATAATCTTTATTATGTTGAGCTCAGATACTAAGCAATCTGGGCGAAACGTAAAAAGTGAATTCTGCCTCGAGTGACATATGCTATTTTTTCTTCAAGTATTCCAAACGAAACTAAACTAAAAATATATGCTAAGTCACCTTAACCAGTTATTAATAGTTGTTGTATAGGAAAAATCGGGTACGAACTAGATTAGTGTAGAAAAAATATTGGAAAGTGTGAAAGAAAATGATTCCAAATAAATTTGAAACTTTGGGAAGTTGTTGAGTATACTCTCGCGAAGGTTTCTGGAGCCCTGCAGGGCCTCAGTAAGAATATTGAAAAGTGTGAAAGAAAATGATTCCAAATAAATTTGAAACTTTGGAAAATTGTTAAATACAGTCCCGCGAAGGTTTCTGGGGCCCCAGGAAAAATATTATATTCGCATTAAAATAAAGGCAAGACAACGTTTGCCGGACCAGCTAAATACTTATATAAATAATACACTTTTTTTCATTTCTCTCTCTCTCTCTCTCTCTCTCTCTTTCTACCTAAGCTGTATTATTTCACGGAGATGCAATGTACGAAGCAATTATACACGATGTGTCTAATAATATACAATGTAATTTATTTTATATGCTTATGTATTATAATACGCAATGTATCTGAAGAATTTTTGTATACAATATATTTTTTATATATAAATATGCAGTGTGTCTTATGGTCATATATATAAATTTTTTAGATACATATTAGGTATATATGACCTTAAGACACACTGCATATTCATATATAAAAGTATCTAAAAAAATTATATACGAGATATCTAAAGAATATTTAATTTATTTTTTTAGTAACTAACTTCTAGTATAATAATGTTTACATTACTGTACTAGTAACATAATTACATTCTTCTACATAGGCAATAAAGTAATGTAATATCAATATTTTAATAAGGTTGTAGTAAAAAACTTATATATACCATATATATATATATATATATATATATATATATATATATATATATATATATATATATATATATATATATATATATATATATATATAAATATGAGTATGTGTTTTGTTTGATTTTTTATGAATTGAAAATTGGCAGGCAGGGCAGAGGGCAGTTCGTCATATGTTTCCAAATATCGGCTATCCTATGATTTGAATAAAAATGGTTGTCATAGTAATGGATGGGCGCACGCGCGCAGCTGCTGCGATACGGCCCGTAACTTGCTGCTTACTTCTTGACGTTGCCAGCTGCTGAACGATACGAAACCAGCTCAGTTCGGCAAGGCAAACGTCAGTGGACGGATGTATGTAGTATATATATGTATAATGTATATGTTGTTTTAGCTAAATATAAACTAAATGTTATCAAATTTCTTATGAAACTTTTATTAAAATTAACGTAGAGATTAAATGAAAAACTGCACCATACGATGATGCGTGTGTCCTAAAAGTCCTAAAACGTGTGTTTCGATGATTTAAAGACCTACTTTTTTTTCGTTTCAATTCAGCTTTCACTCTAGGCTACGACGCGGAGCCATTGTCTGTCGTAACAACTGATCAAAAAATACCTACGGTTATGTGACGTGTTAATTCGTCGCTGTTTTTTTGTTTTGTGCCTTTAGTTTTCATTGTCTATCCTCCCTCAATCCCATCCTCCACCCCCCGCTCCCCCCTCCCTCCCACCTCCACCCACACCTTCACCTCCTTAGTCCTTTATTATTGTTTTTTCCATAAATATATATGCAAACTGTAAAAGTGCAGTGATTGTGTGAAAATAGGTGTGTTTGTGTTGACCTCAGCTGTGAATCGATCGGGCTGGGAACGTAAACTAGAACTGGCAACGCTGGAAAGAATATTCTCCTCCGCTCTCGTGTCTCGTCTTGGTTTTAAACAGTTTGGCAACGGTGGGGAGCACAGCTGACTTCGATTTACTACAAGCAGGTAGGATTTGCGAAAAAAAAATATATATATGTGTGCACGTGTTGAGGTGATATCTCTGCTTTGTTTTCAATTATTATTTTAAGTAAATTAATATTGTGTCACACCATCTGCCAATATATTATCGAGAATAATTTCTACGAAACAAATGACATTCATATTTCCAATTTTCATTTGTTTTATTTTACCAAATACTTATCAGTTAGTGAAACAAAAAACAACTGAAACGATGTCATTGATTATTATATAATTATATTCGAGAATGGTTTTTGTCATTGAATTTTATGTTATCAACAATATTTCTAGCCTTGTTTAATAATTTTTTTTTTTTTAAAAAAAAGTATTTGTCCATGTGTTTTTGCATAAATTAAAAGTCTGCTAGTATATTAATTCGTTATAATATTATTATAAAGTGAATTTATTTAACAAATACGTAATAATTACATTATTAAGTGTAAATTATATTACCAGCTGATTCGCTGATTACATTTTCTAGGAATATTACATCATATTTTATTAGACAAATCGGCAGGTCAAAGGCGTGAAGTTAGGTGCATAAAAATGCAAGTGATTTTTTGTTTTCGCTCTTTACGGGAAGAAAAATTACTGCTAGTTTTGGGTCGTTGACCGAGATATATATATATATATATATTTTCAAAACATAAATGCGTCTTTGACTCTTTGTGGAAGCTATGACTATCTTCATTTCTCTATCTTCCATCTTCACACAGATGTTCCTCTTTTTGCGTTGCGCTATATTTATCATCGGTCGCAGAAAATGTTCCACAAGTTTCTTTGTTCGAGGAAACAAAAGTTTTTCATACGTTTTTGTGGCGTGTGGCGTACCGATTCGACGAAATGAAATTTCAGCTGTTTATTTATTATTAGCGCCAATAATAATTTTCATAATGTTTCGATTATAAATTAATAATAATTTCCTTGGTTAGGTTATTTTGGTTAGGTTACATATTTTCGTGGAATTTTCCTGCAATATTTATAATTGTTATTTTTACATTAATTTTTTTGTTAATACATTCGATAAATATTTAAGTTTCATGTTTATTTACATTTCGATTCGTAACAGTTACCAATTATTACCATAACTATTTTTAAATGAAAATATTTTACAATAATTATTATATCAATATTTCATTTATGATTTATTGCTGTTGATAAAATTTGGTCTGTACTGTAAATTTTAGTACACACACACACACACATCTATATATACAGTGTGTCCCCGGATTGATTTCACTATAGGTGTAATCGGCAAAAAATTTAAGAATTTCAATTTCATGTTTTGGGATTCCGCCCTGCTTTGTCTGAAAACAATTTTAAGCATATTTTTAGTTTCTTAAAAATTAAGGCGGCCATGAAAAATGTAAAAAACTATTTTATATTCAGGTAAACGGCCTTTTCTGTCTATAATACGGCATAATGTTCTTAACAAAAGTTGTTGAGAATATGAAATTATGGCTCTGCGCAAAATTTTAAAAAAAATCAGTTTTAAAAAAAGGGTCTGGACATAACATATATATATATATGTGGCGTAGCCAAGGGGGGTGTTAGGGGGGGTTGAAACCCCCCCAAGAACCTGAACGACCAAAAACATACGTATGTGAAATATGAAATATGTTATTTTACTTTTATTTTTATAAAAATAATTTTTATTGCTCTTTATTTTTTATACAAATTATAGTATTATCTGTATTGATTAATATTAGGAGGGGTTACCCCTCCCATGACAAGTTTCTGGCTACGCCATTGATATATATATATATATATATATATATATATATATATATATATATATATATATATATATATACAGTGAAACCTCGCATAACGAACATAATTCGTTCCGGAGTCTTACTCGTAATGCGAAACACTCGTTAAGCGAAACAATTTTTATTATATAAATTAATGTAAAATACGATATTCCGTTTCATGCTCAAAAAATGAAATTAAAAAAAAATACTCAAAAAAAACGTTACTTATAAGTATGTAACGTTTATTCAAAGAAAATTTCATATAAATTGTTAAGGAGCGTGATTCATCTTCATTTTTTCTTCTATCGCGGAATGAATCAACCTGGAATGAGAATTCGATTTGCAAAAAACAAAAAAATCTAATTAATTAGTAATATACCTAATTCCTTATTACTAGAAAGCTGTCTAGAGACATTTGTTTTTGCTACATTTTGTTCTAAACACAGGCTGATATAGCAATGGTACGGAAAGTTCAATCGCACAATTCGGGAATTCTTCTATCCATATCACTCGTTATGCGAAACGTCGCTCGTTATGCGAGTCAATTTTTTACAATTTATTTTGCTCGTTATGCGAGGTGCTCGTTAAGCGAGGTTTCATTGTATATAATTTTTTTGCTCTGTAACATCTAATATTTGTATGTACTATTATGCAAGAAAAAGTAAATAATCTTTGAAGATCTGTACTTTTTCACGACGTAGTTGGTGATTTTTTGTAAAATTATGATATAATTTAGTACAAGATCCTGTTAGTTAAATTTAAATCGCTTTCCTTCGGACATTATCGTGTGACGTTAAGTCACGTAGGCTGGAATAAGAAAAGAAAAAAGAAAATATCGTATTGTATAAAGTGAAATCATATAAAATTCACTGCACCAATTGCAGCTCTATTCATTCGGGTGAAATCCTACAGAATCACGAAAACATTTGAGAGCCGAAACGACAAAGCGTTGATTCATTTGTTTTATTTCTTCTTCGTCTTCTCCTATTCCTATTGATTATATGAACAGTTACGATAGAGAATTGTGAAGAAATAACGAACACATCGTTAACTAGATATTTATCGATGAATAAAATTAAATTACTGGGTCATCGTACTTGGCAATTTTGATTGACACGAAAATTAATTAATTATAGTTTGTTCGTTAATAAATTGACGATTCAGAGTTCGGTTAAGTGATCACGCGATGTTGCCACGTTGTTTTCTAGTTGACGTAACAGGATCTCTTGTTTTTCATTTGTAAATTGTGAATCCCAGACAGATGGACGCCACAACAACCGTATTGTTATAAAGCTTGTTTTAGACAGATATTTATCACAATTATAACAATTAAATCGAATCTCGATTTAGATTTGAATGCAATTTTTTTCAATTTATGTACAGTAAGAATGAATTTCGTGGTACTGTACTTGGAAAACTTATTTTATAGTAACTATATTTTGACGACCACTTACGTGAAACATTGCTATTTTCTTTATTTAAGTCAGCATATCTTATAATGTTAATAGCGGTTAATTAAAAAAAAACAAACAAAAATAAAACGTGGAACATAGACAAGTGGGTATTAAATCTGAGTGGCTAACAAACAATCAATATAAATATATTATTTAAATGTTAAAAGTCATCAGTCAGGTAATACAAATGTACATATTTTACATATTTTATTTTCGTAATCTGTTAGTTTGATAACCATTACGGATTTTATTAATATCATTATTTTATTATTAAAAGCTATTACGAACTTTATTATGAAATTTTAAATGAAAAAAAGTGTTTGATTTAAACTGTTTTTTTTTTGTGTTTTTCGATTGATTTAAATCACGATTTAAATCGCTTGATTTATATCCTGTTAACCTTATCAATAGGTGCAGAATCTAAGCCAAAATAGGGTTTGAGAAAAATAGATAATAGATATGTAATATGTTAATTAGATTATAATCAATAAACAAATATGGATTAGCATATATGCATTTCATGCTTAACTCTATACGTAAGTTATTTATGCTATGCAATAAGTTCATGTTTTATTTAAAGTTAAGGCACTCAGACATTGAAATTAAATTTTCATTAGGCCATTGAATCGAATTGATATGTGGTTATTGATTTATTGAAATATAACGTTATATTTGCATTGTGTATGTTATCAATCTTTTTTTTTTTTTTACAAAAAAAATATTATAAATATAGAAATATGTTACATTTCTGATTATAATAATAATATTGGTATTAGGCTAGTTCGATATACGTTTTTATTTTATTATATTTTTATTTATTCGTGCGATATTGGAATTTTAATATCGATATTTGATATTTGAAAAATATTGATATATCAATATTATTGATATTATTAATATACCGATATATATATATATATATTATATATATATATATATATATATATATATATATATATATATAAATTATTGATTTTTAAAACGTAAAATTGTTTTTAAAAATATTTATTTTATTATTACAAATTAAGTTTTACAATAGCGAATTATTATATGTTTACAAATGTAAAGCAAGATCTGAACTAACATAAGAAAAACTAACTATCTAACACTCTACATGTGTTTCTGATAAGAATGTAATATAAACTTATAAACTAACTGCTGCGTCAGCGGGTTATTGTACGTTGCTGTATGTATAGTACGTGAAATTGTAATGTAACTTATATATATATATATATATATATATATATATATATATATATATATATATATATTAGGGTGTCCCTTAAGAGGGATCAATTTTTTTTTCTCTTCTCACCCCTTAAATCGTCTCCAAATATGGTAAAAAAAATTATAGAAATACTCCCACATTTTACTCGTTGGTTAAGTGGCCCCCCTAAGCCCATATGTATGTTGATAATCGAGCTTATAAGTGAATATTTTCATTAAATTAATGTTATCACTAAATCACACCAGAAAAAAATATAAAGGTATTTCACCTCGCTGAGTACAAATCTGAGGTCAAAATTAAGTTTTAACTATTTTTAGATGGCGCCACTATGACAAAAAATGAATATTTACCGAGCCCCATATAGTTTTTTATTTGCTTCATTCATATATGTGGGGGAAGAATCTCAAATATTTTTACCTTAAATTAGAATTTCGTCAATCTTAAATTTGCTCAGAAAGCAAAATATCGATATATTATACATACACAATCACGCCATGTACCCAAAAGGGTGTGGCACAAACTCTTTCCATTATCCCGAAATCAACCTTCTCCAAACATTCCTATCCAGACAAGCAACTTTAGCTTCATCCACATTCATAATTCCTCTCTCATACATGCTCTTCTATTTCTATTACTTGGAAACTTTCGCTCACGCAAAACACTCTCAATTATTCCACTCCAACTACGCATCGGACGTTCACTTGCAAACGTATACCTTCAAAATAATTCATATACATCTTTTTAACCATAAACGTTCATTAGACATTCGCTCAAGATGTCCGAACCATTTTGACTGACTAACACCAATTTTTGCTACAACATTTTTTTTTTCAATTTCACACTCATAATATCAATATATCGATATATTGATAATTTTTATTTTTAATATCAATTATCGATATATCGTTAAATTATCAATATATCGAGATTTTTTCCCAGGCCTAGTCTATATCCATATATTTTCCTGTAGCTCCTAGGGGCTAGTAAAGGGCTTCTTGAGGGTTCCAATCTAGTACAACTCTCGAAATTTTTTTAGTGTTGTATCCAATTCATCGAAATGAGATTTTTTACATGAACTATGTGAAGGAATCGGGTACGAAATAGATTAGTGTATGATGAGTGTGAAATTGCGAAAAAATATCGTTGCAAAAGTTGGTGTTAGTCAGTTAAGATACGCTTTATTTATCTTGAGCTAATGAACGTTTGGTTAAAAGAATATATATATATATAGGTGAATGATTTTGAAGGTATACGTTTGCGTGGATGTCCGATGAGTAGACGGGAGTGATATGATTGAGAGAGTGGTGTGCATGAGCGAATGTTTTCAAATAAGTAGTAGGAATAGGAGAGCATGTATGAGATAGGTTAAATTAGATAGGAATATTTGGAGAAAACTAATTTCGGGGTAGTGGCAAGAATTTGTGCCACACTCTCTTGGGTACATGATGTGATTCTGTATGCAATATGTATGTATGTATAATACTAGTAAAATGTTTGTTTTTGTATTGTATAGAAACCATGTATTCTATAAGGCTATAGATTGAGACATATTTTTTAGATATTGTATAAATTAAAATATAAGATAATATAGATAGTATATAATATAATAATAAAAATAATAGTTTTTTTTTTAATTTTTGGCATAAGAATTAAATGGCTGTTTTTGAACATATTTTGTTTTAAAAATATGTAATTCTAAAAGTTATAAACTAAAGATTTTTTGTATGTTTTTTAATTGAGGTTCTCATTCGGAAACTGTATTTTTTGAACAGACCGTATATATGTATGTATATTTTTGTATAAATCAAATATTTTAAACATTTTTGTAAATAGTACGAAACAAATGTTTATTTATATTTTATAATTATTTCGTAAATAATTTTTTATAGTTTAGATAAATATTGGCAATAATATTGACAAATAAAATTTTTATGTTTTTCATTTCTGTTAGTTTTACTGATTGAATTTTCTAATAAATAAATTCAATATAAATAAGTGTCGTAGCGCATAATTTACTATTGTTTATTTATAAAATTTCTATTTGCAAACAAAAAAAGACTAAAATATTTGTGCTTTTAAATCGTAAGTATGTTGATATTTGTTTAATATTATTGCTATAGCAACAAAATTGTTTTGCTTTTTTTTGTACTTGTTTTATTGATACACAAAACAAAAATGCAATTTGAATATTTCAATATTTTCATTCATATTTCATATTTATGCCAAAACACAATCGGCTGTACGTGCTCAAATTTGAGGAAATCGCACGTTTTATGTTTTTGGATATTTCAAAAATATTATTCATGTAAATAAATAAAATTCTAATTATAAATTTATTAAACAAATGCTGCGTAGTTTTATATATTTTTTATTTATTTCAATTTTTTGTCGTGTTTTTTTGATTTAATCTCTCAAATGTCAAATAACGCAAAAAATTTGCAATTTACTTTTTTTTTGTATAACACAGATGGGATTATGTAGGTTTTAGAAAAAAATTCAAATTAATGAGAAATAAATTTCAGTGGAAATTTTTTTAGTTTTTAACATACACTCTACACTCTAAATATATCAGTACTATTACAAACATTATATAATATTACTGTTTTTTTTTTTAGTAAATTTATAGAACTTCAGTAAATTTGCTGTCATAAATTTTCCATAAATAGGTAAAAAAAATTTAGTTCTGTAATATTATTGTTGGTATAATTACATATATTCCTAAATTTACATAGAGAATGTATTTTAGAATTATTACAGATATTAATATGCATGCTGTAATTTTACATAATTTAATAAGTTATACCAACAATATGTAATTGTACATTAAGTATATGTGATGCAATTTGCAGAAAGTAAGCAAATTTTACATACTTATTAGGTTACTTTTCACTTACTTTATGTGGTTATTATGAATTATGTACAAATTACAGAATTCTGAGATAAATTATTATTATTATTATTATTAGATTTTTTATAGTGAAATTTTACTATATTATTTTTCTATAACTTCGCTATTTTTTTTATTAAAGTGTAGTAAATTTTTTTTGAGAACTCATTATATTAAATTAAACCGGCCATAGAATATAATTCTGTATTAATATTAATTAATAATTGACAATTCGAAGTACTACACGTACATTATCATCAGGAAAAATGCTATTAATGACACATACAGACTGAAGATTGACATTCTGATTGAAGGTGCCAGGTCAAAACAAGTGATTGTAGTCAGAAATGACGTGTTTGATTTTTCAGTCAGACTCTCATTTCTGATTGATTCTGTAAGGTCCGCTTTATATTTTATCATATGGATTTCTGTATGTCATTTACTTTTGTACGGCAAAATAAAGAAATTAACTCACTAAAAATAAAGAAGAAAAAAAACTGTGAATAATTTGTCAAATTCTTGAAAATATTTAAATCTGTAGAATTTTAAAGTATACTTTACTAAACTTGACAAGTCAACAACCCAAGATATAAACGGGCTTAAAATATTTGGCAGATCACCAAACAAATTTTTTTTGGGCATTTATCTTTTTCATTCAAAAACTGTTTTAGTTTTTTTTCAAAATATTTTCCGAATAAATCGTTAGACATACAAATTTTGTGTTAGCAACCAATTTGTTTTATCTTCAAACATAATAGATTTATTTATGTGTGAAAAATGAAAAATAGGAAAAAATATTTTGCAAATTTAAAGAGTAAATTTACTGTTATTTCTGGTTTTATATATTTACATGAAAAATGTGTTACAAGGTCAGCAAGTTTATATATAATTTTTTTTTTTGGAAATTTATTTGCTCAAATAATATAAAAAAAATGTAATTCAAAATGAATGAAAAAAGGAAATTATGATTATGAGAATCATAAATTATGTTTATGACATTTTTGTTATTTGATAATCATTAATTACTGTAGCTGTCGTCTTCTTTGACTTTAACAATATGATTAATTTTTGCTGTTTTCATATAAATAATCTGCGCGCAGATTTCACAATCATTTAAATACAATTACTTTTCAGTTTTATAATTTAAACTTTATATATATTAAGGTGATCTTTTTAACAATAAACCGTGCCTATAGCGCCCTATCAACCACCCTATAACATGTTTGGAGATGACGTGTATTAAAATAACTTTAATTCAATTTTTGCGATTAAAAATGTTTTTTTCTCGTGTTTTTGAACAATTGTGTTTAAATCTGAAGCAAAAATATGTGGTATGACAATTGAAAGTGCTGTACAATTTCAAAAAATTTAGTACGTAACATTTTTTTGAATATAATCAATAAATTCACATTCAAAATTAAAAATAAAGTTTTCGAAAATAATGAAAAATAAAAAAGATTCATATACTTATACTAAAAAAAATATATCTTAAAAATTAACGTTTTTACTATTAATTCAACAGTAAACATTCTTTTGATCTGTACAAATGGATTTCTATAATAGAAATACATTTTTTAAATAAATATAAATAATAGTAAATTATAAGTAGTATGACTATTTTAAAACCTTTCAAAATTTCTAACTATGCTATTTGAAAAAAAAAATACTCCTATTTAATATGAAAATTATTATTATTATTATTATTATTATTTATTTATTTATTTCACCAATTTCAATATAATATTTATTTTTCCAATTATGCTGTTGTTAACCAATTAATCTAGTTTCGTATTAAGGCAATGTTTTTTTGCGATGACATTTAAGACTTTTACAAATATTTAAATATCCTCTTAATTGCAGGGTAAATTGTATTGCCACGGTGGTCCACTGGGTACGGTTTCTGCTCCTAAGCACGAGGGGGCAGAAGGTACCAAGTTCGATTCTCAGCCGGGACAATACACTTTTTTTTCAAATTTATTAAATATATTATTAGTAGTTCACTCCGATTAAATGAATATTGATATATTTGTAAAATTCTTAGTTTTTCATCGTAGAAAACATTATTTTAATATATGTTATTTATTCATCTCTCTAATTGTCAAATGTTTATTTATTGATTTCATTCATTTTTTTCATAGCTATCTAAGTTTATTTATTTATATATATATATATATATATATATATATATATATATATATATATTAAATTTTTAAATGCGATATATTTACACTTATTATAGTATATACATAATTTTATATACAATGTGTACTTTAATGCAATGTGTTTCAGAAATCAGAGTACTTATTTATATACAATGTGTCTAAAGAATTTTTAATCTATTATTTTATTTTTACTTACTTAATTTAAATTCAGTTGTTTAAAAACACTAGAAAAAACATTTTTAATCGCATTTGGAAACGTTCTAAAGGGTGATGGAAGAAAAATAAATTTTCACTCTCATTAAGGATCACTCTAATAAATATAAATATTATATTAATATTACTTTATTTTATTCTTATTCGTTCGACAAAAGAATCGCTTATTAATAAAGGGGGAAACCACTTCTTCAATCTGGTATACAAATTAATTAAAATCAATTAAAGATTTTCTTAAAATTATAAAATCTCTACAATCTAAAAAATTTCGTAATCTCAACAATCATACTTAAAATTTGCACAATCTGTGTACAAAATTTGAGGAAGTGATGACCTTAAATTTTTTAAATTGACAAAATGATATTCGGCAAACTATTTTAATATTTGGTTTCGGTTGAAGCGAAAAATCTTTGTACGAACAAATTTATATTCTGAAAAATTACTTTTCTTACATTACATTTTACAGAAATGTATTTCTATTATTATAAATATGAGAGGCATTATGAATATGGATAAACCAAAAGTTGGAGGTACACCCTTATGGGTACATGACGCAATTGTATAGTTTTTTTTCTGTTTCTACAGGGTGTAACAGAATAACTATTCCTAATTTTCAGAAATGATAGAGTGCACTTAGAGAAACATTTTTTATTAATAAACTAGTGTCCGAAAATTTCTCGGTGTCAAGATACACTAGATATCGTTAAAAACCATTTTAATTATTACAACGTCAAAGAGTAGTTAAGTTAAGGAACATTTTATTAGAAATAATAGTGCATTAAACTTTATAAAAATTGTTCGAAGTTACGATCACCATTTTCGATACACAAGTTGTAACGATGTACAGGGTGGGCAAATTTGGACGTTTTTATAGGGGAACTCGGAAACTATAAGAGATATGGAAAAATGGACCGCGCATCTTCGATCGCTTTTTTTGAGAGAAACTCAATTATGAAAACAAAAATTAGCTATCGTCTTTTGTTTTCGAGTTATGGCGAAAAGTTCGCTTTTTCCGTATTTTGATAAATGGCGATATCTCGATGGTTTTTTAAATTAGATGAAAATAATTTTCACATTCTTAAGGCACTTTTTTGAGTAGAATGAAATGGTCTTAACGGATATTATAAATCTCCGTTAATTCTCGGGTTATAAGATAAAGTTGTGTTTTTTACAATCGACTGCCGAAAAAAAAAAAAAATTTCCGGACACTAGTTTATTAATAAAAAATGTTTCTTTATGTGCCCTCTATTATTTCTGAAAATTAGGAATAGTTATTCTGTTACACCTTGTATAAACATAGAAACATTGATTTAAAAAAAAAGTTTTAGTTTTGTTCCTGATGATATAGTTACGTCAAATGTCAATTAAATTTGTACAGAACTGAAACCTAAAGCTTTTGTTTTTAAAATTTTTTAATATAACGAGTTCTGATAGATTCTTTGTTATTGTATAGTTTGTAAGTTGAAATGAATGAATGTTGAAAATGATGAAATATAATAAGTTCAATCAAAGTGCTCTTTAATATATGACGCATGACTCACATGATTTTAATTTTAAAAGCACAGCTGTTTCTAACAAATCTTTTCATTATGCCTTATTACTAGCAAGGTTGAATGTCTTTTGACATGTGATTCCAGTTATGTATCATATGTATACCGTACGTAGGTATATTCGTAGTCATTTAAACAATTGCTTATTTAGATTATGTAATATTATATAGTTTTGTTATGTCTTTGAGTAATTCGAGATTGTACAAAATGTTGCCGACTTGGTTTTTTATTCAAAACAGCAGTTTTATATTTTTTCATACATAGCATAAATAAATAATATTATTACCGTAATAGTAATAGGAGTCTATGTGAATATGAGCGTTACATAATGCTTTTATCACACACAATAAAATATCTTTATACAGGGTGGTCCAGAATTATATGTACCGTAATTGCTAGAGCTGATAGTACGTTCAAAAATAACGGTACCTTTTTTGTATACACTTTTTCCAAAACTCAATAATAAGGGAGATACAACCTTGTAAAGGGGTGAAATAATATTTTTCAGACGCTTTTGAATAACGGGTTCATATTTTAGGGGTGAGTATATGACCTTAGAACAATTAAATTTATGTTACCATTTATTCCATCTCTTATGATTAAGGGGTAGTTTTGGGGGGTACGTGTGAGTTATTACGTCATATTTTTATTAATTTGCAATTATTTAAACAAAAACATGATTTTCCAGACTATTCTACGCAAAAAAGGTACACTTGTTACATTTCGATAAATATTACCGTTTTCGAGTAAATTAAAGTTAACGTAGGTAAATGTGCATTTTTATGTAATCGTAACAAAGTCATTTAATAAGTAAAGTAGGCTTTGGTTGTATCTCCCTTATTATTGAGTTTTGGAAAAAAGTGTATATAAAAAGGTACTCTTATTTTTGAACGTACTATCAGCTCTAGCAATTACGGTACATAATTCTGGACCATCCTGTATAATAATAATAATAATTATTATTATTATCTTTATTACTATTCTCGTTGCAGATGAGTCGCCATACGTCGCAGATGGGGCATCTTCAGTGCTTGGTGACTGAATGCCAGTTTCTGCTCCACAATCTGGTATATATATACCTGTACCCCTCGCATCCTCTATAAGTGCCGTTACGCCATTGACCGATTCTGGCTGGTTTGGATCAATGGTGTGGCCAAAACCTATAACGGAAATTGAGACGGGGGGGGCTGAAGGTGCAGTTGGAAGAGGTGGGCCATTCAGGGCAGCCGGAATCGGCCAATGGCCTAACAGCATCTGTAGAAGATGATGGAGGTACAGGTATATACCAGATTGTGGAACAGAAACTGTCATTTAGTCATCAAGGACTGAGGATACCCCATCTACGATGTATGACGAATCATCTGCGACGGAGATAGTTATAAAGATAATAATAATAATTGTTATTATTATATAAAGATATTATACTGTGTGATAAAAGCATCATGTAACGCTAAAGATCTTCCATAATCACACAGACTTCTATTACTATTAAGGTAATATTATTCAAGCCTGAAGATTACTCCCAGTAGATATTTATTTGAATTGTTTCTTATTGAAAAAACAGAGTCAAGTTGCTACTTTATAATTTACGTATTTTGGTGTTTTTAAAAATGAGCAATAGGAAAAAAATTATTAGGTATTTCTTTTTTTGCAACATGTTTCGCCATACAATAGCATTTTCAAGTCTTGAAGGCCACAATACTAGGCCGAAAATTGAATAAAAATCATATTAAAAATACTCGAAAGAAAAAGAACCAAATTCCACATTGAAATTTATTTTTTTTCATTACTGTTTTACTTTGTACGTACGTGAAACATTTTCGTCACCTGATGATGGCCTAATAAGCCGAAATGTACATCGTATTAATAAAATAATAATTTTGAAACAAAAAACCAAGAGTTGTGTGTTTATTTTTATTTTAATTTTACTTGAAACAACTTACGGACGCGTTTATTGGAGAGTTTTAATGTGACTCTATTTTTTAGAACATCCTGTATCTCGTATATGGATTAATTCTAGAAGCAATGATGCATACTTATTAAAATGAGTATTATTTTTAACTAGTTGGACATATATTAATTGTTATTGTTAATAAGTGAAATGTTTTGCAGTAACATCTTGAAAGAAACCTCTATTTTTCACCTTGTAAATGAGACTTTTATTTATTTATATTGCGATACGAAAAACAAAGACGTGGAACGTTATTTTTGGATTTCAAAATAAAAAAGTGATAATAATAATAATAATACAATTTTCGTGGCAATGAACTGAAAACTTTAAGTCTATAGGCTTTAGTTTCTGTCTTTGAAAATGTTAAAAATATTTTTGGATAGATTAAAAAATAACATTGTACATATGGCTTTCTTTGATGTTCACATTTCATGGTCACGATTTTACATTGAATTTTGGAGGCTAATTTTATTTTCATGTTTATGTGTCGAATTTATAATAAAGAAGAACTACAATTACGAAATTTCTGTTCATACACACTATATATATATATAAAACTGTTTGAAGGGAACCCTTGCAATTAAAATTATTATTAGGCATTTCGTTCGGTAGATAGTGGAAAATATTATGTTGGCGCACACTGAAACTCTAGCTAAGCGTACCTCCTAATCGCTGGAGATAAATAGATTTTACTGGAATTTTCATAATTTTCAAGGTCATTTTTACATTGTTTTAGAAGACAAAATCCAATATTTCAGCGTAAAAAAACGTTTATTTTTTTCAAAGGTACCACTACTTATATTTTTTTAATGCGATATTTTTATGCATTTTTCAATAAAAGTAACGTATTTTTATTTATTATTCCACGGAGATTCAGTGTACGAGGCAATTATATACGATGTATCTATGAAAATTATGAACAATGGGTTTTTATAATGGGTTATTATATATGCAATGTATCTAAAAAAAATTTATATACAACATGTTTTTTATATATGAATATGCAATGTGTCTCAAAATCATATATATATATATATATATATATAATGTCTAAAAATTTATATATTATTATTATATTAAATCTATTATTTTACATTTACGAAGCGTTTTAACACTACCCGTTATTCCATTTGGAAACACACCAAAAATAGTGTAAATATTACACTAGGAGAACATGTCTAATAAATACACTGACTGGTGTTACCAAACGAACATAGAAACCTTTACATTAACCGTTTGAGTGCCACTGGTTTTTGCTGTTTCCTCGTCCAAAAGTGCCAAGGAGCGCTTTTGCGCTTGTCTTATTTCCTATTCTACATTATTTAGTTCATTATATTATTATAGTAATCGTTGTTTATAAGAATGAAAAGTCTACACCTACAAAGTTTAATATTATTGCAATTTTATTTTTACTTAAAACAGAAAGGTCATAAAGTCGGGCAGCGACAGAAACCGAGCTTGCTAGAGCGCTGGCAAATTTCGAGCGTAATAGAAGAGCGTAAAATTACTGCTTGGCACTCAAACGGTTAAGAATAGTGTTATTTTAAACACCAAATAATAATATATATTTTTTTTTTAAATACAGTGCACTTTGATTAAGAAACTGTGATAATTGAACGATAATAGTATATAATGTTACGAGGAGCAGAAAGCGATCTTTATTGTGTTGAGCCCGGATATTTGTGGCTGAGACAAAGCCGTGTACTCAAGCAATTTGGGTGAAAACACAAAAAAAGCTTTCTATTCCGAGAGACACACGATTTTTTCTTCAAGTGTTCTAAACAAAACTAATCTAAAAATAAATATCAAGTTATCTTAACCAGTTACTAACAGTTGTAGAATAGTATGTATATGCATATTTTATATATACATATACATATACATATATATATATATATATATATATATATATATATATTTGTGTTACGTGATATGTGAGAATTAATGTTTCTTTAGTCGAATTTACAATTTTTGACTACCGTGGTCGGTATACATTGCATTTCTTACAATTTTTCACATATTTTTAATAATCAGATTGAATACACTGGACGTTGTAGTTATGTTTGGTGCTGCCACCAGTATATAGTAACTGATTAGTATATATAACTAGTTCATAATAATGTCATTATTGTACTAATAACATAATGACCTCTTTCTACATAGGCAATAATTAATATTAAAGAAAAATCTATTTTTTTTTATTGTAAAATATGTGATTTTCTTTCGAAAATATATCTGATAATTTTTATCTAGTGTAAATAACGAGTTAACAGCTGATTAAATTTACGAAATTAGTTAATTAGGAAATAGGAAAAAGAATGTTTATTTACTCGTACAATATAAAAACATAAAATTTGTATAGTTTAATGACTAATATTGAAACGCAATTTGTTCCGAGAAATACTCTTTGTGATAACGTGAAATTGATAAAAATTATTATAAAATCCCGTTTTAATGGGAAGTTAAAATGGACTGACTTTGCAAATTTTTTTGATAACACATATGATTATGTTTGAAATATTGAAATTATTGTAAATTCTAACGTAATGTACTTACGGCATAACATACAGGCTAAAAGTCACTTGTGTTTGTTTTGATTATTTTCGTTCTTTTTCCTTTTCTGTTTTTCAAGTACATTTTGCAATAGATTGTAAAATAAATATTAAAATTGCATGAAATATTTGCAATTACTTACACATATATTAAAATGTAATTTATGTTAAAATAATTCTCTTTTAAAACAACTTTCAAAATGCGATACAATTTTTTTTCTATTTGAGTTTTTGAAATTGATTTTTAAAGGAGAATTGTAATATATAAAATTATAGGCTGTTTCAATGCAAGTATTACGGGATTGTGGAAATAAAGTTTGTGCCACACCCTTTTGAGTACATGACGTGTTTGTGTATGTAGAAAAATAAAAGATTACAGTTAAAAAAACACTTAAATTTTAAGTACTACACTGTAAACAAGAAGTTGCCATTTTACATGAAAAGTGAGTGCATTTTTTACAGTGTAGCTTGCTATATTAATGACGTAGTTATGACGTATATTAAAATTAATTAATTTTTTTTTACATTCTGATAATCCTAGACTAAAGACTTACAATTAGATGAAAGTTTATCCTAGTATGTTATTTTTCTTCTCTTCCGAGATAAGCAAAAAGGTCGTGTCAAAGTGTTTCTATAAGGTTCAGACCAAACTAGATTTTGTCACTATATTGTAATATGTGTGTGTTCGATAACGATTTTTTATTGCATTCCTAAAAAGAAAAGAAAAGAAGAAAAATACAAATTCATGTGTGTACAAGACGTAAGTCGTAAACCTACTTTACACGATGTTATTTATAACTTCAATTGCAAAATTCTTCAATTTTATTAATCGTAAAATTTATAAAACGAAAAATGTATGCTAAAAATTTGAAATTATTATCTAGGTTTTTTTCTTTGGACGTGTTTTGAATATTTGTTTAAATGAGTTTTTACACTTTAGAAAAAATGAATTACGAACTTTGGTTTATATTCAAGTAACATTTGAAAAAAAAAAATGCTATTTGTATTGCGCAAATTATTTTTTTAATTTCGTTAGCTGACGATTATCTTTTAATAATAATAATAATAATAATAATAATAATAATAATCTTTATTTAGCTCAAATGCTATACAATACAAAATAATAATATAAAAAATATAATAATATAAAATGTAACTCCTGTATAAAAATTTCTTAAATCTATTATAAACATACAAATTCTTTATTTAATCTATTCTAAACATAAACATTCTTTATTTAGATAATAATCCTTAAGTCTAATTTTGAATATTCTTAAAACTATCAGGTAACTTATTATATATTTGCACTCCCTTAAATAGTAATGTATTCTGTCCCTGTTTAGTGTTTTTTTGTGTAATATAAAATTTATTCTTTTGTCGGGTGTTATGATTATGTATATATTCAATTTTTACTAATTTATTTTTAAAATAATCGGGTTGAAGACCTAATTTTATTTTATGTTTTGCTTTTAAGCTATATTTTTTTTAAATAGAAATAGGTAAAATTGAAAAAATAAAAATCAGTATGCAACAAGTGAATAAGTAGTAATTTTTTTCACGAATTAGAATTTTGACATTATCCAAAATATAACGTCTACACTGTAAAAAACGAATGTAAATTTACATATTTTATGAATGTATTTTTTTTAGTAAAAAATTAATATTACATTAATTATCATAGTAAAATGCTGCTATTTATTCATATTACATTTTTGCAATGCAACTTTCAAGATGATTACAACTTGAAGAGTACACTGTAAAAAAAAATCGATAATTTTACATAAAAACCTGGGACAATTGATTTACACCAAAATCCAAATCCACCCAAGTAATATTCAGGTACTTTCTTGTTTGTGTGTTACTGTTATTCCACTAGGTTTCAGTAACTTGGTCATTTGTCGTAAAATATGAACGATGAACAAGTTACTATAATATCTACTGGAATAACAGAAACGAAAACTAGAAAGTTTCACAATGTTATATTGGATTCGTACACTGTTAAAAAAAACACTGTAATTCTACATAAAATACCTGAGGCAACTGATTTACATCAGTTTAATATGTAAATTTATAGACGACATAGGAAAAGTTTTACATAATATGTATATTTTTATGTAAGTAATTACTTACTTTTTTACATACATACATACATACATACATACACAATCACGCCATGTACCCAAAAGGGTGTGGCACAAACTCTTTTCATCATTCCGAAATCAGTCGCCTCTAAACATTCCTATCCAAACAAGCAACTTTCGCTTCATCCACATTCATAATTCCTCTCATACATGCTCTTCTATTCCTACTACTTGGAAACTTTCGCTCACGCAAAACACTCTCAATCATACCACTCCAGCTACTCATCGGAGGTCCACGCAAACGAATACCATCAAAATCATTCAAATATATCTTTTTAACCAAACGTTCATTAGACATTCGCTCAACATGGCCGAACCATCTTAACTGACTAACACCAACTTTTGCTATAACATTTTTTTCAATTTCACACTCATCATACACTAATCTATTTCGTACCCGATCTCTCCTAGTTACACCACATACCCCACGTAAAAAAAATTATATATAATATGGTAAATTAATTATTTTACTTAATTATATTAGTTTTACAGAAAATTTATGTAAACCATTGGTTTTGCTGAAATAATATGTTTATGTTTTTTTTACCAAGGTTTTTTTTTTATGTAAAATGGCAACTTTTTTTACAGTGTAGATTTAGACAGTGGCAGTGGTCCGAGGAATTGTTTGCGTGGGTTTTTTAGTTCTTAGTTTTATCTTTAAATAAATGCTTTGTGTCACAAATAAAACTGGGTACTGTTAAATCTAGAACAGTCGAGGTCGTGGAAGATTCCTAAAATCGGACTGAAAACTAATCGAAAAGGATTCACAAAGTAATTGCTAGTATTCGTATAGGGACAGGACTTTTATCCTAGATTAATATAGAGAGCTTTATTCTTCAATTGCAATGGAATTTCGACGAACAAATAAGATCTGCTTAACGTAAGGACCATGTAAGAACAAAAAATCTATGGAGATTTGTTGTTCTGTTTTTTTTTTGTTGCGGTTTTCTATACCAAAAAATATTGCGGTGAAAATATTCTAACATATTAAAAAATAATACTTTGTATTTTATTTTTGCGCCACGAAGGCTACTTTCGATTGCGCCACAGAGGCTAATAACTTATTGGCTACATATTAATCATAATTTTTAAATACTAGTTAAGGTCAGAGAAAGGACAAGAGATAGATTAAAGGAGTAAGGATTCAGGGACAAAAATTTAAAAAAATGATGAAAAACTAAGAATTTCACAAATATTTCAATATCCAATTAATCGGAGTGAACTAATAAATAATATATTGAAATTGGCGAAATAAATAATAATAATAATAATAATTTTCATATTAAATAGGAGTGTTTTTTTTTTCAAATAGCATTGTAAGAAATTTTGAAAGGTTTTAAAATAGTTATATACTACTTATAATTTACTATTATTTATATTTATTTAAACAAGATTAGAAGTATATGGGTAAACCCATATAGAGACTACTTTGACATTTCTCGGAAAGTTGGCAACACTGTATTTTAATAATATTATAATTTATGTGGTCACTAGGAAAAACTTTTCTGAAAATTTGATCAAAATCGAATAAATGATGTAGCTACAATAAATTTTAGTAATTTTTTTCTCGGAAAGTTGGCAACACTGTATTTTGTTAAAATTACATAAATTATATGAATACTAGGAGAATCTTTTGTGAAAATTTGAGTAAAATCGGTTAAATAACATAGCCATAATAAATTTTTTAAAACTTTAGTAATTTTTTTCTCGGAAAGTTGGAAACACTGGATATTAATAAAATTATATAATTAATGGAAGCAATAGGGAAATGTTTTCTGAAAATTTGAACAAAATCGGATAAATAACGTAGCCAATATGAATTTTTAAAAATTTTAGTAATTTTTTTCTCGGAAAGTTGGCATTACTGGAAAAAAATAAAACCACATGACCATCTTGGGTACTAGACAAATTTATCCTGAAAATTTCATTAAAATCGGTTGAATAGTCTAGGAGGAGTTGCTGCCACGAGCGGTTGAGCGAGCGAGCTGACGAATCACACACATACACCCACATAAACTAAGTTCAGATTCGTCATCTAGAGGCTATATGAAGGATTTCTATACATTTTTTTTTTTTTTGAAAATGTTACAGACACCGTACCAAACGCTATACTACTTTTACTTGCAGTCAAAGTAGTAAAAATGTATTTCTATTATAGAAATCCATTTGTACAGATCAAAAGAATGTTTACTGTTGAATTAATAGTAAAAACGTTGGTTTTTAAGATATATTTATATATATATATATATATATATATATATATATATATATATATATATTAGTATTATTTTTTATTGAATTCATTATTCATTAATAATATCATATGACAAAAGCATTCTTTTAAAAAATACTAATGTCCATCTCAAATTTAAAATATTTTGATTTTAGTTAATATAATAATTGCATACACTCTAAAAAAAATATTTAATTTTACCTACAATGCTCGTTATAATATTAATTAATAAAATAAATTACTAGGAAACCCGTGACCCTTAAAGGGTCACGTTTGAAGTCGAAAATAGTAACAAACACAACACAAAGACACAGTATATAAATATAAAAAAATAAAGTATTACGTAAATATAAAATAATAGATTAAAAATTCTTTAGACACATTGTATATAAATAAGTACTCTGATTTCTGAAACACATTGCATTAAAGTACACATTGTATATAAAATTATGTATATAATATAATAAGTGTAAATATATCGCATTTAAAAATTTAATATATATATATATATATATATATATATATATATATATATAAATAAACTTAGATAGCTATGAAAAAAATGAATAAAATAAATAAATAAACATTTGACAATTAGAGAGATGAATAAATAACATATATTAAAATAATGTTTTCTGCAATGAAAAACTAAGAATTTTACAAATATATCAATATTCACTTAATCGGAGTGAACTACTAATAATATATTTAATAAATTTAAAAAAAAAAAATGTATTGCCCCCGTGAATCGAACTTGGTACCTTCTGCGCGTTTTGCTCTTACGAGCTGAAACCGTACCCAGTGGACCACGGGGGCAATACGATTTACCCTGCAATTAAGGGGATATTTAAATATTTGTAAAAGTCTTAAATGTCATCGCAAAAAACATTGCCTTAATACGAAACTAGATTAATTTATTGGTTAACAACAGCATAATTGGAAAAATAAATATTATATTGAAATTGGCGAAATAAATAATAATAATAATAATAATTTTCATATTAAATAGGAGTATTTTTTTTTTCAAATAGCATAGTAAGAAATTTAGAAAGGTTTTAAAATAGTTATACTACTTATAATTTACTATTATTTATATTTATTTAAAAAATGTATTTGTATTATAGAAATTCATTTGTACAAATCAAAAGAATGTTTACTGTTGAATTAATAGTAAAAACGTTCGTTTTTAAGATATATTTTTTTTAGTATATATATTAAATTTAGTGGTACATTTTGTGATATACATATATATATATACCGGGTGTCCAAAAAGAATGGAAATTATTAAATATCTCAAGAACGGCACATCGAATTACAAAGTTACAAAACACGTTTTTTTTTATTTTTGAAAATCTATTTAGGGGTGATATGCGAAAACCACCCACACCTCCCCTGGCGGGGGGAGCGGGGGAAAGTTTTAAAATTTAAATAGAAACACCCATTTTTTATTGCACAGTTGCATTCTCCATAAAAAACTGTTTCTGGATTTGCAAATTGAGCCCCCCAGCTCCACCCCCCTCAGAGCAGGAAAGGGGAGAAAATTAGAAAATTTTTGCAGAAACTTTCACTTTTTATTGCAGTTTTGGATTCTCCTTCTAAAACTGGATATAAAATTAAAAAAACGCACCTCCATTCTCACTACCAGACATGCGGATGGGTACCAACTTTTCATCTCAAATAATACCTGGTGGTAAATTGTGCTGGATTTAGGTCAAAGCTATCTACCATTTTAGTTTTTTTTTTAAATGCGATATTTTTATATCCAGTTTTAGAAGGAGAATCCAAAACTGCAATAAAAAGTAAAAGTTTCTGCAAAAATTTTCAAATTTTCTCCCCTTCCCTGCTCCGAGGGGGGTGGAGCTGGGGGGCTCAATTTGCAAATCCAGAAACAGTTTTTTATGGAGAATGCAACTGTGCAATAAAAAATGGGTGTTTCTATTTAAATTTTAAAACTTGCCGCCGCTCCCCCCGCCAGGGGAGGTGTGGGTGGTTTTCGCATATCACCCCTAAATAGATTTTTAAAAATAAAGAAAAACGTATTTTGTAACTTTGTACGATGTGCCGTTCTCGAGATATTTAATAGTTTCCATTCTTTTTGGACACCCGGTATATATATATATATATATATATATATATATATATATATATAAATATATATATATAAGTAAGAGTATTTTGTTACCTGTCAGCAGAGTATTAATTTATTTTTTTTGTATTTATTCAACTATTAAAATATATATATATATATATATATATATATATATATATATATATATATATATATATATATTTAGTATTATTTTTTATTGAATTCATTATTTATTAATAATATCATAGTTAATATAATAATTGCATACACTCTAAAAAAAATTATTTAATTTTATTTACAATGCTCGTTATAATATTAATTAATAAAATAAATTATAAATAAAATATATTAAAGTAATGTTTTATGCGACGAAAAACTAAGAATTTTACAAATATATCAATATTCACTTAATCGGAGTGAACTACTAATAATATATTTAATAAATTTGAAAAAAAAGTGTATTACCCCTGCTGAGAATCGAACTTGGTACCTTCTGCCGCCTTCCTGGTTAGAAGCAGAAACCGTACCCAGTGGACCACAGGGGTAATACAATTTACCCTGCAATTAAGGGGATATTTAAATATTTGTAAAAGTCTTAAATGTTATCGCAGACAAAACATTGCCTTAATACGAAACTAGATTAATAGGTTAACAACAGCATAATTGAAATAATTATTATATTTAAATGCACTAAAAAGAGGAAAAATTATTATCTGTCTTTTACATTATTCAATTGTTAATTGAACAAAAAAATAGTTCATGTGACAGATGTCATTAGTTGTATTAAAAAAATAAATATAAGCCAGCATAATTGAAAAAATAAATATTATATTGAAATAAATTGGCGAAATAAATATTATATATATTGAAATTGAAAAAAATGGCATCGCCCTCGGGTGGGCTCGAACCACCAACCTTTCGGTTAACAGCCGAACGCGCTAGCCGATTGCGCCACGAGGGCTATATTTATATATATTGTTCTTTCATATTAATAAATAAATGAAATGAATTAAATGAATATTTTTTAAAACTATATTAAAAAAAAACCTGTTTTTATCTTATAGTTACGTACTGATCCAAAAACTAATGTAAAATAAAAAAATTTACGCGGAAAACATTTGACATATTTTTTGAAAACATTTTATACAGGATCAAGCGAACTATATAAAAAAAAAGTCAATTTGAATATTAACAAATTTACTGTGTTCTATACTCTGTGCTATTAGCTAAAATTCAACTGTGTCATATGGAAGAAGGGTGAAATTCCATATTTCTCCATAATCGAAATTAAAGGAGAATATCACATAAAAAATTTGTTACATTTTGAATGTTTCTAGCATGGGGGGCTATTCATGATTTGGCTTGGTGTATTACAATTACACTTAAACTATAACATTAGTTAAACTCAAGATACAGTATTAAATTTACCTATAATGGTGTAGATTAGTAGGTTTATAGGATTTTTCTCGCGAAAAAAATACATTTTAAAATATTGACATCTGTCAATCGTATGTAAAATGTCAAAATATTGTCGAATAGATTCTACTAGATTGATAACGGGGGTATTAAATCTAGGTAAATACATTTTCATATTGAATTTTTTGTATTATATATACTGTTTTATATTTATAGGTATTATAGAAATTTTGAACAAATACTTATGCCAAATTGTATAAAGCATTGTTAACAATAAGTTAACTAGACAACCGTATTCGGACTGTCTCATTGATTGGTCAGTTGGCAACTTGACGAATTGATTAACTTATAATTTGCTTTCTGCAATCGAGTTAGTTTTTGCAAGTTTAGAAATATGTGGACGATAGTGATATTTCGACTTTGTAATATAATAATTTTCATTTCTGAACACACAAGGTGTGTTTTTGAAATCTGTAATTGTTATAATAAATACGAATAAATCAAAAACTTTCCATTATAAACTATGACACTATTAATTGCATTGTACAAAAAAGGTTTTGTTTGAATTTATATATGTGTACTGTCCAGGGTTGGACTGGCCAACCGGGGCACCGGATTTTCCCCGGTGGGCCGATTGTCAAAATATTAAAACCGATCTTTGAGTTTTACAAAAATTTAAGAATAGATTATTTCAAAAACTCGATATGTATCGAATAACGGTATATATAATGACTTTTATTGGTTAGATCCTAATAACTTTCCCAAAATCAATAGTGGTAATATTTTTGATAAAACTTTAGGAATTAATTAATAGAAAATTGTACATAAATATTAAAAAGAACAATTCAAAAATCTTAATTATTAGATTTTTTTTTCAAGAAAATGGAACACATTTATTAACATCTTAAATGATGCAAATTAATATTTTATTTATAATGAATCCGAAGACGAACAAACTGAAACCGAAGAACTTTAGTAATACTTGTAGAAATTGTATTGTCTGTTGTTTTCAGTTTTACAAAAATTTAATCTCCACCACATTGATATACGCTAATTTATTCATTGCTTATAAATTAATGCACACATTATCTTCCTCTCAAGTATCATGCGAACAAACATTTTCAAAATTAAAGTAAATTTTAAACAGATTGCGAAATGGTTTAAGTCAGGATAATTTCGAGAGGCTTTCAGTCTCGTGTCATGCGAGAAGGATATTTTGGAAAAATTAGATAATGAAGATAATCATTAAAAAAATTTCCGAAAAGAGTCGTTTATTAAATCGTCTTTTAACTTATGATCTAAATAATGTCATTTCCATGTTTATTAGAATAAAAAAAATATAAAAACATAAGAATGTATTTGAACAATTTTGGGATGTAAGGTGGGGCCTATCCTGCAACTTTCCCCGAGCCTAATTTTTTATCCAGTCCAACCCTGATTACTAACTTAACAGCTTAACAGAAATCATTAAATAAATGACTCATTCTACCGTGTGTGGTGTGTCAATCATTTCTAAGTTAATGACTTTCGCAGTATTATGTATTATTTCATAAAATATATTATACTATTATTTTATTACTTTGACGTCCAGCTAAGTAACTAGGAAATTCGTTCTTAGAATTCAGATTATTGTGGAAATTTTTAACGTATTTGTTTCGTTTTTTTTTTATATTGTTAATGTTTTATTGTCATTTAGAATTTCATGGCAATTTGTTATATAACAATGACGTGATTCTATTCAATCATTTTATTTCGTAGAAACGCCTAAAAGTACACGTAAAATAAATGAAAAATATTCGTGCTCGTACCTAAAAACTTCATCGGTTAGTATAACTATTTAATAATTATTTTTAAGAAAATTATGAATACGTTTTTCTTTCTTTTATAAAAAATAGGGAAATTTAAACAATCACGAATCATTATATAAATTAAAAAAAAAACTGATGTGATACAGATTTCGATACAAATCTCGATAATTTTAAAAATAAAATTTATTTATATTTATAAATCAATGTTCATTGATTTGTGAGTACAATTTCTATATTTAGTATTGTTATCATTTATATATATATATTTTTATTGTATATTATTGATATATTTCTAATACATAAAAATAATGTTAAAGAAAATAGAGTATTGACGTAATTCGATGATTTTTATCTCATTTACGTGTCAATATAATTAGTATTACCTACATATTTTCAAAAATTTATGCCGTTTTTGTAAACAAATACAGTGAAACGTGCACTTTGAATTAGAAATGGACATTATTTTAGACTATGTATTAGTGATATTCCGAACAAATCTATAGCGCTATAGAATGTTGTACATATTTGATTTTGACATTTTTCAGAAGATGAAATTCAATGAAGATAGATTAAATATCTTTAGCTCTGTAGTCATATTTGGTGTGTGCCACTAGTGGTGCACACTATAAAAAAATAAATCGGTAATTTTACATAAAAACTGGGGACAACTGATTTACACCAGTTTATAGTTAGTATTTTTACAAAATGTATGTAATATTATTTACTTCAGTATTTATATATATATAAATAATCTGTAAATATTCTAAAATAATATAATTATTTATATTATATTATATATATATATATATATATATATATATATAAATAGTGAAATATAATGTAAAAATTTTCGTAAAATATTTGTAAATAACATATATTTTGTAAAAATACTGACGTCTGTAAATGTACATACTAAATTGGTGTAAATCAGGTGCCCCAGGTTTATATATAAAATTACCGATTTTTTTTTACAATGTACATACTAAATAACTACTGTATAATAATGTTCACATTATTGTATAAGTAATATAATGATGTATTTCTACATAGATAATGTAATATTTGGATACGTTTGAAGAAAACATTTGTTTATGTATAGCAAGAAAGCACCAGAAACATCTATTTCATAAATGAAACTTGTCAGCTAATAAATAAAGGCATGGCAAGGGGCACGTGGCATACCTGCAATTAGTAAATTAACTATCTAGGTAATTAGTAATTACATTCACATTTGCGATTTGCGATCCATCCGCAATTTATTCTACGAATCGCAATGACGTCACTTCTGAAAACAAGCATGGATGTGACATTCACAGGTGTTAGATGTTATATTATTACTTAGCTAGGAAAAACAAAAATTAATTTATAGGTGCTAAACATGCCATTTACATAACATTCAGATTTAGGTATGTATCATACGAGTAGACCAACTTACGTTAGATGTATTGTCTTTTTAAGCGTTGTTCATTCTATTGTAATTTCATTGTAATTATTCAAGCAGGTGTTTAGATTTTTTTTCCTTGCACATTTTAACGGTTTACATAAGAGTATTATTATTTTAATTATTAATGTTTGTTTGCCTTTATGATTAGATCAGAAAAAATGTTCTTGTTTCATTAGTAATAAATTATTAAGATTATAATCGAAACTGATAATTACTATGAAAATTATTATTGTTTGTAAATTATATTTTAATAATGATAATTTTCCATTACAAATACAGGTAGATAGATATCGATATACGATTTTTATAAGTGACGATGGCTCACACTTATATTCTTTACAGTTTGTCATACTGAGAAAAATATTACGGAGTTATTTCGTAGTTATTAAAATCTAAAGCGGGCCTTACACGGTTAAACAGGAATGACAGTCTGACTGAAAAATCAGACTATCATTCCTAGACTACAATCACGAAGCCCCTACACTTATCAGTTATATTAATAGAGAGAGAAGTTTTATTTGTAGAAACATGTTTGTGTTTACATTCGCTTTGATGTTTCTGTCTTAACTTCTTTTTTTATTGTATATAACAAAACAATCTATGTATTAGGCATTACGTATCTATATTTATGGTTGATCTGATATTTGAACATACATAGGTATTTATTAGTAAATGTTTCAGTTTTTCTTAGGAAGTATTTAAAATAATAATTTATATTTATTTCATAAACATCCTTTATATATATTCATATCAAAATTCTAAAAAGCTGTAAATCATATTTCCATTAGCTGTTACATTAAATATCCGCGAAATACATAATTCGTAAGATAAATGCAATAAAGAAAGTATATTTTCGGCAACTTCCCGGTACGTACGGAGAAAACAGACAGCGACAAATTCCAACACATCCTTGCGCTAAAATTTTATTGTTTTGGTCTGTGAAAAAAATCTGGCAGCTTATCAAACTATCCAAATTCATTTCAATGAAATGGGTTACTAGATTATATACGAATTAAATATTTACATTGTAATCGCGTTGTTGAAACAAAAACAGCGATTTTTAAAGGTCCTTTGATGTCAAATCACGCTAGCCATGACTAAAGCTAAAGTATTATCTATTCGAAAAACGTTCAAAGTCAAGGAGACACATATGTTATAATGACCGCGATTTTTTTTCCATGCAAATTGTTCATGTTTTTGTCCAAAGACACAAAGTGTGGTGAGTATTTTATTCAAACTGTGATATAGTATTCTTTAGGTAAGATTATAATTACGTAATATGAAATGAATGATTCTAAACGACATACGTAATTTTAGAAGTCTCATTTGCTACAGAAGTTATCGGAATTGTTTATAACGTTATGCACGTCGTACCTCTGTTCAGGAAATAATTCTAAACTCTTAATATAAATCGTTAACCATATGTATACAATAATATAGTAAAAAATCGTTCAGAACTCATTTTTTAAAAATAAAAAGGTTTTAGGTTCTAGTTCTATTTTTAATTAAAGGAAGCCAAATTTTATTTAAATCAGCTACTAGTCACATTGATTGATGGTATCTTCTTAAATATCTATTGCTTCTTTTATCAAAGTACTGTTAATATTTATGGATCCTGCAGTTATTACAGTATCTTCGAATTTTACATCATGAAGATATTCTAATGCATGTTGAGCAATAACATATTTATCTGGCTGGTTTAGATGTATTGACCTCTTATCTTGTGTCAATCTAGTAGAAACAGTTCTACCTAATCTGTTCAAAATAAACGCACTGATTGTGAGTTCTGTATATACCCGAAGATTGAAGAGGAATAATATCTTGTACACTCTTCAACGTGCGTTACAATTTTATGTGTGGAAAATAGGAACTTTAATATTCTTTCTTGATAAAATTCTGAATATTTTATCGGTAACATTTCTCGCAAACGACAAAGAAGCGTAAATTATGTGTTCGCTGCACTCTTGAACAGAATATAAAACGAACTGAATCATTTATGAAGTGCATGTTAACGGAATATTATTGCGCAATCACAATTTTAGTTAAAGAATATTATACATAAGGCAGTGTCGTAACTTGATGCAAGGAGTCGGTTCACATGATTACTAAGTTTCCCGTTACTCTATTGGTTACTGTAAGGGTCTTCACACCCCTTGCTGGTTCAGTTAATCGAATGTGTTTATATTTTTCTTGTAATATAAATACACGAAAAAAAATAAAAGCAAAAACTGCACACAAAAAGTAGTATGCATGTAAACGTACTAAGGGGGTGTAGATTTTAGTATAGTATATAATAAAAAATTCACTGTATCTTCGTGAAATAATACAGCTTAGGTGCAGAGAAATATCGCATTAATAAATATAAATAGTAGAGAGTTTCGAAAAAAATGAATGTTTTTTTTCCGCTGAAATATTGGTTTTTGTCTCCTGAAAAATGTCAAAATTAAATGAAAATGATGAAAATATCTTTCGCTCAGTATTCCCTCAGTAAAATTTATTTATTTAGCGGTTAATGGGTACGCTTAGCTACAGTTTAATGTGCGCCAACATAATATTTGCCACTTTTAACCTTAAGAAATGCCTAATTCTATTTTAATTTTAGTATTTTAGTCACTATTAGTTATATTTAGTAACCAAGTAACACATATTTTCTAATGTAGCGTTGTCATAATGTGGGTCATGCACGCTCAGTTTTAACTCAGTGTGCAAGTTTTAACTGTGCAGTCAAATCGTAGCGAAATTGCGCAGTTCACAAATACATAATTCAGTTTTGCCCATACGCTATACAGTTTTTACTCAGTGTATGATATTTTTCAATAAAAGTTATAAAAATTCTCCAAACAAAATACATCAAAATTTGACAATGCCAGCATGAAATTTTCTTTTAAATATACGTTTTAGGAATTTGTAAATAAATAAATGCAACAACAGAAATTGAAAATTTTGCAATCGTACCAACTAAACAACTGTGTATGTACATATAAATAACGATACAAACAAAAATTTAAGGTTGCAATAAACGCATTTTATGCACATGCACACATATATTACAGGCAACCTCGCCTATAACTTCCTTTATTTTTATTTATAATGGCGCAGTGTGTGGCGGCTATGTATATATATATATATATATATATATATATATATATATATATATATATATATATATATATATATATGAAAAGTCATAAAACGGAAACTAAATATACATTTGTCCTTTTGCGTTAAAATTTTTATTATTATTAATATTTATTTTTTTTGCTTTACCCTGCGAATGTCATATTATATTGTTATTTTGTAGTCCGTTGTGGTTAGTTGAAAATCCTTCACGATTATCGTACACTATTAACCTATATAATGCGTCTGAATGAGAATTTATTTGTTATTTCTCTTTGTTTAGGATCTGCGTAGAATTTGCAATTGTTTCGAACGCAAAATTTCACACTGTAAACAGATTTTTGTTTATAGTTTATATTCTCCTGTACGTAGTTTATGTTAAAGCAATATCGTAGGTACATATATTCAGTTGTAGAGGATATTTCTGATTTTTATTGAAATTTTACGTTTAAATTTTATTTGATAGTTTTTAATAATCGAACAGTTTTGATGCCGAAATACAAATTTTTCTACTTTAACATTTTCAGACTTCACTTTTTACTACTTAAACTGCACGGACTTGGACTGTCCGTAATATTTTCCAAAAGTAAATAAAAAATATATGGAGCTGTCCACTATATCCGAATTGCTTTATTTTGTTTTAAAATTATTAATTTATTAAGATAAATCTATTTAAAAAAAAACCATACTTTTCAAATAACATTTTACCTCATTCAGTCTCTCATATGCCTCACTTTTTACCACTTTGACTGCAAGGAAAATGTGGTATAGTGATCGGTACGGTGATTGTAACATTTTCAAAAAAGAAAATTATGTGGAAATTCTTCATATAGTCTCTAGATCAGACGAATCTGTTCTTAGTTTATGAGGGTACATGTGTGTGCGTCGTCCGCTTGCTCGGTCGTCAGTCAAAATTTTGTGATAGCAATTCCTAGACGGTTTTAATGAAATTTTCAGGATAGGTTTATTTATTGCCCAAGATGGTCATGTGGTGTTATTTTTTTCAGTGATGTCAACTGTCTGAGAAAGAATTACCAAAATTTTTACAATTTATATAATTTTACTAATATACAAGTGTTGCCAACTTTTCCAGAAATAAATTACTAAAATTTTATTTTGATTTTATTGTTTATTATACAAGATTAATAAAAATTTACCATAATTTTTTTTAGTGTCCACAAAAATAATATAATTTTATTACTGAATAATGTTGCCAACTTTTGGAGAAAAAATATAAAATTTATATATATATATATATATATATATATATATATATAAAATATTTCTTAGTATTTATATGATAATGTGCATATGGGTTTTGAGATTTGCTTTTATACATATATGTTTTTATAGATTTTTTTATCATGATTTTATAATGAAATAAAAATTAAAAGAAATCCAGATAAAAGCATAAACTAATACGTACAGAACATACTTGGGCATGCGCAAAAAATATTTCACATGTTTTTCTACGCGTAAGTATAAAATTACTATTCTACGTATAATTATTTATCCCTAATTGCAAAATTGCATATTTCAAAACATATTTTCTATACTTCACTTAAACTATTTCAGAGGTCCAGTATTTCCAAATGTTGAAATAAATTTATCCGTAGAATAATTTTGAAATTAGCCAATGGAATGTTATCATTTATTCTCAGGATAAATTTTTAGCTAGCCACAAATGATTTTTTACTTAAAATAAAACTGCTTTAGGTTAAAGTTCTCTATTAATATTTATTTATAATCGACGTTTCGACGAACTCAACTTCTGTCTTCACCAAGAAAAATGATACAAATGATTTATATCATTTTTCCTGGTGATGTAGGTACGTTGAGTACATTGATTATTGATAAATATTAATACAGAACTACAACCCTAAGCAGTTTTATTTTAATATTATGTGTTCTGAAAGATTTTTTACTATGCTTTTTTACTTATCTTAACAATAAATAAAATTAGAAATACTGGTTCAGTCCTCTTTGAACTAATGAAGTTGGATTTTTCTGATGATATTAGTTTATTTAACGAGATTTCTTTTAAAGAATTTGGAAGATATTTTCTGGAAAACTAAGAAAAAATAGATTTTTTACTTATCTTTAGAATAAAATAAAATTGGAAATAGTGGTTCAGTCCTTCTTGAACTCATGAAGCTCGAACATCCTGATGATAGTGAACGAGATTTTATTTAAAGAATTCATAAGATATTTACGGGAAAACTAAGAAAAATTTCGTTAAATTTTAATAAAAGTACGTCATAGGATCTAGATAGCATGTGTCTCGTATTCTGAAGGTTAATTTTAATATTTCTAAATATTTACAATTGGATAATATCGAATTAGTTTTGAGAGTCGTGTTCGTTTACTGATGTTTAAGACTATTTTCTTCAAATATTTAACCAGTTTAAATGATTTGAAATACCTGTTGAAAAATAATGAACTTTACATATTATATCGCATACGCAATTCGGAAAAATTAGAATAGATAAAATTGTTTCGCTATCGATTTTACGCGATAAATATACGATTATTATAGATTTTTATAAATAATTTCCCAGAAAAATATCACATGATTTCCCGTAACAAGATGCTAGTTTATTAATAATGAATTTTTGGCATCCGATCCAATGCCCAAATTCATTAAATTTTAACTACATTACAGCAAATTAAAATTTGGTTTTTAACCGATGTTCAATTAAAATTTTTAATTACCAATGTCAGACAAACAATTCTGAAGCTACCATTACATAGGAAAGATGAGCTAGAACTAGAAATGGTCTTACAATTAGTGACAATATTTCCAATTTGATAAATATTTATTTGCAGGGTTGGACTGATTTTAATCATTTGATTTCTTTAATATTAATCAATGATTTAAATCAATTTTTAACTAAATTTGATTTCTGATAATTGTTTAATTCAAATATTTAGATATATCTAGCACAAAATAAATATTAATACAAAAATTTATATACTTTCAAATGAACGTTTCTAGGCGTTTGTGGTCCTGCTTTGTTTTGTCGCAAATTTGTATGATAAAAATAATCACCGTTTTATTGCGATATATATTTAGGGTATATATTATTGTAAAGATAAATAGATTTTACTACGGGAATATGATGTATGAGAGGTATTTTTATATTATTTTGACATTTTTCATATATACATACATACATACACAATCACGCCATGTACCCAAAAGGGTGTGGCACAAACTCTTTTCATCGTCCCGAAATCAGTCGCCTCCAAACATTCCTATCCAAACAAGCAACTTTCAGAAGACTAAATTCAATATTTCAGCGAAAACGAAAAAACAGTAACGTATTTTTTCCCTCTCTCTACATAAGCTGTATTATTTCACGGAGTTGAGTGTACGAGACAATATATATATATATATATATATATATATATATATATATATACGATCTGTTTCAGAAAATTATGTACAATATGTTTTATTGTACACGATACAATAGTTTTAAGATGAAACAATAACAACAAGAGCATTCTTATATTGTAAATCTGGCTTTACATCGTGTTCCGACCAATTTGAATTCGCGCCAAACTGACCGCTATTTGCGTCACTTGAACGTCATATACACGCCTATTTTTCGATAAAGGAGGTCTTGCAATGACCCTAAAATATTTTAATGAACATACAATGTGGGATATATAGTAAATATTTGTCTCGCATCAAAATTGTTTTTTAGGTAAGTTAAGTACGACAGCGCGACAGCAAAACAGAATTCAGAATGCGCTGCTATTACAATTTTAGAAATTGAACGCATTAAACGAAGTATTATTTTCGTTATTTATACTTTGTTTGATACTATTTTTAAGCATATTTTTACTTAGCTACACCACTTAAACGTAGGTCTAAGACACTTTGAAATCGCATGATAACTGACTTGTATAAATCATTAAAAAAAACAAAAAAAAAACAGAACGTGTTGCTTCTTATTTATTATTATTTATCTTTGGCAAATAAGAATTATGCTTTATAAACATATAACAATTTTTTTTTAGATGATTCGTCTAATATCTTAGATTTTGTTGTTTTATCTTAAAAGAAAATAGATGATTTTTAGCTTTGATATATTGATCTAATGCAGTGGTCTTCAAACTGTGTGCCATGTAGGGGTTCCGCGAAACATATTTATGCTATAAGTATATATAATAATTTATTGTTTCTCGCATTCTCATATTATAGACAATAAACATTCATAATACGTACCTATAGTAAAAAGTTTTTCAAAGCTTATTATATTAAAATAAAACAGCTTTTGGATATAGTTCTGTATTAATTTTTATTAATAATCTATGTTTCGACGTACTCCACGTACATCATCATCAGAAAAATTTGATACAAATAACATTTACAGTAAATTAACAGAACATAGAAACAACTTACAACTAGATTTATAAAATTTACAAATTATTAATTAAAATAGGGTAAATTACTTGTATTTTGTTACCTAGTAATTTGTTTCTATGTTTATTTATTATATGTCATATGTATATATTTTTTCTTGACGATGATATACGTAGAGTATATCGAAACGTCAATATTTAAATAAAATATATACAGAACCTAATCGTAAAACGTTTTTATTTTAATATATTATTATATTTTTTTATTGAGTACAGTATTTTGTAAAGTCAAATAATACACTTTGTTTACATTGGCTGTTACTTCTATTACGGTTGAGACTAGGTTGGGTACGAAAGATAGCTTGATGGCAAAACAATTTCATTCCAATTCGAAAGGTCATCGAAAACATGACGTCATTTGTTTAGTGATAATAATTGATGACGTGCCTTCAAGATTTCAATTATTATCTTATATTTATATTTTAAATATCAAAAATTTATCCATTTAATTCGAAATTAAGTATTAAGTACGTATAAGTATTGTTATTTTTCCAGTTCTTCGAAATTGTATAAGGTAATATTAGTTGTTAATTTTTTTGCTATTGATAATTTGGAAATACCAAATGATAAAGGAAATCGGTAATGTGTATTGTTTTTAAATATCAATTCTACCTATATGTTTCTATAGAGGTATCCGTCCTTACTTAGTCAATATTTCACATTTTCCTTCTGTCTCCCGAGATATTGTTTATTTTACAAGGTTGGCCAAGAATTTTAGAACCGGTTACATATCTTTAAAACGAAAATTTGAATGAATATCACGTGACAATTATCAATTTTATTTTTGTAAATATTTTCCAATTTTTATTGTCAATAATTAGTGAATTTCGAAATATACAGCTAAATGAATTTTTTTTTAATTGTAACAGGGATCAAACATACATACATACAAAGAGACGGATTTGCTTTATTTGAAAAATTGTAATAGTAAAGAGGAAAAAATATAAATGCAATAGAAACGCAATATGTATATTATTAGAAATTGAACATCTATAAAATGTACAATACAAAAACATAAAAAAATAGTTTTTCATCAAGTGTATCATACACTGTAAAAAAATTCGATAATTTTACATAAAAACCCCGAGCAACTGATCTACACCAGTTTAATATATAAATTTACAGACGTCACAGGAAAATTTGTACATTATATATGAATATAAAATACGTATATTTTATAAAAGTAATTACTTACTTTTTCGGTAAAAAAACCTAATAATAATAATAATTAATATAGTTAATAACTAATATATAATAATAATAATAATTATATTATAATTATTTTCCTTAATCGTATTCCAAAATTTTATTATTTTTACAGAAAATTTATGTAAACCATCGTTTTGCTGAAATATAATGTAATTTTTTTACTATGGTTTGTAAAATGGCAATTTTTTTACAGTACATACATACATACATACACAATCACGCCATATACCCAAAAGGGTGTGGCAAAAACTCTTTTCATCATCCCGAATTCAGTCGCCTCTAAACATTCCTATCCAAACAAGCACCTTTTGTTTCATCCACATTTATAATTCCTTTCATACATGCTCTTTTATTCCTACTACTTGGAAATTTTTGCTCACGCAAAACACTCTCAATCATATTACTCCAACTACTCATCGGACGTGCACGCAAACGTATACCATCAAAATCATTTAAATAAATCTTTTTAATTAAACGTTCATTAGACATTCACTCAACATGTCCGAACCATCTTAACTGACAAACACCAACTTTAGCTACAACATTTTTTTCAATTTTACACTCATCATACACTAATCGTATTTCGTTCCCGATCTCTCCTATTTACACCATATACCCCACGTGTATTATAAATATTACGTTATCATATTGCCTATGTAGAAAGAGGTTATTATGTTACTAGTACAATAATGACACTATACTGCAGTTAGTTACTGGTGGCAGCACCAAACATAACTACAATGGCAAGTGTATTTGAGCTGACATCTCTGACTGCTACATTAAAAATTAATACATCAAGGTCATTGACAATTGGATTGTTTATTTTCGCTTGAATTTGAATTTGATTATTGAAAATGTGTGAAGGAGTGCAAGAAATGCAATGTGCACCGTCCAGCTATGTCAGAAATTATATATTCGACCAAAAAAAGATTAATTCTCAGAAATCATGTAATAAATGTGAATAATATATACATATACGTATACTATTCTACAACTGTTAGTAAGATTAAGATTACCTGTGTGAATTTTTTGTTTAGTTTCATTTAGAACAACGCTTGATGAAAAAATCGTCTATGTCACCAGTCGAAATAGAAAGCTCTTTGCCTCGGCCTCAAAGATCTGAGCTCGACACAATAATCATCGCTTTCTGCTCCTCGTAACATAATATACTATTGTGCTTTTTTTATAGTAAAATCTTTCATTGTATCGCTATGATGAGATTTTTTTTGAAATTTTATTCATTTCCAAATAAATTTCAAAAATATGTGTACAAATTGTTGATATTATTTAAATTTATGTTAGCGATTTTATTATTTATTTTGCAAATTCTGTAATAAGACAGTAATTTATTATTTTGTTGTTGTTAAAAAATGAAATATGTTAAAAAATATTGTTAAATAATTTCTCTACGTCACTGGCTATTGTTTTAATTTTTATATGTATTGTTTTTTTTTTCTTCATTTTTAATGCACGCTATTTAAATTTATTTCTTTAGCTATACAAACAAAAATGTTAATTTTATTTAAATTTAAGTACTTAAAACGCAAATTAAATGAAAATGTTAGTTTTTATTTGTTCATTTCGAATATAATATTTTTTATCTAAAAACAACAAAATAATGTAGATACTGATACCTATATAACTAAAATGGTCTTGGCACCAAGGACTGTCATTTGAAAGAGGGTATCTTTGTCTTTGGGAGAATTTTTTTCTTAGAAAATTCAATCACTATTGAATTTTTTTATTTATTAAAAAAAAATTTTTTATTAAAAATCGACGTTTCGATAAAATACACGTGTATATTATTAAAAATAAAAATAAACACACAACTCTTGGTTTTTAGTTTCAAAATTTATTCATTTAACTTATACAATGATATAATGATAAGATATAAGATATCTTATGAAAAAGAAATATGCCAAAATTATGTGCCATTTATGTGAAGATGTTAGAAGAACGAATACCTAATATTTTATATATTTTAATATAACGAATTCTGAAATATAACATCAATCAGTATAAAGACACTGATTAGAATAAAATCTGGCTTCCTTTAATTAATAATTTATAAATTTTGTAATCTAATTTCCTTGTATTTTGTTATCTAATACTATGTTTTGTTTGTTTAATATTTATGTTATATGTATATAAATAAAAATAAACACACGGCTCTTGGTTTTTTGTTTCAAAATTTATTCATTTGACTTATACAATGTACCTTTCGGCTTGTTAGGCCATCATCAGGTGACGAATTTGAGTCGTGTGTTTATTTTTATTTATAAATATTTATTAATTTTATTTATAAATAATAAACAAACAAAACATAGTATTAGATAACAAAATACTAAGTAATTAGATTACAAAATTTATAAATTATTAATTAAAGGAAGCCAGATTTTATTCAAATCAGTGTCTTCATACTGATTGATGTTATCTTTCAGAACTCATTATATTAAAATATATAAAAAATTAGGTATTACTTCTTCTAACACCTTCACATAAATGGCACATAATTTTGGCATATTTTTTTTACATTTTTGGCATACTTGAGGAGCTAGCATCCAAGACCTGAATGAATAACATATCTTAAAAAAGACTTTGTATTAAGGTAGATAAGTATGGTTGAGTGACTCTTATAAAAAATTTTCATCAATCTACCGAAAATCTGTATTAATTATTATTTTATAGAAACCAATAAAAAAATTATGTAAATACGGTAACAAGTTCAATTTGAAACGATTATTTTTTTCCTCAGATAATGAATGAATTTTAGGCGAATATTTATGTACATGATCGAGTTGCCAGTTAACTGACATGTATACAAATAAATATTTTAATTTTAGGTTAAAAATAATGCACTCGAAGTTATTTGCGAAAATAAACAAATGAAAAAAATAAATAACAAATCAAATTTTGTTTTCATATTATTGACCTCCGTTTACTGTTATTTTTGTTTATAATCGAAATTTTCATTCACAACACATAACATAGTAAACCATCTTTCAGAACTCATGTTATTAAAATAAAAAAGCTTTCGCATTAAATTCTGTATATATTCTATTTAAAAATCAACGTTTCGATATACTCTATATACTCTCTAAGTAAAAATATATAACTGATGATGATATATGAGTCGTATAGATGCAAAACTCACTATTTGCAAATTTTAAGTTCTGAGATATTTGCAAAAAACTGTTATAGCTAAGTGTAATTGTATTTTGATGATAAAATCTTGTTACTAGATGGCAATACTTATTTAAAATCGTGAATCATTGGTTTTATACATCATTAATTCATACAAACCATTTTATGTAGATCTAAAATTTGCATACAGAGACTTTTGCAACTTACTAGTTGCTTTTGCATACGACTGCGAAATTATTTACACTAGGAAAAACAAGATAGTATTGCTGTTATCAGAGAGTACTTTATTAACTAGACAGAACACAATAAACACAAGATTAGAAGTATATGGGTAAACCCATATATAGACTACTTTGACATTATCACATAAATGATAAGAAATAGAAATAAAAAAATTTTCATCGAAAGTTGGCAACATTGTATTTTGCTAATATATAATATTATAGGCGCTTAGGGTATCTTCTGTAAAAATTTCATTAAAGTCGGATAAATAATGCGGGCATAACAAATTTTTAGAAAATTATTAATTTTTTTTTTCGGAAAGTTGGCAACACCGTATATTAATAAAATTATAATTTATGTGGGCACTAGGAGAAACTTTTCTGAAAATTTGATCAAAATCGGATAAAAAATAATGTAGCCACAATGAATTTTTTTAAATTTTAGTAATTTTTTTCTCGGTAAGATGGCAACACTGTATTTTGTTAAAATTGCATAACTTATCCGGGCACCAGGAGAATCTTTAGTGAAAATTTGATCAAAATCCGTTAAATAAAGTGGTCATAACAAATTTTTAAAAATTTTAGTAATTTTTTTCTCAGAAAATTGGCAACACTGTACTTTGTTGAAATTATCTAATTTATATGAATACCAGAAGAATCTTTTGTAAAAATTTGAACAAAATCGGTTAAACAACATGGCCGTCATAAATTTTTAAAAATTTTAGTAATTTTTTTCTCAGAAAGTTGGCAACACTGTATTTTATAAAAATTACTAAATTTATGTGGGCACTAGGGGAATCTTTCCTGAAAATTTGATCAAAATCGGATAAATAATGTAGCCACAATGACTTTTTTAAAACTTTAGTAATTTTTTTCTCGGAAAGTTGGCATCACTGGAAAAAACCAAAACTACATGACCATCTTGGGCACTAGACAAATTTATCCTGAAAATTTCATTAAAATCGGTTGAACCGTCTAGGAGGAGTTGCGATCACAAAATTTTGTCTGAGGACCGAGCGAGCGAGCGGCGAGCTGACGACGCACATCCATACACCCACATAAACTAAGTTCAGATTCGTCATCTAGAGGCTATATGAAGGATTTCTATACACAAATTTTTTTTTTGAAAATGTTACAGACACCGTACCAAACGCTATACTACTTTTTCCTTGCAGTCAAAGTAGTAAAAATAAAATAACATAATTGTAACTTTGAATAAGTATAAAAAGTATAAAGATGCACCGAGCGACAAGTAGGAAAATTTAAACGCTGTAGATTTTTTAGCGTAGGCTGGTCAACGTATCGCATGATTAGATGCCTGTCATTTTATTGGTGGAAAGCAAACAGTTACTTTTGCATCTAAACTATCAACGCAAATAGTGAGTTTTGCATCCAACGCTAAACTTTAAAGAGTGTTTCTCATATTAAATACTGAGTTTTTTTCTAACTAACCTAAATATCGTATTCCTTGTAAAATTCTACGTCCAAATCGCGCAAAATCTCGTTTTTCACTTTCTGTCGAATAGAGTTTTGCATCTATACGCCTCATATGTAGAGTATATCGAAACGTCGGTTTTAAATAAAATATATATATATACACAGAACTTAATCTGAAAACTTTTTTATTTTAATATAATATTGTATATTATTTACTAATAATATCATTATTATTATTTATTAGGAAGTTTTTAATTTCGCAATTTTCTTCTTCTTTCGAATTTGGCCAACTAAGGACCACGTAAAATAACTTTTCATGATTTTCTCTTCTCCCTCGTTCTCATTCTCCAGTAATCTGTCATCCTTTCACTCTGTTTGCTTTCGTCTTTCCTCTGTCTATACTCTTAGCTTGAAAACCAACGAAATTCTTAACCTTTGATCTGAATATCTTTCTATTCTCTAAATCTTTTCTTGTTATCCCCATTTCCACCAAGTCAGATTTTAATGTTTAAAAATACATACATATACAATCACGCCATGAACCCAAAAGGATGTGGCACAAACTCTTTCCACTATCCTGAAATCAGTTTCCTCCAAACATTCCCATATCTAGACAAGGCAACTTTAGCTTCATCCACATTCATCCTAACCTATCACATTCATGGCTCTTCTATTCCTACTGCACTTGGAAACATTCGCTCATACAAGCCACTCTCTCATTCCGACGTATACCTTCAAAATCATTCACATATATATTCTTTTACCTAAACGTTCATTAAACATTCGCTTAAGGTGACCGAATCATCTGAACTGACTAACACCAACTTTTGCAACGACATTTTCTTGCAATTTACTTAAATAATTAAAATAATAATTAATTTTTATTTTTTTTTAATATAAGTACAGTCGATTCCGCTTAATTGGGACACATCGGGACTAGGGCATTTTGTCCCAATTAAGCGGCTGTCCCAATTAACCGAATTTTACATAAAATTAAGCAATCCATATTTTTCTTTCAATAATTTTATTTTATAAATTCTTGGAAAAAACTATAAACTACATATAACCAAAAAAATATAAATTTTTAAGAAAAAATAATAATAAATTCCAAAATAAAATAATAAATAAATACATACATTTTTAATTCAATTCAAAAATGTGTCAAGTGTAGTCTGTCTTTTGTTTTTGAAACATTTCATTTCTACACTTATCCAGCAAAGCAATTTTACTAGAAACTGTCATATCACTTCTTGGCATCTTGGCAAGAGTCAATTTTTTTTAAATAAAATCGACAAAATGTAAGTTTAACGAACATTCCACGCGCGAGGTGTAGTGGTAACTGAATCATAACTGAATACGTAACGATTGAGACAGCAGGGTAGACTCTCACAGCTTTAATGACCGGTGCCGCGCCACACCGACGCGAGGGTAAACATTAACCTTTGAGCGCGCGTGGGTCCGTACTTCATACGTGAATGAATGTGTTGGGAAAAAAGTTTATAGCGCGCGATACTAATGTAATTAATTGATACATATTTGCTAGTTTTTTAAATTGAATTTTCCATGTTGTGAATCAAAAAGATATGAAGCGTATCATATTAAATTTTTTGTAAATATTTTTTCTTGTGAATATTTGTAACATAATATATACTGTGATCTTAAATTTACTTTCCCAATTAAGCGGAATGTTGTCCCAATTAAACATGTAAATTTACTGTTGGTTCCTTGGTTTGGTTTCTGTTTTTTGAGATTTGGCCCAAATAAGCGGCTGTCCCAATTAAGCGGTGTCCCAATTAAGCGGAATCGACTGTATTAATTGAATTAAGTTATATTGACGTAAACAGATTGAAAATATCTTAATAGTTAAATAGCATTAGTAAATATTGTCAACCTATATTGAGACTCTTGTAATATTTTAAGAATGTGTATATTTAATTAATAATTTCTGGAAAATATTCCCGAAATAGATTTGTAAATTTGTTATTGCTATTAACATGTTAGTTAAATATAGAAACAGTAATTGAAATATTTTTTTAACTAAATTCAAATACATATAAATAACTGACATTGATCAGAGATTGTAAATTATAAGTAGTACATAAAACAGAACAGAACAAATCAAATAAGTAAATATATTTTGAACGAACATTAAAATTAGATTTTATTACGTCAATTAAATTATAATAAACAGATTTGTTTTTTTTTTGTCTGTGCAATACATCGCAGTATTTTTATGAAAATTTTATTATATTTTTAATTCGCCGAAAGTTTTTAAAACCATAGTCAGTCGTTTATAAAAACAGAATAAATTTGTAAAATTTGGTACTAATTAGGTTAGGTGGAAAGGTTAGTAGTTAATTATTTATTTTGTTCGTTGGGCATTATAGTTCTCGAAACAAAATTTGGTGTTAAAAAATTAACACTATTTTTGTGTATAAATTAGAATTCAAAAATTGTCAGTCGATTTCTTGTTTGTTCCATATCACAAAACTTTACTTTCGAGAAAATGGTGTTTAAAGTTTCTAAACTGAATTGTTTATAAGTATAATAAAGTTAACTTGGTATATAGTTTTAGTTTAGTTCCGTTTAGAACGATTGAAGAAAAGATCGTTTGTATAACTGGGAATAGAAAGCTTTTTTTTGTGTTCGCCTAGATTACTTGGCTGCTCGGCTACAAATATCTGGACTCAACATAATAATCATCGCTTTCTACCCCTCATAACATAATATATTATTTTGCTCTAGCAAAAGTGTTATATATAAAATATTCATATCTATTTTATATAATAAAAATTTGTTGATTTTTTGCTTTAACAAAAAAAAAACTCGGAGTCGGAATAAAAAATTCGACTCCGACAAAATTCTTTAACTTCGCAACTATCAGTGACTCATATTGTATACAGATTAATTTTTTATATTATTCAATTATTAAATGGGCCACGTGCAATAACTAGATTACTTTTTTATTATTAAATAATAAACAACAACAACATTAAACCTATTGTAGTTCACTTATAGAAGCCAATCAATCGATTAATCAATAAAAAAAAAACCTAGCGCAGATTAGAAAATATGAATATTCTATCAGTAAAAAAGTAATGGAACCTTTTATCTTCTCTTTGTCATTTTTCTCTTTTTTTTTCTCTTTAAATATATTGACTATTATTTTGTCTTAGTCATTTCTACGGATTTCAGGTCATTCCATTTATTTCATGTTCGATTTCAATAATATATGCAATTTGCATGACGCAAATGCAAAAATCAATTCTGCTGAACAAGTAAATAACTTATATGTTTGCGTTATTTATATATATATATATATATATATATATATATATATATATATATCATCTTGATGCGAAAAGATAAAATTTATTGAATTTATAAAATTTTCTGGTCCATACATTATAGATCTTCAGTGCTTGGTGATTGAATGACAAATTTCTGCTCCGTAATCTGGTATATATATAACTGTACCTCCACCATCCTCATAGATGCCGTTACGTCTCTGGCTGGCTTGAATGGCTCACCCTTTCCAATTGGACTGTTCCTCCAGTTTCCATTATATGTTTTGCCACGCCATTGGTACATTCCCTCCACCGTCTTTTAAAAGTGAAGTATTAATAATTTTCATATTAAATTTTTTTTTTTCAAATAGCATAGTACGAAATTTTGAAAGGTTTTAAAATAGTTATACTACTTATAATTTACTATTATTTATATTTATTTAAAAAATGTATTTCTATTATAGAAATCCATTTGTACAGATCAAAAGAATGTTTACTGTTGAATTAATAGTAAAAACGTTGGTTTTTAAGTTATATTTTTTTTAGTATATATATTAAAATTAGTGGTATGTTTTGTGATATACATATAGTAGTATTATTTTTTATTGAATTCATTATTCATTAATAATATCATATGACAAAAGCATTCTTTTAAAAAATGCTAATGTCCATCTCAAATTTAAAATATTTAGATTTTAGTTAATATAATAATTGCATACACTCTAAAAAAATAATATTTAATTTTACCTACAACGCTCGTTATAATATTAATTAATAAAATAAATTATAAATAACATATATTAAAGTAATGTTTTCTATGATGAAAAACTAAGAATTTTACAAATATATCAATATTCACTTAATCGGAGTGAACTACTAATAATATATTTAATAAAAAAAAATAAAATTGTGTTACCCCCCGGAAGGGAATCGAACTTGGTACCGCTTCATAAATCCTGTTTAGGGACAAGAAACCGTACCCGTCCGTAACCACGGGACCACGGGGTAACACAATTTACCCTGCAATTAAGGGGATTTTAAATATTTGTAAAAGTCTTAAATGTCATCTCGCAGAAAAATATTGCCTTAATACGAAACTAGATTAATTTATTGGTTAACAACAGCATAATTGAAATAAGTATTATATTTAAATGCAGTAAAAAGAGGAAAAATTTTTATCTGTCATTTACATGATTCAATTGTTAATTGAACAAAAAAATAGTTCATGTGACAGATGTCATTAGTTGTATTAAAAAAATAAATATAAGCTAGCATAATTGAAACAATAAATATAATATTGAAATAAATTGGCGAAATAAATATTATATATATTGAAATTGAAAAAAATGGCATCGCCCTCGGGTGGGCTCGAACCACCAACCTTTCGGTTAACAGCCGAACGCGCTAGCCGATTGCGCCACGAGGGCTATATCTATATATATTGCTCTTTCATATTAATAAATAAATGAAATGAATTAAATGAATATTTTTTTAAAACTATATTTAAAAAAAAATCTGTAATTTTTTTTATAGTTACGTACTGATCCAAAAACTAATGTAAAATAAAAAATTTTACGCGGAAAACATATTTGACATATTTTTTGAAAACATTTTTCAGGATCAAGATAGTAAGCGAACTGTATTTAAAAAAAGTCAATTTAAATATTATTAATAATAATAATAATAATAATATTTCATTTATTCAGTTGACCAAGATACATTGGTATAGAACAAGTCACAGATAGTATATATATATATATAATATATATATATATATATATAATAATAATAATAATAATAATAATAATAGAATAGGATTCGTCGACAGTATATGTATTAATTTACAAGTAGTTTATTTATATTATAATAACACTTTTCAATGAGAAATTTTCGTGGAGCATTTCTAAATTCGGGCAACTTAGCAATGCCAGTAATGCTCCTAGGCAATTTATTGAAAATATGGCTGGAGATTATATATGGATTCTTTTTTGATTTTTGCAAATTATGAGATGGAATCATGAATAAATAATTATATCTTGTGTTATACTTATGATTACTGCCATGATTAGTAAACAAGTCGCTGCTAGTTTTTACAAAAAGTGCTGCTTGAAATATAAACAGAGAAGGCAAACTTAAAATTTTTAATTTTTTAAAGATAGGTTTGCAGGGTGATAGATATGCTGCTTCAGTGATATTTCTAACAGCTCTCTTCTGAAGTTTGAAGACTCTTTCTGAGAACTTGCTAGTTCCCCAACAAAGTAATCCATAAGCAATTAAAGAATGAAAATACGCATAGTAATAAATTTTTGTTGTTTCTGTGTTTGAAATAGATTTTAATCTTTTTAAAGCGAAACAAGCTGAGGATAATTTTTTACTTAGATTGGCAATGTGGTGTTCCCAGGTTAACTTATCATCTAATGTTAGTCCCAGAAGTTTAGTGTTGTGCACTTGGCACAATGATTGTTTATTTATTTTTAGTAGAAGACTGGAATAAATAGAAACGTTACTATTACTAAATAACATAAAATTAGATTTAGAGTTATTTAAAATCAAATCATTTGCCTGTAGCCAGTCCAATAAAGTAACTAAACTGCCATTAGCTTCTGCTCTCAAGTCGTCTAAGTTTGAATTGTGTAGCATCAAGGTTGTATCATCTGCGTATAATATTAATTTTTCAATATTACAATTTTCTGGTAGATCGTTTATGTAAATAATAAATAGTAGTGGCCCCAGGATAGATCTCTGGGGTACACCATATTGAGTTTCACGTGTATTTGATTTTATGCTATTGATATCGACTATTGAATATCGATTTAATAGGTAAGATTTTAACCAATTAAGTACATTACCTCTGATACCGTAACGCTCAATTTTTAATAATAATTTTTGGTGATTTATTGTATCAAATGCTTTACTCAGGTCCAGGAAAATACCTAGCACTTTGCATTTGTTATCTAAATTAGAGTAAACAGTATTCAATAAAGAATTTAAAGCTTTAGTAGTAGAGTAATCCTTACGGAAACCAAATTGCTGTTCAATAATTAAATTGAATGTATTGAAGAAACACAATAACCTAACAGAAAAAGCTTTTTCTATAACTTTTGAAATAACAGATAGTAAAGCTATGGGACGATAATTTTCTAAAAAATTCTTCTCCCCTTTTTTGTGAAACGGAATAATTTTAGCTATTTTAAATATATTTGGAAAAACTCCAGTAGAAAATGACTTATTAATTAAATAAGTTAATGGAGTAACAATGAGAGTGGCAGTAGTGGCACTATATTTTAGAATTTTTCAATTAATATTGTCCAAGCCTGCAGATTTTGAATTTTTTAAATTATGTATAATAGCTAATATTTCTTTTTTATCTACTGGATATAAATACATGGTATTGTTGTTAAAAGTAATTGTGTTAGGATTAAACGTAGATGATGAGGAACTAGACAAAATGAAGTCCGCGACAGAATCAACAAAAAAATTATTAAAACTATCAGCGACTGCATACTCGTCAGTGACGCTAGTATTATTTATTAGCAAAGATATATTTTCAGATGGTTTAGTATTTTTTAAGTTACTGTTGATTAATTTCCAGGTAGCCTTACTCGCATTGTCAGAATTGCGAATAAAGGATGCATTGTACATTCGTTTTGCACATCTAATAACCTTATTGTAAACATTTTTATATTTTTTATAATGTACCAACAAATCTGTGAAACTTGCTGTAACCAGTGAATGAAGAAATTTTAATTGTTTACTGGAGTTTCTTATACCACTAGTGTCCGTGTAACGTTTTTATCGTTTATTACTACACTAATTGGAAATGCAATATCTGCGTAATATGATAGTGTATGTACAAAATATTTAAATTTTTTATTAGTATCTATATATATATTAACAAATATAAGAAATAGTTTATATTATTATTTGAGTAAATACGTTTTTGTGCAATATTATGTTGATAAAAAGATTTAGGTATAGGAATGGTAATTATCTGTGCAAAGTGATCAGACAACATCAAGTCAGAAATTTTGGCAGAAATGATTGATGTATCTAAGTTCGTAAAACAATTGTCAACACAAGAACCTCCATTATTGTTAGGTCTAGTTATTTCTTTAAAAATTATATTTAATCCTGAAGCGTTAATAATGTCCGTGAATGTACAAACAGTTCTAGAATTAGTTAAGACATCAATGTTAAAATCCCCCATTACTAAAATAGTTTTATCTCTGAATTGATTATCAAGAATATTAAAACACTCTTGTAATTTATTAAAAAAAATGTCAATGTTTCCATCTGTAGCTCTATATATAGCAACTACTACAACACGAGATGTGTTAGAAAAGTCATGTATGATTGTACCTGCGCATTCAAAATGCGATTCTACCGACAAAGCTGAGAATAAATACAGACACTCACTCTTAATACTGCTTCTACAAAAAATAGACACACCACCACCTTCCTTATTATCTCTGTAATATGAAGTTGAACTATAAAAACCAGAGATACAAATGGTTTCAGTTGTATGTAACCACGTTTCTGTTAGGCACAGCACATCACAATCGAAAACGGGATTTTCTTTAACTAGTAATAATTCAAGTTCTTCTGTTTTGTTACGAATACATCGAATATTATTACTCTGTGCTATTAGCTAAAATTCAACTGTGTCGTACGGAAGAAGGGTGAAATTTCATATTCTTCTATAATCGAAATTGAAGGAGAATATCACATAAAAAATTTAATACATTTTGGGTGTTTCTAGCATTCATTTGGCTTGGTGTATTACAATTACACTTAAACTATAATGTTAGTTAAACTTAAGATTTTGCATTAAGATCATCATACAGTATGAAATTTATCTTCAGTGGTGTGTCAATTGGTATATAAGATTTTCTTTGAGAAAAAAAATACATTTTAAAATATGACATCGACATCTGTCAATCGTATGTAAAATGTCAAAATATTGCCGAATAGATTCTACTAGATTGATAATGGGTGTATTAAATCTATAGGTAAATACATTTTCATATTGAATTCTTTGTATTTATACTGTTATATATTTATAGGTATTACATAAACTTTTTAAACTGGAAGATGGAAAAGCAGCGTCAAATTTTACATTTGATGAAATTGAAAAACTTGTTCCACAAAAATAATCTCTCTCTCTCTCTCTCTCCTTCTAATATAATTTCGAATGGATATTAAAATATTAGTGAAAAACAGAATCCGATGGAAATCCGTTTGATCAATTTGCTGTATCGGGATTCCATAGCAAAATCGTAATCCGTTTCGAAATTGAAACCGAATAGAATAATATTATGCGGCGAATATGGACTAGTTTCATATATTAGAAATGCAAACAATAGCATTTTGCTTGGTGCCAATCAAAACTTCTCGTCTGCTTTCTACACTCTAAACAACAATTATGAAATTTTATCTACAAACCATGAGACACTATGATGCCCAGTATTTCTAGATATAATCACTAAACTGCTGTAACAGTTTTACATAATTGTTTAAAAATACATATAATATCAGAACTATTACAAACATATTATGTAATATGGAATTTTCCATAAATAGGTAAAATTTGTTTAGTTCTGTAATATTATTGTTGGTATAATTACATACATTTCTAAATGTATATAAAGGATGTATTTTACAATTATTACAGATATTAATATGCAAGCTGTAATATTTTATATAATTTTACAAGTTATACCAACAATATGTAATTCTACATTAATTGTGTGATACAATTTGTAGAAAGTAAGCAATTTTACATACTTATTATGTCATTTTTACTTACTTTATGTGATTATTGTGAATTATGTAAAAATGTGCTGAATTTTAAGGTAGAAATATAGTAAAAATGATATTACAAATTTTTTATAATAACATTTTACTATATTATTTTTCTGTAATTTCGTTATTTTTTTTTTAACAGTGTAGTTTCTCCTACGGAGTTAAGTACTGGTTAATTCCGTAATATTTTTGTTATTGAATTTTTTTCGTGAGAATATCTTCATGTAATACATAACTTTTGTAAATATTTAAATATTTCTGACATAATATTACCAACAAAAACACAAAAATAATCTAATTATGTGCTGAATAAAAGTTCGTAAATGATACGCAAACAAACAAACACTGATGATGATCTGTTTATCATATCTTCGCTGTTTCGTTTTGTTTCGTTTCGCTTCGCTTTGTCCTTGGGATTCGGATTCGACACACGACATATACACACATTCAAACATTAGGCACGTGTCGTTGATATTTTTAGCGGAAAATCGAACAAAATACTTGAGCAAAAAGAAAAAAACAAAATCAAATAATAATCTTCGATTTATACAAAACATCGAATCGCTGCGCTTCGCGCACTCGAAATAAATCTCACGAAAATCAGGAAATTGGATTATAGAGTAACTTTCTCCATATACTCGTACATACTATACGAGTATGATACAAGACATAATAATATTTTACCGTTTGCTGGTAGAATGAGAAACGATTTTCCGTAATATTCCATTTCCGGTACTTCCGCTTTGGAATTCAGTTTGAACGAATTACATTTTCGATGTTGATTGCCTAATCATGTTATCGTATGGAGAAATTTTGTAAACGGCTCAGCGCATATAGGCTAAACGGATGTAGTATGATTTTTGTCATGATTAAAACTTCATGTAAATATTAGTTTCTTTAAAATGCAGTTTGTAATTGAAATTTAAACTAAATATTAGGTACTACGATTTACTCGCAGAAAGAACCATTAAATTTCGTAATAATTTAGTAATTACAGTAGCACAGAAAGTTGTTTGTTAGATAAAACTTTTTAATTTGTTTCAACACGTTTCCAAACAGACGAGTTGAGAAGAGTTGAAGATTCACTAGTTACATTCATATACAGAGAAAAACATCAATATATGATTTTTCAAGGGGAATATGTATATTATACATATGTAATTGCACAGCAGGATTGCTATTTCAAACGACAAGTATAGCACGATAAAAATGGTATTTCAAACGACAAAAAAAGGAATATTCCACTACAAAATCACTATATAGAACGAAAAATTAATAAACTATCTTTTTTTTACCTTTGTTTAAAGAACCTCTATACATCTGAAGATTTTAGTTAGACTCATTGCTAGGTAGGTTGGGTTAAAAGGTTAACTTTCTATTTTACTCAGGTTAAAAAAATTCACTTGAGTTCATATATATAATGTATGAATATTGTTCATGTAAAATAGGTTGATGCAGAGTGCAATTTCATTTTCTGCGGCCGACTGTATAACCACTTCCAGGGATGTACTTTGACTTTTCAAAACAGATCATATTTATAGCTGAATGTATATATATATATATATATATATATATATATATATATATATATATATATATATATATATATATATATATATTAGGGTGTTTCTTAATGAGGTCGAAATTTCAATTTTCATCCGACACCCTCTAGAACGTTTCCAAATTCGACAAAAAAAAAAATTGGAAAAATATATTTAGCTTTTAATTTTAACAATAAACCAGAACGACGACGTTCATTAGAGTAACTTTAATTCAATTTTTCGGTTAAAAATGTTTTTTCTAGTGTTTTTGAACAATTAAATTTAAATCTGAAGCAAAAATATGTGGTATGACAACTGGTAGTTGTCAATATTGCTGTACAATTTCAAAAAGTTCAGTACGGGACATTTTTTTTACACGTCATCTCCAAACATGTTATTTGGAATTTGGAAACGTTCTAGGGAACGTCGGAAGAAAAATAAAATTTCGACCTCATTATGAATCAACCTAACATATATATATATATATATATATATATATATATATATATATATATATATATATATATATATAACAACGGTGGGCAACCCCCGGCCCGCGGGCCAACTACGGCCCGCGAAAACTTTCTATCCGGCCCGCGAGATTTTCAGAAGAAATTATAAATAAATATATTTTTGATGTAATTCGTCTAGTTTATGCTAACAAAATCTTTGCAGCACCAGTTGTCACATTAAATAAATACTTTTTTCATTTATACATGTATATTTATTGTTTTATAATTAATAAGTTATTTTTTTCTAATTCTTTGTAATTTTTCGAAGGCGATAAAAGAAATAAATATAGTAATTAATTTTTTTTCATTTATTTAATATTTGCAGACTAAAAAATTACAGGTTACAGGAAGGTGTCAATTAACTACTACGGCCCGCGGAAAAAACGTAAAATTTATTTTGGCCCGTGTTATGAAAAAGGTTGTCCACCCTTGATATATAATATAATTACATGTAACAAACAGTATTATTTTGTACGATTTCATTAAGATATAAAAAATTGTTGAAAATCATCTTTTTTTTGGCGTTTACATGTATTTTCCCTATTAACTCTGTGAAGTGTTCAAATCGCAAACATTTCAACTACTTATTTGTGTATGTGTGTGTATAAATTAAATTGAAACTGAAATATATATATATATTACGATAAAACAGAGATACAAGGCAAATTTATGAAAATCCGAAATTATGGCCGGATCTTGTGTGGGGTACTATCGCAGCCACAGCCAACTTCCTGCCGAGTTCATATGTATAACTAATTCGATGGTGATGTCGCTATTAATGAAGGTCACTGTAACATATCGTATTATACGAATACCAGATTCCCAAGCCCCGGCTCGGCTCAGCTCGGCTGTGTCATAAATGTAATATGCATTATGTATTATTCAACAGTTTTACATATGTAATATATGTAAATATAGTAACGCAATTATATGTTTGACATATGCGTTGAAATGATCGAATCATATTTTATATATGTCATTCCGATTCGAAGTGTGTTTAATATGATTTCCGAAATCATTTTCTAGATGTCAATTTTATGCTGAATTCCACTAAACTGAGTTTTAGTTTTTTTTTTTTTTTCGATATATTTGGATTCTATTGTCTTTATTCTAAACATTTTTCTCCACTGTACAAATACTAAATTTACGCTATTTCGTTTACTAAATTATTAATTTACCAATCTAAGGTTACACAGATACTCAACATACCCAGTAGTCAAAGAACAATGTATGTTCTTTGACCACTGGGTACGTGCAGTATCTGTGTGTAACGTAACCTTAGATCACTGATTAGGACTTTAGCTTTATCTTTTTACTACTGATGATAAAAGCTTGGCTTGCGAAATACGTATATAGCTTTTTTTTAAATATACAGAGTGTAACAGAATAACTATTCCTAATTTTCAGAAATGATAAAGTGCACTTAGAGAAACATTTTTTATTAATAAACTAGTGTCCGAAAATTTCTCGGTGTCAAGATACACTAGATATCGTTAAAAACAATTTTAATTATTACAACGTCAAAGAGTAGTTAAGTTAAGGAACATTTTATTAGAAATAATAGTGCATTAAACTTTATAAAATTTGTTCGAAGTTACGACCACCATTTTCGATACACAAGTTGTAATGATGTACAAATTTGGGCAAATTTGGACGTTTTCAAAGGGGAACTCGGAAACTATAAGAGATATGTAAAAATGGACCGAGCATCCTCGATCGCTTTTTTTGAGAGAAACTCAATTATGAAAACAAAAATTTGCTATCGTCTTTTGTTTTCGAGTTATGGCGAAAAGCTCGCTTTTTCCGTATTTTGATAAATGGCGATATCTCGATGGTTTTTTAAATTAGATGAAAATAATTTTCACATTCTTAAGGCACTTTTTTGAGTAGAATGAAACGGATATTATAAATCTCCGTTAATTCTCGGGTTATAACATAAAGTTGTGTTTTTTACAATCGACTGCCGAAAAAAAAAATAAAAAATTTCCGGACACTAGTTTATTAATAAAAAATGTTTCTTTATGTGCCCTCTATCATTTCTGAAAATTAGGAATAGTTATTCTGTTACACCCTGTATATACCATATATATATAATATATATATATATATATATATATATATATATATATATATATATCATCTAGATAAATTTGCTATTGCTCAACATGCTATAGAATATCTTCATGACCAAGACCAATCAATATTAATAGCAGGTTGATAAGAGAAGTAATACAAATTTATAAAGATTACATCAATCACTGTGAAGGCACTGATTTAAATAAAATTTAGTTTCCATTAATTGAAAATCTATAATATTTTATGATCTAGTTACTGATTTGGTTACCTAGTAACTTGTTTCTATGTTCTGTTTATTTACTACAAATGTCATTTTTATCAGTTTTCCTGATGAAGACGGTCGTTGAGTTCGTCGAAACGTCGATTATAATAGATTAACTTTAACCTAAAGCAGTTTTATTTTAGTTATTGTTTATGGTTTAAGGGAAATTATTTTATTTTATTAACTTTTCATCACAGTCAGATCATATTTTAATTTATTAAAATATGAATTTACGGATCTATTTAGTTCACATCTGTAAGATCTGTAGTGTTACAAGATCTTTTGTCCTTTTCTAACAGAAGAAGAATTTCATTTACTAGACAAAGACAAGACATTCGGTAATAATATAGATCTTATAGATGTAAACCGAATAGAACCCCCCCTCCCCCTATTAATCTAACACTATACAAGTAACACTGATTCGGTGAATCTTCGGTTAGGAAATAGACTTGAAACTAAAATACATATCTTTGAGATGTTGAAACTGACCGTAAGCGTAAAGCATTAAATAATATATCATTTATATGTGCAACATTGCATCATAATGGCCGTCTATTTTGATCCAGATCCGATTTTAGTTGACCCAGATCACATTTAGACACAATTAAAAACCTATATGCAAATACTTTACAAAATACACTGAGAAAAAATAGATAGTTATCAAATTGTATAATAAAAAGTAGATATGTACTTACAAATTTATTTATTTTCAAAATCTACCTATATTTGAATACTAGACGAATAAGAATATGTGCACGACTGTAAATGTATTCAAATTGACAGTACTCGATTTAAATTTTTGATTTTATTATATTTACTTATAATTAATTTTTAAATATACTTATTTTATTATTTTTAATATCTTGTGTTAGTTTTTAAATATAAATAGACTTACAATAAATATCAATTTTTCTCAGTGTTGAGAATCTTCGAATGTTTGCAATGAGAAATTTATATAATTGCCCATATTTTTAGCACAGCAACTAAAATTAGTTTTGCACAACGGACGCCTCCCCGTTCAAAATACGAGTTGAAAATAAATTCAAGTAAAAATATTGTTAGAAAATTATCAATATTTTTTCTGTGTCTGTGTGGTAGACAGTAAACAATTATTCAGTACACAATCATAATTATTGATAGTGACTTTAAATGAAATGTAATTTGTGTTTATTATTAACTTTTACAATTTCTATCGTAAATATTTCTAGAACAATTTCTTTTATCGAAATGAATCATTTTGATATTAAACATATTTTGCAATAACTACTTAAGTTCGTTTTCATAACAATTTATAAAGAAAAATTTAATTTGTCAAAAACTATTGGTAAGAATAGTATATTATCTTACAAGTAGTATTTGTGACCGAGACAAAGTCGAGCTGCTAAGCGATCTGGGTGAAACACAAAAACAGCTTCCTTATCCGAGAAGTGACATATACGATTTTTTCTTCAAGCGTTCTAAACGAAGCACTAAACTAAAAATAAATAAAAATACGTACCAAATAACCTTAACCAGTTACTAACAGTTACGTGATTTGTCAGAATTAATCTTACTTTGGTCGATTATGCACTTTTTGACCATCCTGGACACTGCACATTGCATTTCTTGCACTTGTTTACACATTTTCAATAATCAAATTTAAATAAATTCAAGGGAAAATAAAACAATGCAATTGTCAATTAACTTAACTTGACGTAATAGTTTGTCAATATGTCCGTCGAAGATATCAGATTAAAAACACGACATGGTAGTTTGTGCTGCCACCAGTGGTGTATATAGTAACTAATTGCTATAAAGTAATGTCATATTGTTGTATAATAATGTAACATAATAAACCTCTTTCCACATAGGCAATATGGTAACGTAATATGTGTTTTAATATTATGGTACGCTTGAAGGAAAATGTACATATATATTTTTTTACTCCTAATGTAATTTTTATACTATTTCAAATAGTTTTTACTGCACATAATACCTACATACACATACAATTATGCTATGTACTCGTAAGGGCATGGCACAAACTCTCATCCCAAAATTAGTTTTCTCTAAACATTCATATTTAGACAAGTAACTGTTGCTTCATCCATATTCATGATACATCTCATATGTAATCTTTTATTCCTACCACTCAATGCAAGCACTCCCTCAATAATACCACTCCATCTACTCAACCGTCTACTACTAAACGTATACCTTCAAAATCATTCACATTTTTTTTTTGTTTCTGTTTAAAATAACAATATTTTTGTTTATAAATTTCACATTACAATAGTGTCAAACATGTTTATGTTAATTTAGTGGTTTTTTTTTTTAGTAACATTAGCAAGTGTATTTTTTCATATTTTTAGTGTATCGCATATGGAACACTAAATAGTGTTAAATATATTTTATTATTAGTAGAATTTGTGGAAATATATTTTAAAACAAACTTAACAATTTCCTTTCTCTTTAAACTAAAAATAATTCTCTAATTAGAAAATAAAATTGAAGAGTTTTTCGGAAAAAAAAATATTGATGTGTATCTTTTACAGATGTTGCGACAAAATATTATGAAGAAAATAATAATGAATCACTGATTTTTGCTTAGCTTACAGTGAACGCCTAACCTAACCAACTACGAGTAACTAACGCTACACTGTAAAAAGTTTCGTAAATTTACATAAATTTTTATAGTGAAATTATTATACAATTATATGTATGTAAAATGACTTTACTTCATTAATTATGAAAATTTACAGAAAAAATTGAAAATTTACATACATATATGTGATACTACAAGTACCTATTATGTAATAGTTTATTTAAAAAAATAGATTTTGTAGTTGTTACAGATAATATTACTTATTTTTACATGCTACATTATAATTACATAATGTTTCTATAATTTTCCAAAATTTTTATTAAAATTTACGATAAATAATGTAAGAAAAGTTAATTATAATTTTATGTAATTGTACATAATTATATCTTATATATTTTACAATTGTTGATTATGTGTATGTAGTTTTGCGTAATATGATTTTGCAGAATATTTATAAAAATGTACATGCAAATTTAGTAGAATATCAATTATTAAGAATTTAAATGCATCAGGTCAAGAAATCATACAATTTTAAACATTTTGCAATTAATAAAATTTTGTATTACACAAATTTTACATATTTTATGTGAACCCCAAACACGGACCAAACTCAGAAAATCTGAAGATGACTGAGAAGTAGAAACGTGTCATTGCTAATAACAATAACGAACCTGATATAGAATTTAATAACACTAATTAATCATAACGCAGGTTTAGGACCCAAGAACAAAAGTTTATCTTTTGACATTAATATTATATAATAGTACATTAAAATCTATAAATATTTAACATAAAAAGTAAATTAGATTACATATTTTTTTGGTTAAATATTACATGCTACGTAAAATTAAGTTCTATGTGGAAATTAGAGAAAAACTTTTTACAGTGTATCGTATAAGTTTGAAAAACGAAAACGACAAAGTTATTTTAGTGATTCCGTCTGCGTGAATATATGAATAGGCACCTCTGAGTTGGTACATATTATACATATGTACACATGGTACAGTCAAGAGTCGCGCCCGTGGCTGCGGCAAGCCGGATGTGCCCAAAACTAGTCATGGAAAATTTTCGCTCGAAATTTTACAATTTTAAAACAAAATCTTAAATGTCATCGTTGCGGTTAGATGCAGTCATTGTTCACTTGTTCTGATTCGTGTTACTGTACACATGTAAAGCAAATATTTTCAATTTAGATTTTCGCATTTCAAAATCAAATCGGATTGAAAACGTATTTCTCATTCGTAATTTTTTTTTTATATATTTATTATTAATGTTATCGTTGAAGTTATCATTTACATACGATAATATTACAATATTACTCCCGTATGCTGAAACATTTTCGTTTAAAATAATGGTTCGTTAAAATGAAAATTTATTTATAAAAGTGATTTTTGCCACAAGTACTTTTGACGTTTACTTAAAATTATTTATTAAGCAATTTATAATAGTTTATATAAATTTTCTAATACCAAATATAATAAAAACGATCAAAAATAGAAAAACTATTTCTATTTGATGAAAAACAGAAGCAAAAAATTATTTTGAAGTTAATGATAAAAGCACTTTTTCACGAAAAAGTGAGGTGAGAACAGGGCTGGACTGGAAACACATTTAGACCCGGTAAATATCGGTGACGTACGCCCACAATATTAAATTTTAGAAAAAAAGTACATTGGTAATTTATAAACATATTTATTAAAATAATAAAAAAGATTTTTTTTTGAATAATTGCAACAAAATTGAGTACATAGTGAAGTAATTAAAAACAATTAAATAAATATTATTAATTAAACAACTTTTTTTAATATTTGAACTTCTCATTTACGATTCAACGATTCTACACAAGTCATCTGCATGTTTATTTTGTCTCGTTAATCAACCATTGAGTTAAATAGAAATAGAAAGAAGTAAAAATTGTAAAAAATTAATTTCATTTCATTAAAAAAAAAACACACACTTAAATATCTTTGTGGGCCCACCGGGATATTCACGGTATTCCGGTGGGCCAGTCCAGCACTGGGTGAGAAAGTGGGCCTTGGATTCCGTAAGAAATCTTTCTATGTATATTGTAACGAAATTTCTTACGAGATTTAAGAATTTTCATTTTAACAAACCATTATTTTATAAGGTGTCGTGCCAGTTGCGTACGTACCAGTTGCGTACAATTATTATTTAGTGCCATTTGCGTAATTATTGTAATTATTATTACAAATTTAACATCACGAATTTAAGCATAATTTATCATAATATAGTAAAAAGTAACGAAGTTGGTAAACGATATGAATTTATTAAATATTAATCTACACAAATCAAATTTAAACCAATAAATATAAACTTGATCAATTTTAAAATTAAATACTGACTCGATTATTTGTAAAAAATTATGTGCGATGATATTATAGCGTATTATAAATATTATATTTTGACCATAAGCACAACTCGACCCTTCCCAAACCGCTGTACGCACCTGGCACTCGGCCTAACTAGTTTCACTACCTGGGTTTGACCCGACCCTTATTTGTACTCAAATGGCAATATGTAATTTTACATAACTATTATCAGTAAAATAGCAGAATTTTGTCATTTTTACTGCGATAATGGATGTAATAGAACAATTTTTCTGTAAAAATACATTTATTCACTGTAAAAAAATTGTCATTTTACATTAAAAACATAGTAAAAAAATATATATTATTTCAGCAAAACGATAAATTTTCTGTAAAAATAATAGAATTTTTTAATTTTAAATAAAATAATTAATTTACCATATATTATATATGTTTTGCTACCGAAAAAGTAATTAAATTTACATAAATTATACGTATTTTAAATTTATAATGTCCGTAAATATACATATTAAACTGGTGTAAATCAGTCATTCGGAGTTTTTAAGTAAAATTACCGATTTTTTTACAGTGTAGAATATGTAAATTTACTTCAATTTATTTACTGTGGATTTTTATTAAGATGTTAAGGAATTTTAGTGGATTTTACAAAGATTTTAATTAATTTATACAACAGATTGTACAAGTGATTTTTCCCCTCAACTATTATTTAAATTCTAGTTTAATCGTGGCATAAACTTAAAACCTTTGTATTTAAAAACAGAAAAAAATAAAGTAATATCTATACTTAAAGTTTTAAAAACCTGTGTAGTTATCAGTTGCCTATAACTAATGGATATTTCGTAGAAAAATAATCAGGACTGCCAAACAAAATACAATTACGGTACTGTGAACTATGTGAAAAATGTTTTAATTATTTGATTTGAAGATAATTTTCTCAATCAATACAAAATTACTTGTTATTGTTTAATATTATTTAATATGTATTTTTATCAATTTTATAAATTCTATTATTTATTGCAAGTAATATGTATTGTTTATAACAGTTGTGTATTAGTCATATCAGATTTTTGACGAATTCAAATTATCACAATAATATAAAAAAAAATTTTTTTAATAAAAAATTATCTTTTATAATATTCGTATTTTCAGTTAAAAATGTTGATAAACAAATTTATTTTTTTTACATGCAAATGTTGCGCGTAACTTTTATTTTTGTCATGAAAACAATTTTTTCTAATTTATACGTAATTTTTTTTTTAATTTGTAGTTCGATTACAAAATTCGATACATACATATTTATAAAATATACATACATAATAAAAATATTACTATCAGGTGCCATATTGAACATATCAAAAATTGGGTAAAAAATGTTAAGAAATATTCTTCTCAGTATTTAAAAATATTGACAGTATTATTGATAAAAATTTGATATTTATTGGCACTATTACTGATCAGTAAATCTGACAATAATATTGACCGTGTAGGGTTCGCTTTATATCAACATTTTTTTTTTGATACTTTTGTAAAATCTAATTTATACAGAAAATTAGTATTATGTTAACGTAGAAATGTTTTCACAAGAAATAGTGTTATATTTTTAACACCAAATCCAACAGATTTTATTGTGTACGTATATAATTGATGTAAATATTTTTGTATTCGAAGTTTTGTTACATTAATTGATGACGGAGTAAGCTATTATAGTGGCCAACTCTAGGCTAGGCTAGGCTAGGTTAGGTTAAGTGATCTAAATAGAAAACGTAAATATGGGTCTTAAAAGATGCAAATCTTTTCTGTGACACACGCGTAAGTGCCAAATATCAAAGCAAAAAAAAACCACTGTTCGCAATTGAAGTAGTAAACATTTTTCCACGGTGTAAGTCGACCTTCATTCAGTTCAACAAAGCACCGCGTACCGCCTTTATCTGGGGGGCGGCTACGTCACGGCTGACGCCATATTAAACCGATGACGTAGCTGATCTCCCAGACTACATTGCGGCTCGACCGCTTTTGCTATACACAGCTTACTATGCTGTTATTTCAGCCAGTATGCTGTGGAACAATCATGAGTAATGTTCATAAAACTTCAAGAATTGTATTTGAAGTATTTTGAGCACTAACATCTGTTCAAACATCTAATTTACATGTGCGATTTCGATTTTTCTTTGGCCGTTTTCGTTTCGGTTTTTGCTTACAAAAAACGTGATTCTATGTCAAAACTCGAGCAAACTATGCGTTTTGAATAACGAGAAACTCGCATTATTAAATCGTTATTATATTTATTATTATAATTATTTATAAACTTATATTGTACGTGGTTTTTTAGTGTACGATTTGAATGTTATTGATTCAGTGAATCAGTGAGTGCGAAATTTTTTTATTGTAAATTTATCGTTAGTTATTTGCAAAAAGTGATAAAAAACAAACTGTGACAGTTTTGTGAAGAAATTTTGATAACCATCTAGAAATATTTACAATACTGTAAGTACTTTGATATCGTTTGTTTAACCAATTTTTTAGCATGTTGTCTATTAGAGATAAAAACAATTTAAAAGTTTTGTGTGAAATAAATATTATGCCGAAATTTTACAGTTACCATACAAACAAATAAAAAGTATTATACGCTAATAAAAACTTATGTAATTTTAAATGAATAATGCGGATATCAGCTGATTTTAAATGACATTTCAGAGGTTCTCAAATTTTTACTCGAAATTTCCGAAAATAATTTTTGAGTTTTAAGGTACAATAACGCAAAACAGTTATAGGTTTTAATTTTATTTTTGATAAAATAATAAAACCATATTTTTCATTAATACGATAAGAAAATTCAAAACTATGTAATTAAATAAAATATGAAATTTCAAAAATATTTGAATTATTGGAGACAGTATCAGAAGTAGGGGTTAGAAAAGCGAAACAACCCTATTTTCTCAAGAGTATTTCAGGTTGCATATATTTATTTATTGAATATGAAAATTAAATATCAGTAAATTCGTGCGGAGATGGAAAAATTATATACGTAAGTATAATAATTGTAAATTTGTGCGATATCACGTGATGTCTAACTGCATTGAGCGTGATTCACGTTCACGCATAAATAGCGGCCCTGCTTCTGCTAAAACGATAGATACGTACTGCATTTGTACGGTACTAAATTATTAAAAATAGTGTGGTAACCTTTAAATAGTTGACAAAAATCAAAACTATTTGACTTGTACGACTATTATAATTTTTATCAGCGCAGAAATTGGATCAAACGTAAAATAGTGAAATTGTTTTGCTCCAATTTTCTTGTAGCTTAGATTTATTTATTGAATCTTTATTTGTTTGACATGTATGGAAAAATTCTTATATATATATATATATATATATATATATATATATATATATATATATATATATATATATTGGAAACTGTCTTTTCAAGTATTTGGATGACGTTATTAAAAGAAAATTTATGATTTTCAGTGGCGTCTAAATTTTTCGCAATGAAAAACAAAGTATATATTTTACTATGTAAATTGAAATCATGAATACATTTTATACATTATTTTATATAGTATTTTCGAAGAAAAATATTGAATGAAATTTTGTAAATTTATTTATTGTATATTTTTTTTGTATTTTTATCAATAATATTAATTCTGTAATACCATTATTAGCATGTGCTAAATAAATAAACTTATTATTATTATTTGATTTTTATATCAAGTAATATGAAATTTTATTAGTACTACCAAACAATCTATTGTCGTAGTCTAGTGGTAGTGTATCGAACTGACATCTAAAATAAAAAAGTTCAGGTCTTCTCTAATACTAAAAAATAATACTCCTAAATATAACTATTGGTATTTAGTGGGATGTTTAAATAGTAAAAATTAAAAAAAAAACGCACAATGTTTATGTAGATTTATTTTTATACTGACATAATTAGTAGTTCTGGAAAAGTCTCTTAAGAGTCACATATGCTAAGTTTTATTAGATATATTATTGCTTAATTACATTTTTTTAAATAAAAAAGCTTTAGATTATAGTTCTGTATAACTTTTAATTAAACTTCGACGTTTTGATATACTGCACATATACACTGTTAGAAATAATATAAAATTTTCTGTAATTAATTGATATTTTGGATTTTTCTAACATTTGAAAGCTTGTGTAAAAATATCTTTTACTTAGATTTCTTTTTAAATCTCATTTATTTTATCGATAATGTTAGATGCAATAATTAAATTAAGTAATTTTACATACTTAATTTAAAACTTAAATTATGTAAACATAACTTACTATTTTTAGCAGTGTATCATCACCAGAAAAAATATACATAAATGTTGTAAAACAGAACCGTTTTATAGTTTTGAATTTTTATATTTAAATTCTACCTTATCGTGCGCGTTTTTAAAAATAAATTTTATCATAATTTTTGTTTATGAATGTAAAAGAATATGAAGAAAGGAAACAGAAAACAATGACAGTCAATAAAATAGGTTTTTCGGTAGATTTTTTTTCCTTTTTTAGTTGCGGTTAATGCAAAGCAAATTTTTGTGATTTGCGATATGTACTTTATTTAAATATAATGCAAGTCTGATCATGATTTGATAATGATTAAAAAAATTTCAAGAATTAACGAATGATTGTATACTTGTAAAAAATTCATTAATTAATTTTGCTATATTTTTTATTATAATTTTATATTTTTTTGGTAAATGTACAATAATTTATAACAATTACAACTTAAAATATAGTAAAATCGCATTCTATTTTATTTTTATTTACCTTTATTACAGTATTATTTTTACAATTTTTTGGTAAATTTACAATAATTTATAAAAATGACCAGTGGCGTAGCGAGCATAACTTGCGCCCGGGGCACGATACCTTTTTCGCCCCCCCCCCCCCCTACCCCCGAATAACATATAGTAATATAATATTTAGAATATCATCGTCTAAAAAGCAACATGACAACTTATTTTTGCAAAACTTTTCAGCAGGAAGAAAAAACTATTTTATTTTAATTTCGTTAACGCTTTCAACAGGATTTCAGTACATATTATGCATTTTATTTTTAAACAATGAAAAAAGTTAATGTATATTATATATAAGTAGATGTATTTATTATTAATAATAATAATATAATATAATACAATTAATTATTAGGTATACATTTTTCTTGCCTTCGATGCAGCAAATTTATCAATTACTTCATCAAAGTCAATCATTTCAAATTTTTCTCTTTCCACACTTAAAAATGCTAGGTCACTTAAGCGATCTTGTCCCATAGTCGATCGTAGATATGTCAAAATTAATTTTAATTTGCTGAACGAACGTTCACAGCTAGCAATTGACACTGAAATAGTCAGGAGTATTTGAAGTGCGACTCTTAAGTTTGGAAAAACATCTTCTCCATATGAGATTATAAAAGTAAGAAACTCTAACGGAGTTTTAGGTTTAGTTTCTTTTCTACTGCGGAGTAACATCTTGCAGTCACATATTTCGATATAGAGTTCTGATCCATTAAAATCTGTATTGTAAAATTCACCCAGATTTTTACAATTCTTTTCAAGATCGTTATCAACATTATTGTTGTTTAACAAATTTTCAACGTCTAGTAAAAATCCAAATTTGGAATTAAGATCACTCAGTCGTGAAAATCTTGTACTTATTTCTTGCTGCAGACGATCAAGAACGCTTTTCATAATGCGAGAAATTTCACTTTCTGCGGAAAGGCCAACATCTCTAGCCAATTCTCCGGGCATTTTTCGGCGTTTTCTAATACGGATTGTTTTATCAATACCCCATTTGTCACAAAAAGACTTAGCATTTTCTATTGCTCCTTCACAGATTTTGTCTCGAATTTCTGCAAGTTCAGTCGCTAATGATTGAAGATCATGGAACGCTTCTCTAAAATTCATTTTAGGATCTTGTAATCTGAGCTGCACACGATCAATTCTCCTCAAGATTTCATGCCAGAAATGAATTAAAGTTATAAAATTAAAATTCAATATATTTTGCAACAAAATTGTAGCTTCACTTCTGGTGTCACTTGTGGTAGTACTGTCCTCTGCTAATTTTTCTAACAGTTCTACTAATTCATCCAGCCCATCGACAATAACGCTAACCGCTTGTGCTCTGGCGCTCCATCGTGTTTCAGATTCACGTTTAACAGTTCTTTTTAAAGCATTTTTTAATAATTCCCATCGCAATGTTGACCGTGAGAAAAAGAGATATATGTTTTCAACTATGCCAAAACATGTTACAACGACTGGATCTTGCTTAGCTACAGTAACTCCTACTAAATTTAATGAATGGTTATCACAATTTACAAATAATGCTTTATTATTTTTTGTCATAATTCTTTGTTGAACGCCAGATATGTGACCTGACATCACGGCAGCATTATCATAACATTGTGATCTACAGTTTGTTAATAAAATCTGATCGGAATTTAATTTTTTTAAAATTGTACTTTCAATTGAGGCTGCATCTTTAGCATGCATTTCTATAAATCCCAAAAAAGATTCTTTGATAGAAACTTTTCTGTTTTTAAAATCAATATCTACATACCTAAAAACTTGTGACATTTGTTCTCGATGAGCGATATCAGGAGTCGAATCAAATAAAAGTCCATAATATTTATTTATTTTGATATCATTTATTAGTTGATTTCGAACTGTGGAAGCTAGAAGATGAATAAATTCATTTTGAATTTGTGGTGACAGGTATGAGACAGTTCTTGGCGTTTCTATTGCATTTTTAAGATGATTTGCTAGTAGAGGATCAAACTGAGCTACAAGTTTAAGTAAAGATAATAGGTTTCCGATATTTGTACTATCTTGAAGCGCTAGATTTTCAACATGACCACGTAGAGGAAGATTTTGTATAATCAGATACTTCATACAAGCTAATATTCGTTGCAATATATTTCGCCACCGTTCTTTTTCGGACTGTATATTTGCTTCTAATGATGCATCGATTCCCGTTTTATTAATTAATCTTCTTTCTGTTTCTTTCCACGTTGTAAACGATTTCCGATGTTTTGGACTTTTTTCATGGCTAATCAATTTATCTTTTTTCTTCCATTTATTAAAACCAGATGCTGTTACGAAAGATGATTGTGTATCGGAATCTGATGTAATAAACAGTAAGCAACAAAAGCAGTACGCTGCATTATTTTTTGGTGAATATAATAACCAAGATCGGGTAATTTCTATTCCTTCTTCTTCATTACCGACCCGACGAGAAAACCAAGATTTTGGCATTAGACGATTAGCTGATGTTGCTACTGCATTTAGACTGGATTTGTTCTGAAATATGCGGAATCCACGAATAATCATTTCTGTGCGAAGTTGGTTCGATATTATTGGATGATTATTACTAAATTTTAAATAAGCAACATCTTTGAACTCCAAAACGTCCGGAATTACAGTGAGGGTTTCTGTTGCATTTTCTGTACTTTTTAATAGATGTGGACATGGATTTAGAACTTCTGCTGTACTTGGACCCTCATCTTCATCATCTTCATTTTCTTGTATTTGTTTTGATGTGTTATCGCATAAAAGTTTAGCAGCAGTAGGAGTACAACCTGAATATGATTCTGACTTTGATTTTACTTCTTCATCCTTCTTATCTTCTGGTTTTTCCATTTTCGATTTTTTTACTAAATATGATTCCATTATTGTTCTGGATTTCTGAGCTTCTTTTTCTTGCTCTAGTTTTCTTTTCCGATTCTGAGAACCGCTAAGTTTTTTTCCTGGCATTGACATAGTCTAAATAAAAAAAAATTTTTATTGTATTAATTAAGATATTACTTTTGAACAACACAACAACTGTAAATAAAATCAGGGTGACCACTTTTTGGAAAACTCAGGGTAACAGAAAAAATACAGGGAACTTGAATCGTAGAAAATATTTAGTCAAAACACAGAGAAAAAAATTTTCACGTTAAATTTTTTTTTGTAGTATTGGAGCTATCGATTATTCTGAATTGGCGGCATTAATTTATGTATGCACACAGTGCTAACTTGGAATAAATTCAGTAAATCACAAATCTATTTTTATTTTAAAAAATGCTCGGACACGTTGATTAGTATTTTAAGTTGAGGGCATTGTTCATAAAAAAAAAAGTAGTATTCAATGTGTCCCAAATTTGATATACAACGTGATCACTAATTTGTTTAAATGTAGCCTTGTTTTTTATTGCGTATTTTTAAAGTACATATCAAGTTATTCGTAACTGCCAAATTTAAAATTTTTATTTCTTGTCATTTACAAAATATTAAACAAAAAATTAATTTTAATTGGAAAATAATAAGAAACATCTATCACATTACTAGTTTACATATTTCAATAAATGGTCAAAATGCTGTCCATTCACTATCTGACAGTTCCCTAAACGGGATTGAAACTCGTTTTGAACATTTCTAATTATTTCGGGGGAAATTAAACCTACACTCAGTGATTCTTATACAAAAATAAAAATAAAAATTTGAAATTTGGCAGTTACGAATAATTTGATATGCTTTTTAAAAATACGCAGTAAAATATTTAAATAAAAAAAAATATTTTTAATATAGCACATTTTTAAAACGGGCTAAAAAGTAACAAAAATAATCGAAGTGCCCAAGCATTTTTCGAAATAAAAATATATCTATGGTTTACCGAATTTATTCAAAGTTACAGACTAGCAATGTATACAACATTTATTAATTATAAGAATCATCTTTAAATAACTATTTTTAATTAAGTTAATTACAAATTCTACGTCAGAAAATACAATGGATATATTCAATAGATGAATATAACTAAGGTTTACCGCTTAAAATAATTTTTCAAAGCAAATTTTTCATAATAATAATAAAAAGTAATTTATAATTTTACATGTATTTTATATATAAAATTTTTTTTTAAATATTTAAGTTTAATTTTATATGAAATAGGAAAAAGGTTTATTTGTATCTACGATTATCATGTTACAAAGAAAAGAAAAAAATGTTTACTATAAAAACAGTATTCTGCTCCGAGTGACATGCTATTTTTTCTTCAAGCATTTCAAAAATTAGAATAACATGACTAGGAAGCATATGGGTAAACCCATACATTGACATTATTACAAAAATACTAAGAAATGAGAATAAACAATTTATACTGTTTCATCAAGAGAGCCAGCATTTTGCAAAGTTTAAATTTTGTAATTATTTTGCATAAAAAGAATCTATTTTAAAAATTTGTTTTAAATCTTACAAATAGTATGCTTAAAATAAATTTTGAATAGTTTTTACGGAAAATTGGCAACATTGCATAATAATTAAATTGTTTAATTCTTTCAAGCATACATATTTATTTAAATCTGATCACATACGTTTTTTTTTTTTTACAAAATAACTCTTTTATATGTATTGTATAAACTTTTATTGAAATTCTAAGTAAACTTCAAAATAAGATTAATACATTAATTTGGATAATTTTAATATTATATTAATTAAAAAATATTCAATTTTTAATAACACATTGATAATAATATCTTATAAACACAGGAACTGATTCAAGTATTTATCAACAAAAAATAATTTTATATTAATTTATTCAGACGTTCTGACAAAAACTGATGGAAAAATAACTCAAAACCTATACCTAATAAAATCATTAATGAACTGTGATTATTTACAAATGTGATCAACAAAAAATGTAGTTTATCTTATTTAGATTTTATAATATATATTTCAATAAAAAATATTAACATATAACGAGCCATTTAGTTGAAATTATTATGAAAATAAAAATAAATATTACCAATGCAAGAGTATAAGTCATAATAAAATTCTAAATTTAAAACAGGAAAAAGTGATAATAACACAGGAAAAATACGAGAAAAATAGATTTTGGTAACCAGTGGTAACCCTGAAAATATAAAAAAAAGAACTTACTTTATTGCAAATTGCAAACAATATACTAATAAAATTTGAATATTGTCTATTTCTTCAATTATTTTATTGAACAATGTTTATAATTTCACTCATACACAGTTTACTGAATAATAGAATTGTCTAGTAGATGTTTTGTGCCAACATCCCTATCGCACTGATTGACTTGATTCACCTGCTTTTGAACTTGTCGGCTGCTAAATAAAACTAAATCACTCACAATTAAATAAAAACTTAAAACTTGCAAACGAGGGTTACTAAGAAAATTAGTTTCAACTCAACTTGGCGAACAAGAGGATGACTGATAAGTGATGAATTTCTAAAATCTATCATCTTTGGATAGAAAAAAATTATTACTACAGCAAGATAATCTAATTGGTCAGTTTTCCATAGAGGGTGGGTGGGGTGCCCAGACTTAAAGAGTACTAGAGAACAAGCGGAAATAAATAAACATTTCCCAAAGCAATAAAACTTTGGACTAAAAAATTTTAAAGAAACTATATTTTATGTTGTCGCAAATGTTGAATATCTGCTATATTGTATAATCAGTACGTGACAAAACGCATATTTTTGAATATTTATAATTGAATCTGACGCAGTCTTCTGTTTGCAATTGCAACTACTATTTAAAACAGAATTTTTATAAAGATCCCTAAAAGTAGATAACTATAGTTGTTAAAGATATACATAAAATTCGCAAAACAGAGGAAATTGTTTCCAGATGTTACTTTTATTGGCGACGTACAATAGCAGATACCTAGCTAGCCGGCCGAGAGCCGACCGCTAGTAAATAGGGTCTGGCGTCTGGCCTCCTTGCAGCGGGGTTGTGGAACCGAATGAATGACGACAAAGATAAAAAATTGCCTTTGCATTTTTAAGTTTGCTCGAAGAATAACAAAATAATGTTAAATTTTACGATATTTTTACATAACGATTCAAAATAATTTTATTATGACAAGAAAAATATTTTTTTTAAAATTTTAATTTTCCGGAAAATCCTCTTTGTCTTGGGGACCATTTGGCGCCCCTCTGCGAGTGGCGCCCGGGGCATGATAGACCCCCTTGCCCCCCCCTCGCTACGCCACTGAAAATGACAGCTTAAAATATAGTAAAATTACAATTTATTTTATTTGTATTTACATTTTACAGTGTAAACTATTTGCGTGATTATCGCTACTATAATTTTCATTAATTAACAATATTTGAAATAACAATTATTCTGAGAATAATTTTTGAGAGCGGCGTGGTGCGGCGTCAATTAACATTTTCTAGAAGCATATCGAAACATAATCAATGACATTTAAGTGAAATAAACTCGTTATTTGTTACTTATCTAAAATTGTACACATATGTAATATTTACTTTTATCTGAACTTTCTCACAGATAAATAATAATATGAATTGTTTATATTTTATATATATATATATATATATATATATATATATATATATATACATAAAAATTGTCATGCTGTGTTGCCAAATTTCGAAGAAAAAACTATTTAAATTTGTAACTTATTGTACGATATTGATTTTTCAATATTTGTCAATCGGATTTATCGTGACTGGATAACAATAGTTGAAGAGAAAATTGTCGTGGGTTACGTTACAAGCAGTCAGTCTATATTAGGACTTGTCAGTTACATACGAAATGATTGATCTTAATTCTTTTACACCGAATATCTTTATCAAAAATTAATTTTATTATTTCTAAGACTATATAAGTTTTTAATAGTTAATATTTTAATTATATTATTTATAAAATGTATTTATTTATTAAAAAAATTCGGTTCACACTGTCTCTTACGATACGAATTGTAAGTTAAAACATATGCTTTGTTGTTACACTAACTTAACTAAAATGAATGTTATATTAATTACATATTATGCTACTGTAACACGCTGATGATGTTATATATGATATATACCTTGTATCACTGAACTTATATCGGCTGGATCTGAGTGGTTCGGAACCCGCTATAAGCTGTAGATCCTTTGCTTGGCTGTGGGCTAATAACCTGCAACATTGACAGTGCAAGTACTTAACATATAGTATGTTAAGTTCCTTGGGCATATAGTTCATATGTTCCACCTGCGAATTACGGGAACTAATGATATATATATATATATATATATTTATTTGAATTTTATGTGCTGATAAAAATCTGATATGGCCAGCACATATTATGATCCATTTTTTTTTTATTTTTTCCACGCTTATATTAACTCACTCTGTTGTTGTCGCGGTCAGTCACGGTCAAATTTTGTAACCAATTTTTAGACCACTTCTTATCATTTGATCTCACTGGAATTTTGCATGTAGTTTCATTCCAGGAGACAACACAATATTATATAAAAAAAACCTATTACAAGATATGAAAGGCTTATATTTATTTTTTTAATACAACTAATGACATCTGTCACATGAACTATTTTTTTGTTCAATTAACAATTGAATAATGTAAATGACAGATAAAATTTTTTCCTCTTTTTAGTGCATTTAAATATAATACTTATTTCAATTATGCTGTTGTTAATCTATTAATCTAGTTTCGTATAAAAGCTATGTTTTTGTGCGATGACATTTAAGACTTTTACAAATATTTAAATACCCCTTTAATTGCAGGGTAAATCGTATTGCCCCCGTGGTCCACTGGGTACGGTTTCTGCTACTGATGTGGGAGGCGGCAGGAGGTACCGAGTTCGATTCACGGGGCAATACATTTTTACATTTTTTTTTTCAAATTTATTAAATATATTATTAGTAGTTCACTCTGATTAAGTGAATATTGATATATTTGTAAAATTCTTAGTTTTTCATTGCAGAAAACATTACTTTAATATATTTTATTTATAATTTATTTTATTAATTAATATTATAACGAGCATTGTAGGTAAAATTAAATATAATTTTTTTAGAGTGTATGCAATTATTATATTAACTAAAATCAAAATATTTTAAATTTGAGATGGATATTAGCATTTTTTAGAAGAGTATATTTGTCATATGATATTATTAATGAATAATGAATTCAATAAAAAATAATACTTATATATATATATATCACAAAACATACCACTAATTTTAATATATATACTAAAAAAAATATAACTTAAAAACCAACGTTTTTACTATTAATTCAACAGTAAACATTCTTTTGATTTGTACAAATGGATTTCTATAATGGAAATACATTTTTTAAATAAATATAAATAATAGTAAATTATAAGTAGTATAACTATTTTAAAACCTTTCAAAATTTCTTACTATGCTATTTAAAAAAAAAAAATACTTCTATTTAATATGAAAATTATTATTATTATTATTATTATTATTTATTTCGCCCATTTCAATATAATATTTATTTTTCCAATTATGCTGTTGTTAACCAATAAATTAATCTAGTTTCGTATTAAGGCAATGTTTTTTTGCGATGACATTTATGACTTTTACAAATATTTAAATATCCCCTTAATTGCAGGGTAAATCGTATTGCCCCCGTGGTCCACTGGGTACGGTTTCTGCTTCTAACCAGGAGGCGGCAGAAGGTACCAAGTTCGATTCACGGCGGCAATACATTTTTTTTTTCAAATTTATTAAATATATTATTAGTAGTTCACTCCGATTAAGTGAATATTGATATATTTGTAAAATTCTTAGTTTTTCATTGCATAAAACATTACTTTAATATATGTTATTTATTCATCTCTCTAATTGTCAAATGTTTGTATGTATATATGTTTCTGCAGCATCACCTCCTAAACCCCTGAACCGATTTTGATGGGAGTGGTGTCATTTAAATTGGTTCATTCCCTATTTCCATTCCATCTTTCTACGATTTCATCTTGGTTCTCAAAAATTTGAATCAAATTATGTTTATAATGCAAATGACAGCTGTCTATTTATTGATTTCATTCATTTTTTTCATAGCTATCTAAGTTTATTATATATATATATATATATATATATATATATATATATATATATATATATATATATTGGTACGGTTTCTGCTCTTAAAGCAGGAGGTACCAAGTTCGATTTTTTCAAATTTATTTGTGAAATATACTTATATTTTTTAAATTTTAATAATAATTTTTTTTTAATGTAATAATTGTAATATTTGGTTAACGTGTAAAGAATATTCGAAAGAGACCGACCACTTATGAATTTCCATACAATATATTTTCTACGATTGTAAAAACATCAAAATTTAACATTCTACTGTCAAAGTTGCGAGACTTGTTACAATGGTTTTTCTGTGCACTCTTTTTTTATGTTTGTATTTATATAAAGTTAGAGCAAAATAATGACACGTTACGACACAATAAAAAAGTGAAATAAAGTACAGTTTTTTTAACAATCTTAGAAAATAGTACATTAATCTGGACGAAACACAAACAGAGCTTTCTACTTCGATTGACATATACGACTTTTTCTTCAAAAGTTCTAAACGAAACTAAACTATATTATAATATAATATATTATAAAGTGGAGCGCCAGGAAACGATATATTTCGCAATGATGATTAAGCGCTCCACGCTTTTATTTCTTTCTAAAAATTTTGGATAACCAGGAAAAAATTTATTTTCCCCTTTTTTTAGTGCATTTAAATATAAGCGTGGTTTTTAAAAAGTTTTTTTATATATATTTTATTTTCTGCTTTTTAGTCTTGTCGTCTTGTCATATCTTGTAACCGGTTTTAAAAATGCCACTTCACTTTATATAATATTATACCAATACTAGATATAATTGACTCTTTCCAAAAAGATAGACTGCAGTCTATCTTTGGACCTTACCTTACCTTTTAGAGTGCGATCTGGTATCACTATGTCAAGTTTTTTTTTTAAATATTATGTTTTCTCCTGGAATAAAACTACATGCAAAATTTCAGTGAGATCAGATGATTGGAAGTGGTCTAAAAATTGGTTACAAGTTATGATCGTGACAACAACAGACTGAGCTAATATAAGCGTGGTAAAAATAAAGAAAAATACGTACCCAAGTAATCTTTGACCAGTTACTAACAGTTGTAGAATGAATTAATGTTTCTTTGGTCAAATATATGATTTCTGATAAATCTGGTGGTATATATTTTGTATTTCTTGCACTTTTTCACACATTTTCAATAATCATATTCAAATTCAAGCAAAAATAAACATTGCAACTGCCAATTAACTTGAGTTAATAATTTTTGATATAGCCGCCGGAGATATCAAATTAAATACACTTGACCGTGTTTCTTTGGACGAATATGCAGTTTCTAACCATCCTGGACGGTGTACATTGCCTATTTCTTGTACTTCTTTACACATTTTCAATAATCAAATTCAAGCGAAAATAAACAATGCAATTGTCAATTAAATTAACTTAACTCAATAATTTTTAATATAGCTGTCGGAGATGTCAAATTAAATACACATGATCATCTGAGGCAACTGCCTCACTCGTTATACCCTCGGCACGGCTTGAAGGTGTGGCACAAACTCTATGCCGAAATTAGATTTTGCAATAGTGTCAATAAAAAAAACTGTGATCTTTTGGTAACATCAGTAAGTGTATTTTTCTCACATAGTATATGATATGTCTCAAATGAGACTTCGGATAGTACGGGATGCCGTTTGTCCTATTTGACATTAGGCCACTGCTCTTAATTAATAAATGATAATTAAAAGTGTGTTAGTTGAATTTTGATTGAGTAATTATATAGCTATCGTTAGCTGTAAACATTTCAATATAGATGTCATCGCAACAAAATGCTTATAGTGTTCTTAATTTCCTGTTTTTAATTATAATTTCCTACAGATATATAAACTTTGCTTTAATTTGACAAAGTAATTATAAAGCTGTCAATTATTTATTGATAGTTTAAAAGAAAAATTAGATTGCTTGTCATATATTATGTTTTCTATATATTTGTAAATAAAAATTATTTATCGTTGTTTTATACAATAGTATTTATATATATATATATATATATATATGTTGATTTTTCGTTATTCGACTGTGTATGATAGTAAATTAATGACTGCATACCTGACTAAATAAGATTAAATTAATTATATATATATATATATATATATATATATATATATTTATATATATATTTACATTTAAAGTGTTATACAGATGTTTATTTGAGAGTAAACGTGATTTACTGTAATAAACAAAATATTGCATATGATTCAATTTGAAAAATTTGAATTAATTTATTTAGCTTAAGGCTATTGGTGCGAATAATAGCAAAGAAAAAAATAGTGATTAATTAATTAATTAATTATAAAAATAGTGATTAATAAATTAATTAATTATAATTTCCTACAGATATATAAACTTTGCTTTAATTTGACAAAGTAATTATAAAGCTGTCAATTATTTATTGATAGTTTAAAAGAAAAATTAGATTGCTTGTCATATATTATAATGTTTTCTATATATTTGTAAATAAAAATTATTTATCGTTGTTTTATACAATAGTATTTATATATATATATATATATATATATATATATATATATATATATATATGTTGATTTTTCGTTATTCGACTGTGTATGATAGTAAATTAATGACTGCATACCTGACTAAATAAGATTAAATTAATTATATATATATATATATATATATATATATATATTTATATATATATATTTACATTTAAAGTGTTATACAGATGTTTATTTGAGAGTAAACGTGATTTACTGTAATAAACAAAATATTGCATATGATTCAATTTGAAAAATTTGAATTAATTTATTTAGCTTAAGGCTATTGGTGCGAATAATAGCAAAGAAAAAAATAGTGATTAATTTTTATACTATCATATGATATAAGAAATTAAATTAAAAAAGCAATCGCCTCCGGGTGAGCTTGAACCAGCAACCTTTCGGTTAACAGCCGAACGCGCTAGCCAATTGAGTCAAATATTTTATTTGTTATATATTAATCATAATTTTAAAAATGCTATTTAAAGTCAGAGAAAGGACGGGAGAGAGAGAGAGAGAGAAATTGAAGTAGTAAGGATACAGGGACAAAAATACATTTTAAAATATGACATTGACATCTGTCAATCGTATGTAAAATGTCAAAATATTGCCGAATAGATAAATGATGAAAAACTAAGAATTTCACAAATATATCAATATTCACTTAATCGGAGGGAACTACTAATAGTATATTTAATAAATTTGAAAAAAAAATGTATTGCCGCCGTGAATCGAACTTGGTACCTTCTGCCGCCTCCTGGTTAGAAGCAGAAACCGTACCCAGTGGACCACGGGGGCAATACAATTTACCCTGCAATTAAGGGGATATTTAAATATTTCTAAAAGTCTTAAATATCATCGCAAAAAAACATTGCCTTAATACGAAACTAGATTAATTTATTGATTAACAACAGCATAATTGGAAAAATAAATATTATATTGAAATGGGCGAAATAAATAATAATAATAATTTTCATATTAAATAGTAGTATTTTTTTTTTCAAATAGCATAGTAAGAAATTTTGAAAGGTTGTAAAATAGTTATACTACTTATAATTTACTATTATTTATATTTATTTAAAAAATGTATTTCTATTATAGAAATCCATTTGTACAGATCAAAAGAATGTTTACTGTTGAATTAATAGTAAAAACGTTGGTTTTTAAGTTATATTTTTTTTTAGTATATATATTAAAATTAGTGGTATGTTTTGTGATATTATTTTTTATTGAATTCATTATTCATTAATAATATCTAAAAATGCTAATATCCATCTCAAATTTAAAATATTTTGATTTTAGTTAATATAATAATTGCATACACTCTAAAAAAATAATATTTAATTTTACCTACAATGCTCGTTATAATATTAATTAATAAAATAAATTATAAATAAAATATATATTAAAGTAATTTTTTCTGCAATGAAAAACTAAGAATTTTACAAATATATCAATATTCACTTAATCGGAGTGAACTACTAATAATATATTTAATAAATTTGAAAAAAAAAATGTAAAAATGTATTGCCCCGAGAATCGAACTCGGTACCTCCTGCCGCCTCCCACATCAGTAGCAGAAACCGTACCCAGTGGACCACGGGGGCAATACGATTTACCCTGCAATTAAAGGGGTATTTAAATATTTGTAAAAGTCTTAAATGTCATCGCACAAAAACATAGCTTTTATACGAAACTAGATTAATAGATTAACAACAGCATAATTGAAATAAGTATTATATTTAAATGCACTAAAAAGAGGAAAAAATTTTATCTGTCATTTACATTATTCAATTGTTAATTGAACAAAAAAATAGTTCATGTGACAGATGTCATTAGTTGTATTAATAATATCATATGACAAAAGCATTCTTTTAAAAAATGCTAATGTCCATCTCAAATTTAAAATATTTAGATTTTAGTTAATATAATAATTGCATACACTCTAAAAAAATAATATTTAATTTTACCTACAACGCTCGTTATAATATTAATTAATAAAATAAATTATAAATAACATATATTAAAGTAATGTTTTCTACGATGAAAAACTAAGAATTTTACAAATATATCAATATTCACTTAATCGGAGTGAACTACTAATAATATATTTAATAAAAAAAAATAAAAAGTGTGTTACCCCCCGGAAAGGAATCGAACTTGGTACCGCTTCATAAATCCTGTTTAGGGATAAGAAACCGTACCCGTCCGTATCCACGGGACCACGGGGTAACACAATTTACCGTGCAATTAAGGGATATTTAAATATTTGTAAAAGTCTTAAATGTCATCGCGCAGAAAAATATTGCCTTAATACGAAACTAGATTAATTTATTGGTTAACAACAGCATAATTGAAAAATAAGTATTATATTTAAATGCAGTAAAAAGAGGAAAAATTTTTATCTGTCATTTACATGATTCAATTGTTAATTGAACAAAAAAATAGTTCATATGACAGATGTCATTAGTTGTATTAAAAAAATAAATATAAGCTAGCATAATTGAAAAAATAAATATTATATTGAAATAAATTGGCGAAATAAATATTATATATATTGAAATTGAAAAAAAAGGCATCGCCCTCGGGTGGGCTCGAACCACCAACCTTTCGGTTAACAGCCGAACGCGCTAGCCGATTGCGCCACGAGGGCTATATCTATATATATTGCTCTTTCATATTAATAAATAGCAAAATAATATTATGCGGCGAATATGGACTAGTTTCATATATTAGAAATGCAAACAATAGCATTTTGCTTGGTGCCAATCAAAGCTTCTCGTCTGCTTTCTACACTCTAAACAACAATTATGAAATTTTATCTACAAACCATGAGACACTATGATACTCAGTATTTCTAGATATAATTACTAAACTGCTGTAACAGTTTTATATAATTGTTTAAAAATACATATAATATCAGAACTATTACAAACATATTATATAATATGATATTACGAACGGAATGAAAAATGACTTCAGTAAATTTTCTGTCAAGAATTTTCCATAAATAGGTAAAATTTGTTTAGTTCTGTAATATTATTGTTAGTATAATTACATACATTTCAAATTTACATAAAGGATGTATTTTAGAATTGTTACAGATATTAATATGCAAGCTGTAATTACACATAATTTAAGAAATTATACCACCTATACGTAATTAAGTTTATTAATTATGTGATGCAATTTGCAGATATTAAACAATTTTACATACTTATTAGTTCAGTTTTACTTACTGTAAAATTATAAAATTTGAAAAAAGAAATATAGAATATTTATAGTAAAATGAAATTACTGATTTTTTATAGTAAAATTTTACCATTATTTTACTGTAATTTCGCTAAAAAAAAAATTTTACAGTTTATAATTCTGGTTGCATCAGTAAGTAGAATTATAAAATAGCAAAAAACTAAATGTCGCAAGAACTGAACTAGAAAAATAAAAAAGTTAATCTATCTCCGAGATAGAGAATATATGATGCATTTGATATAGAGTTGACTGTGCATTTGTTGACGTCATTGTCTACCAAATGCAATACCAAATAAATCAATATTTCAACACCGATTTTTACCATCGTCAAAATACTCGTATATTGTTTGGCTACATGCCCATTGTCATTCTCTATCTCTTTTTTAGCTGTGCATGTGTACGTATGACACAGTCAATTTATGCGACAAATACATTTTCTATAAACGTCTTATCTTTTCGTTTAGAATATAACGCATTTGTCCAAGAATACATTGCTCATATATTTAGAGGATATTGTATAATGTTGGAAGTAACCTTACGAATATTTTTGTTTTATACTGTTTTCATCTGTAAAACCTGTAGCGTTACAGAATATTTTGCTTTTTTTTCTACAACAATAGACTAATTCAATTTACGAGTCCTCACTAACTCCAGAATACATTCAGATTAAATTACTCCATTAATATTAACAAAATAAGGTTATTCCTAGAATAACCTTGTAAATAAAAGAATAAAAAAAATATATATCTATTATTATCAGAATGGAAGTCTTACAACTGTGATCATAATGAACATGATGTCACAACTCTATTTCCCTTACACTTATTTATATGTTACATCAAACATGATCAGCTACAACAAAGATTTTCATCGAAGCTATTGCGTAAAAGATTGAAGAGCTGTGGATCCTTGAAAATTTACTACAGTTTCTAGAAAGTGTTGTTCTATCTTTTACCTGGTTAAGGGGGCTAGTGTATCCAATTTTATTTGTTTTTTTTACATATTATTTATAGTAAAAAAATCATTTGTGATTGGCTAAAAATGTATCCTCAGAATAAATGACAGCATTTCATTGGCTGATTTGAAAATTATTTCAAGGACTTGATTCCAACATTTTGAAATACTGGGTCTAAGATAATTGTTAGGGATATGGGTTTTAATTTAATTAAATAAAAGACAGCACAAGTGAGATATAGTAGAGATATTTTACTCAGTGAAACTATTAAATATTCGAAAAATGTACCTCTAGTCAAAAGTTTACATGTACCGTCTACAGTAATGTTTTACGACTTTACGTTATAGGGTGTTTATAATATGTGGTGTTATGAGTTTTTGTTTGTTTTGTAAACATTCATTTTGTAGAAGAGATTTAGAAATGAAAACTCAACAATAATTAAAGAATTATTTGTATTCTCAGAATAAATGACAACATTTTATTGGTTTATTTAATAATTATTCCAAGAATAAATTTGCTCCATCATTTTGAAATACTGGGACTAAAGTAAAAATATTTGTGATTGACTAAAAATGTATTCTCAGAATAAATGATTACATTTTATTGGCTAATTTTAAAGTTATTGTAAGGATAAGTTTATTCCAACATTTGGAAATACTGTGCCTAAGATAAGTAAAAAATTTTTTGTGATTGAGTAAAATTATATTCTCAGAATAAATGACAACATTTCATTGGTTCGTTTGAAAATTATTCCAAGGATAAATTTGCTCCAACATTTTGAAATACTGATTGATTAAAAATTTGTCCTCAAAATAAATAATAACATTTCATTGGTTCATTAGAAAATTATTTCAAGGATAATTTATTCCAAAATTTGGAAATACTGAACCTGGGGCGCTAGGTCTTTAATGAAAATAAAAAAAAAACATAATGGAGATGAAATAATAGAACAAGAATAATTTTGATATTATTAAAATGATTGAGCCATATACTATATCATGTACTATACATACCATACCTTAAGATTTTACCTATCTATAAAATAAAAACATTTATGAATAAAAAAATTTATACTTATTAGAATATTAATAGTAGAATTAATATATTATTAATATTATTATTAGAAATCTTCTATGTAATATTGCAACGAAATTTCCTACGAGATCCAAGAATTTTCATTTTAACGAATCATTATATTTAACAAAAATGTTTCAGCATACGGGCATAAGTATAATTAACGATTTCATATTTTAATTCGGAGTTACAAATTCTGGTCCTAATTGTCAGTTTACTTGAAATAAATAAGTAAAATAGAATAAATTTTACAATAAATTATAAAATGTTTATGTATATTATACTTATATAATTCGTAGTATCTAAGCATTTTTTGTATATTATCTAAGCTGCCAATTCTATTCGCATCTCGTAGAGATAGTCTGTCTTTTTCTATCAAAAGAAGAATTCTATTTACTAGAAAAAGACAAAATAAATCATAACGCTACAAGTCTTATATATTGTTATTTTAATATATTCTTTCCGGTTCAACATTTTTGCATATTTCAGAATTTTCTACTGATTTGTTTGTAGCTTGTATTGCATCACCCGATAATATTGGATAAATCTGAATATTTAAGCATTTATACTTATTTCTATTTATAAGCCGATAAATTTTTTCAATGTAAATAACTAATAAAACAATGGAAAAAAGTTAAACTAGCAATCAGCTGATATAACATAATCCTTTCTCTTTATATTATCGTTGATGACGTCATCAGCTCCAACAAAAATATCAAAATCGTGACGAACGTTCTTACGTGTGTATTGTTAATAAAATTGTTGTTTAATAAAATTTTAGATTTCGTAAAATCACGACATTTTACAAATGTCGCGAAAATAGAAAATTTATTACATCTAAGCTTGAAATAATTTATCGGCATACGTTCATTCATTTTCTAAATCGATTTCAAGTATTGTTCCATGATTTATTCTAGTATTTTCGGTCGAATGATTAAATATTTAATTTTTATTGAAAATAATGCAAAGTCAAATAATGTTTACATCAGTTTTGTTTTTTTTTCGTATACCGACACAGTTATGTTACATAAACATATTTTATAAATGAAAAACAACACTTTAAATTGCTTATATAAAAAATCCTTTTATATGATTAATGTATATAGGCAAATTATCACAATTAATATAATAAATTTGCAAATAGATTATTATCGTTCACATTATGTATATTTATTATTATTGTTTATTTATTTATCTGTATATTTTAGTTAATAAAAAGTAAATATATTTGTCTGCGACAATATTTATTTATCATTTTACCTATTTTACATATGGTAACATTTCCAAGAATTACAAGTTTTAGATGCCATTTTTATGGCAAAAAAAATATTTTATCTAAGATTAACTATGTTGTTTTATTATTTATTTCTTTAAATATTCTTATGCAAAAAGATTTGTTTATTGTCTAAATCCGGTTGTAAAGTTTAAATGTTTAAGTACGTAAAAAAAACAGTTTTAATATTATTTTCGCATTTCATTGCAGAACCTACTGATCATAATTTTTAGTCATATTGAATTATTTAATTATTTATGGAAAAGAATTATAAAGACATAATTTCATTACAGAACTACCTCCACAGCCTCTAGCACTGGGTTATGTAAAAATATTCTCTATGTTAGCACTAATAAAACAAGATAAGAAGTATATGGGTAAACCCATATATAGACTACTTTGACATTTCTCGAAAAGTTGGCAACACTGTATTTTAATAATATTATAATTTATGTGGGCACTAGGACTTACTTTTCTGAAAATTTGATCAAAATCGAATAAATAATGTAGCAACAATGAATTTTTTTAAAATTTTGTGATTTTTTTTTTCGATAAGTTGGCAACACTGTATTTTGTTAAAATTGCATAAATTATTTAGGCACTAGGAAAAACTTTTATAAAAATTTGATTAAAATCGGTTAAATAAAATGGTCATAATAAATTTTTAAAAATTTTACTAATTTTTTTCTCGGAAAGTTGGCAACACTGTATTTTGTTAAAATTACATAAATTATATCAATACTAGGAGAATCTTTTGTGAAAATTTGAGTGAAATCGGTTAAATAACATAGCCATAATAAATTTTTTAAAACTTTAGTAATTTTTTTCTCGGAAAGTTGGCAACACTGTATATTAATTAAATTATATAATTAATGAGAGCATTAGGGAAATCTTTTCTGAAAATTTGACCAAAATCGGATAAATAACGTAGCCAATATGAATTTTTAAAAACTTTAGTAATTTTTTTCTCGGAAAGTTGACATCACTGGAAAAAAACAAAATCACATGACCATCTTGGGCACTAGACAAATTTATCCTGAAAATTTCATTAAAATCGGTTGAACCGTCTAGGAGGAGTTGCGATCACAAAATTTTGTCTGACGACCGAGCGAGCTGACGACGCACATCCATACACCCACATAAACTAAGTTCAGATTCGTCATCTACAGGCTATATGAAAGATTTTTATACATTTTTTTTTTTTTTTAATGTTACAGACACCGTACCAAACGCTATACTACTTTTTCCTTGCAGTCAAAGTAGTAAAAAGAAACTGTAAAGCACAGTAAATAAAAAAAATAAAAATCTACTCGAAACTGACGACATATATATGTTTTAAAAACGAACAATATGGCGACATGCTTAATATTTGATTCTACACGCATAATACTCAAATAACGTATGCTGTAAAAATGCTATGTAAAGTCAGACAAAGGACGGGAGAGAGAGAGAGAGAAATTAAAGGGTACAGGGACAAAAACTAAAATAAATGATGAAAAACTAAGAATTTCACAAATATATCAATATTCACTTAATCGGAGTGAACTACTAATAATATATTTAATAAATTAAAAAAAAAAATGTATTGCCGCCGTGAATCGAACTTGGTACCTTCTGCCGCCTCCTGGTTAGAAGCAGAAACCGTACCCAGTGGACCACGGGGGCAATACGATTTACCCTGCAATTAAGGGGATATTTAAATATTTGTAAAAGTCTTAAATGTCATCGCAAAAAAACATTGCCTTAATACGAAACTAGATTAATTTATTGGTTAACAACAGCATAATTGGAAAAATAAATATTATATTGAAATGGGCGAAATAAATAATAATAATAATAATAATTTTCATATTAAATAGAAGTATTTTTTTTTTTTTTCAAATAGCATAGTAAGAAATTTTGAAAGGTTTTAAAATAGTTATACTACTTATAATTTACTATTATTTATATTTATTTAAAAAATGTATTTCCATTATAGAAATCCATTTGTACAAATCAAAAGAATGTTTACTGTTGAATTAATAGTAAAAACGTTGGTTTTTAAGTTATATTTTTTTTAGTATATATATTAAAATTAGTGGTATGTTTTGTGATATATATATATATATATATATATAAGTATTATTTTTTATTGAATTCATTATTCATTAATAATATCATATGGCAAATATACTCTTCTAAAAAATGCTAATATCCATCTCAAATTTAAAATATTTTGATTTTAGTTAATATAATAATTGCATACACTCTAAAAAAATAATATTTAATTTTACCTACAATGCTCGTTATAATATTAATTAATAAAATAAATTATAAATAAAATATATTAAAGTAATTTTTTCTGCAATGAAAAACTAAGAATTTTACAAATATATCAATATTCACTTAATCAGAGTGAACTACTAATAATATATTTAATAAATTTGAAAAAAAAAATGTAAAAATGTATTGCCCCGAGAATCGAACTCGGTACCTCCTGCCGCCTCCCACATCAGTAGCAGAAACCGTACCCAGTGGACCACGGGGGCAATACGATTTACCCTGCAATTAAAGGGGTATTTAAATATTTGTAAAAGTCTTAAATGTCATCGCACAAAAACATAGCTTTTATACGAAACTAGATTAATAGATTAACAACAGCATAATTGAAATAAGTATTATATTTAAATGCACTAAAAAAAGGAAAAATTTTTATCTGTCATTTACATTATTCAATTGTTAATTGAACAAAAAAATAGTTCATGTGACAGATGTCATTAGTTGTATTAAAAAAATAAATATAAGCCAGCATAATTGAAAAAATAAATATTATATTGAAATAAATTGGCCAAATAAATATTATATATATTGAAATTGAAAAAAAAGGCATCGCCCTCGGGTGGGCTCGAACCACCAACCTTTCGGTTAACAGCCGAACGCGCTAGCCGATTGCGCCACGAGGGCTATATCTATATATATTGCTCTTTCATATTAATAAATAAATGAAATGAATTAAATGAATATTTTTTAAAACTATATTAAAAAAAAAACTCTGATTTTTATCTTATAGTTACGTACTGATCCAAAAACTAATGTAAAATAAAAAAATTTACGCGGAAAACATTTTATACAGGATCAAGCGAACTATATAAAAAAAAGTCAATTTGAATATTAACAAATTTACTGTGTTCTATACTCTGTGCTATTAGCTAAAATTCAATTGTGTCATATGGAAGAAGGGTGAAATTCCATATTCTTCCATAATCGAAATTGAAGGAGAATATCACATAAGAAATTTAATACATTTTGGGTGTTTCTAGCATGAGGGGGGGGGGATTCATTCAAGATTTGGCTTGGTGTATTACAATTACACTTAAACTATAACATTAGTTAAACTTAAGATTTTGCATTAAGATCGTCATACAGTATGAAATTTATCTTCAGTGGTGTGTCAATTGGTATATAAGATTTTCCTTGAGAAAAAATACATTTTAAAATATGACATTGACATCTGTCAATCGTATGTAAAATGTCAAAATATTGCCGAATAGATTCTACTAGATTGATAATGGGGGTATTAAATCTAGGTAAATACATTTTCATATTGAAGTCTTTGTATTTATACTGTTATATATTTATAGGTATTACATAATCTTTTTAAACTGGAAGATGGAAAAGCAGCGTCAAATTTTCCATTTGATGAAATTGAAAAACTTGTTCCACAAAAATAATCTCTCTCTCTCTACTCTCCTCTCTCTTGTAAAGTTTAAATGTTTACGTAAAAAAAAACAGTTTTAATATTATTTTCACATTTCATTGCAGAACCTACTGATCATAATTTTTAGTCATATTGAATTATTTAATTATTTATGGAAAAGAATTATAAAGACATAATTTCATTACAGAACTAACTCCACAGCCCCTAGCACTGGGTTATGTAAAAATATTCTACATGTAAGCAATAATAAAAAAGAAACTGTAAAGCACAGTAAATCAAAAAAAAATTTACTCGAAACTGACGACATATATGTTTTAAAAACGAACAATATGGCGACATGCTTAATATTTGATTTTACACGCATAATACTCAAATAACGTATGCTGTAAAAAAGTTGCCATTTTATCCTAAAAACCATAGTAAATAAAATTACATATTATTTCAGGAAAACGATGGTTTACATAAATTTTCTGTAAAAATAGTATAATTTTGTAATTTTAAATAAAATAATTAATTTACCATATTGCACATATTATCGAAAAAATAACTAATTAGCTTACATAAAATAGACGTGTTTTATATTTATATAATGTAAAAAAAATTCTGTGACGTCTGCACTTCGATTCTTCAAACAAAACTGAAAATATCTATAATTGTATGGAACAAACAGTTTTATTTTGTACAATTTCATTAAGATATAAAAAAATTATTGAAAATCAGCTTTTTTTTGGCGTTTACATGGATTTCTCCTCCTTAAACTGATGTAAATCAGTTACCGAATCGTTTTTTTTTTACAATGTAGTCTTAATTTGATTATGAACACTCACATATTATTGTAAATTGATGTAAATAAATACACAGTTTTCTAATCGAAATAAAAAGAAGATTTATTAATTTTTAATTAGTTTACACTGATTGATTTGTTGTATTATTATCATCATCTTCGGAATTTGCTAGTATATTATGCAACGAACCGGATCTGTATAAATTTTTGAAATCTGTCGCACCACCCAGACATTGTCCATTAACAAATATCCTGGGTACGGTTTTAGCACCAGTCATTTCACCGAGAACTTTCTGTATATCTGCGCCGTCGCTTCTTTTATCCAGTTCGATGCATGTGAATGGTGTTTGCATCTTGTCAAAGATATTCTTTACCAGTGTACAGTGTGGGCAATACGTTTTTGAAAACATTACGATGAAATCGTTTTTTATTAAGTTTTCTACCAAATATCTTGTTATATGCATTACTGACAATTTTGTATTTTCGAATTTTTTTTTACGTTTTTCTGTTACAATTTTTTTTTTGATGTTTATGACATTTTCTGTTAGTTTTTACTATATATTTATTATTTCATTTGTTTTATTCTATATCCGAGGCGAGATTACTTGATTTTTTTTATAGTGCTATTTGGTAACACAGTAATATAATAATAATAATAATAATAATAATATAATATATATATATATATATATATATATATATATATATATATATATATATATATATAATATATAATACATATATAATTGTATATAATATATATATATAATGTAATTGAAATTTTCTATTGGACAAATAAATAAATAAATAAATAACTAAATAAATTACATAACAAATTTAAAAAAAATAAAGTTTGCCTATATTTAACAATATTTTTTGTGGTTTTTTTTTTTAATATTTAATATTTCATGTGGTCATTATTAATTTATAATATATTTAGTAGATTGTTGTCATAGAAAAACAAAAAAACATATAAATTTGTCACATTTTGATACAAACAAACAAAATTTTTTGTCAGTCATGTTTTAGCTTAAATGATTATTAAATTTTTTTTGTAATTTAATTTTCGACCCTATGTATAAAAAATAAATTCTAATATATGTATAAATTAAAAAAACTACAAAAAAAACGGAATGTTACATCAGGAACTTTTAAGATAAGTAAGTAAATGTATTTCTAGTGCTATAAAATTCATTGTGGTACCTATAATCTAATTAAAGAAATTTATATTTCTATGAACAATAGGTAATTATTTCTTGCTGTAGGTAACTAGAGTTGGCAATAAAATAATCTAAAAAGGAAACTATTAAATTGAAAATTTATTTATAAATGATTTGACAAGCGATAAAATATATTGTAGCTTTACTATTTTTATGTAGTCGATTAAAGCTCTATTTACACTTACGTCATACTAACGATTACTGTGAACGCTTTTATTCAAACCGTAATATGGATTACTAACACGCAATTTGAACATACATATGGCTGAAATAAAAGTCATATTATACCAAATTTTTTATTTCTCAATTCAAAAGCTACTTAAAGTATTTTTAAGTTATTGGAAAAAGAAAATATTTTTGTTGATTGAAAAATATCGTACACTCATGTAAATTTACATGTACCTACTATAAATATAGTTTTTTTTTTTCATAAAATGTAATATTACGTAAAGTATCACAGTAAACATTACAAAATGCTGTCTGTTATTTTATTGTTAACAATTATGGAAAATTACATAAATTTAAATTACATTTTTTACTGTTTATTTCACAATTATATTGAATACAGGGCTTAATTTGGAAAAAAAAAATTTAAAAATAAATATAGATAAATTTAACTGTAAGACAGACTTATCCCCGTATGCATAAATATTCGTTAAAAATAAGGGCGTATACAAATTGGGCACAACACCCTTATAATCCGCTTCAGCAGCCAAGGTGCGAAACAGAATCTACGTATGCAAACTGGGCACAGATTCCAGGTAGCCAGTATAAATACTTACTTACTTAAATATGCTAAATGACATGTTAATACTGGGAGTGAAAAAAAAATAATACAAAAGCAAATATTATATTTATTATCAAAAAATATAATTGCAATAATAATTTAATTACAATTATAATTTACTTGTTGATGCATATTTATAACATATCAACTTAACAAAATTTATTCTACTTATTTGTCTTCACGTTTTTTTTTTTATCATTTCTAAAATATAATTTTTCCATCATTAAATAAAATACAATTTCTCTGATCTTAACGTCAAAAGAATCAAATCAGTAGTAATGAATATTTATTTCAAAGCAAAATCTATACATCCTTCGTGTAGGTACGAAAGGATTAGTACCTGTGCACTGAAGGGGATTATAGGGGTTAGTTGTCCCCAATTTGTATGTGCAGACTAAGGCTACCTGAAATCTTTGCCCAGTTTACTTGCGCCGAAAAATAACGGTTTGTTATTCCGTAGAAAATTAGATTCCGTAAGAAATCTTTCTATGTATGATATATTGCAACGAAATTCCTTACGAAATCCAAGAATTTTCAGTTTAACGAACCCTTATATTTAACGAAAATGTTTATGCATACGGGCATAAGGGTCAGTATTTTCAATTTTTATTTATTCTTAGAATATAGAGATATTCAAGTTTTTCAAAAAATCCGATTTCTCATTAAACCAGCGAAGCAAAAAAGCAAGAAATCGTCAATTTATGCTTATAAACGCGAATTTACAGCATATATACGTTTTTTGCTCGCTAACTTAAAAACTTCTGGAGTTATTGAAATTTTTCAAAAAATCCGATTTCTCATTAAACCAGCGAAGCAAAAAAGCAAGAAATCGTCAATTTATGCTTAAAAACGCGAATTTACAGCATATATACGTTTTTTGCTCGCCAACTTGAAAACTTCTGGAGTTATTGAAATTTTTCAAAAAATCCAATTTTTCATTAAAACAGCATAGCAAAAAAACAAGAAATCGTCAATTTTTAGAAAATTTTTATTTATTCTTTGAATAAATGACAATATTTCATTGGCTAAGGATATAAATATCTATTCCAAAATTTGTAAATACTGGGCCTAAAGAAAATTGGTCTTAAAACTGCTTGATTTTACTACAAATTTATTATTTTGATTTCAGATAAACTGGATCTTTAGGGATGAAAATCTTTCAAAATTCGAAGTATTTGAAAAGAAGAAATTGGAAGTAAATTGATGAAATAAAATATAAATACAACGTCCACTGAACGTTCCATTAGTGCCTATTTTACCTACCCCCATCTAACTGCATATTGTTTGTCGAGAGCAGCCATCTTAGTATTTGGCACTAACCTAACCTAACTGAACCTAACCTAACTGTCGTTGATTCGTTTTGAGGTTAAATTGTGCGGGGCAGATCTTCTCGAACAGTTTTTCACTCTGTCTCCGGTGGTACTAAATAATTGGAACGAGGGATGGTTTACCTTTTGGCCGATTGGGGCATGGGAGATTCTGATACGACGGTTACTCGAACCCAACACCATCATTATGTGGAACAATCGTGCGAATTGCTCCACCATTTGCATCAAGAACGTGAAACCGACGATGATGAAGTGCAATTACATCCACTTAACAACCAGGTTAGTAACTTAGCGATTCGAAACGTTTTTAAGATTGATAGTCGCCAAGTCACTTTATTCACATCATACCAACAAACAAACAAAAAAACACTAAATCCATAATACATATTGGTTTAGTACCATGAGCTCGGTTTTGATTAATGCTATAGTACAACGGTGGGCAAATGCGGCTCCGAGAGCCGCATGCGGCTCTTCACTGAGTCAAGTGCGGCTCCCATTAAAGTTTTAAAGGATGGGTGACATATTTAGTTGACCAATCAACATCTTACAGAATTTCTGCGGACAGCATTAACTAATTTTACACCAAATTTTAAAAATTTGACCAAAGATTGTCCTTAGATTTTATTAGTAAATATATTTTTATCCTATAGATTTCTGTCATACTTCATTTTTATTATATTTGAATTTTACTACTAAAATTTTGAAATAATTATTTTCTTTTTCATTGTTATAATTTTATGTTTATATGTTATAATGATATTTTTTCTATGTTTTTATATTGTGAAAATATGCAATTATATTAAATAAAAAAAATTAATTTGTGTATGGCTCTTTATAGAATATTAAAAACCGGATTGCGGCTCCCTTAGGCCTCATGTGTGCCCACCCCTGCTATAGTACATCCGTTCAGAAGAAATAAGTCTTATGCAGTGTGCACGTGATAGGGTGGCCAAAACTTAATAAACCGGGAAAAGTCAGGGAATATTGTTGATCCTGGAAAACTCAGGGAATTTCATTTGTAGTCAGGGAAAAAATTTGTTTGGCGAATTCATAAAATTACAAAACACAAATTTGCAGTGCAAAGTATCATTATAATATCTCGGCAAAAATTTATGAATTTCACTTTTAGTGTAATATTAAAATTATATTCTTATCCCAATTATTTTTTTTTCACACATCTATACTTAGAAATCGTTATTTTTGGGATTCACATTACTTAGGAATTTACATTTGTTTAATAATAAAAGTCAAGAAAAAATGAAAAAAAATTGTGGAAAAGTCAGGGAAACTGGTTTGCACAAAGATTTGGCCACCCTGTTAACTTAAAAAAATATGCATGTCCTTCTTATACAGTGTGTTGACTTGGACCGTCGTACATAGGGATTTAGCATGTAAAATCAGACATGTGCGATTTCCTGCTTCCCAAATTATTTTACAAAAAAAACCTTATGATAAATGTTTTAGGGCATACTTTTCTGCATGTAAATCAATTACTAAAATTTTTTTTGGAACCTTCCTAACGTCAAGAATTAGGTCTAAAGTTGTTAAGAAATTGACTGGAAAATGGTAGTAGCCGTGAAATTGGAACAAAAAATCAAACACGGCCGACTAATGCCATTTTCAGTCAATTTCTTGACAACTTTAGGGCTAATTCCTGACGTTGGGATGGTTTCAAAAAAAATTTTATTGATTGATTTACATGTAAAAAAGTGTTTCCTAAAACATTTATCCGAAAGTTTTTTTTGTAAAATAATTTGGGAAGCAGGAAATCGCACATGTCTGATTTTACATGCTAAACCCTTATGTACGACGGTCCAAGTCAACACACGGTATATGTGATAATATAAACGTAGTTATTGGTACTTAGGGTTGAAGGATGTGTTCATCTCGCAAATATTAACTTATCTTTTCCCATAGAACAGACTTTAGTATTCTATAAGCTCTACAGTATTATAGAGTTTTCAGTTCTTTTCTGGTTAAACAGAAAATATTATCATGCGTTAAAAAAGACAAAAGCTTCTATAGTATTATAGATTTTATAGAATATTAGCATAATAATAATATCAATTTTAAAACAACGTAACTAAGAGCAGGACTAAACAAATGAACTAAAACACCCAAAAACCGAGCGTATGATACAAGTCATTTGTTTACTTTTATTGTTTTCAAGTTCGAAAGAATAATATTTTTCGGGCCTATAATTATAGAAAAAAATAAACATTTCCTATCCCTTTAGTCAGCCAGTTTTTAAAGGAAGCCAAAATAAATACACTAGTGTTTCTTAATTATTATTATATTTTTGTTTATTTAGATATATTAGCTGTAAAAATTTATACGTTTACAATATTACAATTTTTATGAATTTATTTGAAATCATATTATCTCACTGTTAATATATCTTGCTTGTAGAAACATTTTTGATTTGAAAAATTGTAGACTTTACAACTTGCTGAAATGTATCATATTGAAAATTTAAGAAGTCCAGTCATAAGCGAATAATTTTTATAAAAGATAAAGTTACTTTTGTACAATTTTAAATTAACGAAAACGACCGGATTTATTCTTGCCAAAGTTTAAATAAAAGTCATTTGAAAAACGACAAATATTTGTTGTTTAAGTTTTTATATCTTTTTCGTGTGATAAACAGATTAAAAATATAAGAAGTTCATAAGCCGTTACAGTAAATTTATTTTTTTCTAAATTTATTACTTCTATTTTTGGCAAGACTCAGGTGTCAGAAATTTTCGAGGCAATTTAAAATCTCATTATACCGAATAGATTCTATTTTATCTATGAAAACTTGCGTCAAATCAGGATCTATAAGCGTTCACTGAAACGAAATCTGCCAAAATATTTTTTCGCACCTTTCTGTTTTAGTTATCTGCGACCTACGTTATTGTATGATAGTTAGAAGTTTGATAAAAATAGATTTATTTTTGAAATGAAAATAATTTATAACCAATAGATATGAAAAGCTTAATTTCTAAAGTAATTATTCTATCTTCTTTGGCCACTTGGCTATGTTGAGTATCTGTGTAACCACTGATCACTGATTAGGAATTTAGCTTTATATTTCCTGCTACTGATGATAAAAGCTTGGCTTTTTAAAACTATTGTTTGTATTTTAAGGGAAATTATTTTTTATTAATTGTTCTATATTAAATTATAATGTGTTTAAAAATTTAATTTACTTGTATAATTTCTTTTTTGTTTTTTTCAAAACGATATTATCCTTTCAATTTATCCGGAAATTTGAAAAATACTGTATTTTGATTTTTCTGAACAAAAATACGTAACAATTTTTTCAGTTTTCAAATCCATTTCTCAATCAAAACTGAAAGAAAGTGAAATAATGAAAATATTACTGTTGAAAATAAAGCAGCGATTTTTTCTAGAAGTAAGATCATCGATCATGTAATGGCGGTAAATTAAAGTGAATTTAATTATTAGGTTGGCGGACATACTCGTTTATTGTTGCTGAATCAATCAACAATATGTAAACCATTAAACTTCCGAGAATTAGACTTCTATCAGAACATACCAAGAGAGATACAATTATTTGTGCCCAAATATAAAGGTAAGATTAAAAATTTTCAATGTTATTTATATTTTATTTTAGACATTTCAGTCAGCTGAATTTTATCATTACCACTCATTTACTTCAACATCATTCATTTTTCTCATCTTTATTATCTTACTAAAATACATATACCTAAGTATAGTTTACATTCACCAAAGATTCATTTCATTCCAACTATTCCGCATAGATATATGCATAAGTAATAATTATATGATTAATTTTGATGATTATCTTTAGTGAATGTAGTTTGTTATTTTATTTTAGATTTATTTTTTAACAGACAAATTCCAGATCGATAATTTTCAAATAGAAACATAATGATTATGAAACAAATCGCTTACGTACAGTAGTACTAATTTTATATGTTATAATCAACGTATTTCTTATGATAAAAACACATTTGTAAATTTCAGTTAAAAACATCAGCTGTGTTCTTATCGTGACAAATGAGAATCGAAATTTATAGTTCAGTAAATTTTCATTAAAAAGAAAAAGAAGAAGAAACATTAATCTGACATGTGTTTATTATTGCCTATTGACGTAATAAAATATTTATGTTTATAATTGTGCAATAACTGAGAAAAAGAAAATCAAAATATTTTATTTGATCTTAGTAACAATAAGATTGTGTACATTGTAAACAATATATGTAAAATTAGCGCCACCATTTCGGCGTGTATCTATCGGACGCCCTTTTTGGCACAACTTGCAGTCTATTAATCAAAACTTTATACTAAATTTATTCGTTCTAATAGATCAATTTGCCAAAAAATTTCTGCTATCCTTACCGAATTATATAAAAACAAATCTACCGTTACAGAATATTGCACGGTTTGCACAAAAATCATGCATCATTCATCTAATCTCAAAAACTGTTTATAGTCATTTATTTGAGACGGTTGTGGTGTTGTTGTTCACCGGATACTGGCACGCGACAATTACCTGAACTTGACCAACAGGTGCAGACCGTTGGCAATATTGCCGAATTTTTCTTGGCATCCCCAACTACGTGATACTTATATTACAAATGTTAATTTTTATTTTCAATGAATTATTTCGAGGCTGATGCTTTTGCAAAATATTTTCACTGTCAGATTTCGCGTTTTTTTTTTTATCATCTCAGCTGGTTTGTTTTTTCGGTTATATTTGGAGGGTATATGGGACATATTTGTAATGCTACGACTTTTGAATGAATACATAGTTCTTTTTTGCCTGTGATTGATTATAAATTCAGGCTTTGGTTTATATTAAGAATATTATTTGGCAAGATTTATACTGTGCTGTAGATGTTTTATGTCAGATTTAGTTGCAGTGTTCATAGAAATAGCTTATATCGGATAGAATAAATTGAAAGAAAACATTCGAAATACATACTTACGAATTATTTATTATCAATTTCAAGTAAAATGAATAAATATTTTAAGCAGCTATAATCAAATATATATATATAAACAAAACTTTGCTAAATATAAATTTGCTTTATTTTACTAGCTAATTTTTTTTAATTTCCGGTTAAAGTTGGAGAGAAGCCATTTGGCAATAAACAATTGAATGAATTGTTTACAAATTATGACTCAAGTAAAACGTAAAATTAATTTTGTGCAATAAAGGTTAATGATTTGATTAAAACGAAATGTTTCTTGTTGTCAACAGACGTTCCTACATACTATTAGAAATAAGCCGTAATTCTTTAATTGGCGTGCTCATTTATTGGGAATCTTTTTTTTTTCTATCAAGGTTATATTTAAAAAATAGTTGGCTAGGTTAGTTTTGGACAGAGAACAAATATTAAAATAAATATTATTATCATTAATGTGGTAATCTGAAAATTTATATTTTGTTCTATTAGCGAAAATAACTAATAAATAATTATTTAAATATATACATGCGTATTTACAGTTTTGAAACAAAAGAAATTTGAATCTTTCCGAAAATCGTGTGTTGCACAATTTGTCGATAAAATATTCAATTTTTTTTTCAATTTCTTTTTATGACCCATCTTGCATAACTGCATTTTATAGTAAAGAAAACAATTATATTATGTATTTTGCAATAAATCCTCCTACTTAATATTTGGAATTTGTCCATTTGGCACGATAATAAGACAATTGTTTTTTTTTTCTTACCGCATAATTTTTACAAAATATTATCAAACGAAGTACGAAGATATATTTATTGTAAGTATATAATTACATATACTATTAGTACGAGATATGCTCAAACATTGGATTTGACATGTTGTTCAAGTCGAACCGAATACCTAATTTTGCTCCAATGTTTGGGTCTGGAATTTGTTTGCGATTATTTGATTAGTATTAAGTATTAGTTTAAGTATAATATTTTGATATATACAATTTATATGTTTATGTATTATGGAAAAAGACACAATAAATAATAAACAATATATTGGCGCTAATAAATATATTATTACGACAATGACTGTACTTTTATCAGAAATGAACGGCGGAACAAATTAATCCCGAATTTTTGCGCGGAACTCTGACGTAAAACAGTTTATTACTCATTTTATTTAGCACAATTTGCTTATTTTTCGTGTTGTTTTCGAAACGTACAAGTTATTAAATAATATAATTTTTTATAATTCATTAATTATTTATCGAAATAATTTTTGCTTTATTCATAAAATTATATATATATATATATATATATATATATATATATATATATATATATATATACAAAAATAAATCATTTACAACTGAAAAAATAATAATCCAAATCATGTTATTTTGCTCATAGATTTTTGTTTGAATAATTTTGTTTTATTTTCTGGCTTTTATCATGTTATTCCTTTCATAAATGTGTTTCATGTTATGCTTCTTATTTCATTTTTTTATAAGTATATTTATTTTTATTTTTCTGCTATATTCGTGGTATGTTACATAACCTTACATTTGTTTAATTAATCATTAATTCGAATTAATTAAAACATGAATTTGTTAATTAATATTTTGCCTGTTTTAATCAACAACGTTTATTATATATTCAAATATTTTATTATAATAGTGATAAAACAAAACGAACAAAAAATTAATCATCTATAATTTATATACCTACCTATGATTTGGAATTTAGAATAAATATATAATTTATTAAAAAGAAAAAAAAATGAATGATTATAATGGAAATTTGCAATTTATTGCAAGTACGTATTGCAATCGAACAATTAATATAGGTCATTTAATGTCTGAATATAAGAGAAAGTATTAGTTCTAGAAATTTCTCTTGAATTTTTTTGCAAGTTGTAAAATATTATGTAGTATAGTAGGTGGTATTTTGCAATATTCATTTTCAAATCGATTGAAAGTAATAATTACAAAATTATTTCTCTGATTAAGTGGAAAATTAAAAGCTAGTTTGCAAAATTATTATCGTATCTAAGATATCTCCACTTTTTTTTTTAGGAATTTAGTGTATAAAAAAATAACGAATAATTGTTATATTGTTTTGAAATGATAATTAGAAATTAATGAAATAAAATCATTACTTAGGCAAATGAAGTTAAAATATTGAATTATTCTTCGTAGGCATTTAGAGAGACGCAGATTGGCTATTTTAAAAGTTGCATTTATTGAATAAGTTAGTTGAAAAAAAATTAGTGATTAAGAGGTAAGTAAAATTTATTTTATATTTCAATCAGAAATATTTTAAGCACCTTCCAAACATTTTTCAAAATTTTTGTTACGCGTATTTGGAAACAAAAGTAAATATGTCGAAAATGTTTTTCAATAAATTTTTATTTTATTATTTAAATTAATTTTAGTTTCAATTATTTATATTCTAGAACGATTTTACCAACATTTTTCTTTACTAATTATTTATTTTAATTGTTCTATTATGACATATTTACTTTAACTAAAAGTTATTTTATAAATTTAATGAGTATTAATGAAATTTCTTCTACAGTTATTTTAGATTTAATGTATAGCTTAATATTTTTTAAATTGCAATATATTTCATATCTGATGGACTAACTAAAATAAATTACAAATATTGATAATTTAAATGCTTCTTAGTATCTTATAGTTTATCTGAAGCGTGTAGTACATAAGATAAGAAATATACTGTATCACATATCTAAAAGAAATATGTTAAATTTAAAATAACTGATGAATTGAAAATTTTCTTTAATAAAAAATCGTATAAAAAAAATTAATAAAATAAAATTTAAAGAAAAAATGATTGAAAAAGCAACGAGAAATTTCAAAAAATGCGCGTGTATAGAAATTTTTTGAAACAATTTGTAAACTTCCCTCCCCCCATACCCACCCCCACCCCCCTCTATATGTTTTAACCATATACAATATACAATAAACAAAAACGGATGCTTTACCATATATGCGTCCGCTAGATGGCAAAAAAAATCTCGTTTCCTTGTTGTATCAAGGAGAGAGCTGATCGCGTGAGCGTGAGCGCAGTGAGCGTGAGACACACACACTTTGAATTGGGAAGATAAGATGACGCAATCACCCCCATCCTCTATCGCATTCGCTATCGAGACATCCCCCCCACCAATTCACACACAAGCTGCCACAATGGCGGAGCAAATGAAAAAGTGAAAGTGGGGAAGAGCAAAAGAGGTCGTCCTCCAGACCTCTAGCCACAATCGGGTAAAAAAACGTGGGTTTGTATGGCACAACTATACTTCTGTCTCTCTTCTATTATAATTATTATTATTATTATTACTATACACTCTATATCGGGTAGTCGTCTGTCTGTTTGACAGTTCGAATTTTAACCACTTTGTTTTGTTTTTCAATTTCTTTTGTTTTCGGTCCACATTGAATAGGAAATGATGATATCACAAGTCTACCAACTCGATTCAAATATCAAATTTGATTTACTATTAGTATAGTATAAGTATGTAGCATCATATTTAACATGAATTTTGTGTTAATATTAAATGCTTGCTTAATTTGTACAAGTAGTCAGTAGCTTGCTTGTGATGTTATCATAAAAATCATTTTAATCAACAGAAATACTAAAAATATTATTTTGTTTACATCATCAAAAACCTAGCACCATTTGTTCCCAACAATCATCAGTAATCATTTAGTAATTAGACTAAAATTCAACAAATAGATTTTTATTTAATAACTTTAAATAAGATATATTTGCAAAAAAAAGAGAATAATAATAATTAATAATTCGCGAAAATAAACTAAAAATACAGTCCAACGTTTAAAGAAAATTGCAGTAAAACTGCATTCCATGTAGGTTAACAACAACAAAAAATCCAAGATGGCGAACGATAAACAGCTGATTAACCTCAAATGGTAATTGTTACAGGAGTTCTGCAGGCGACACATTGCAGTGGAACCAAATGGGAAAAACGTTACAGCCCAAGTTTTCGTGACGAAAATGCCAGATCGAAAAATGGATCGAAAAGGAAGCGTGACGATGTACTAAAGTAAGGAGTTGGAAAAGTTTTATTTTCAGTTGATGTTTTGTTTGTTCCCAATCCGCATAGTCAGTTGTTTCGAAGGTAAAATGCATCAGACAAAATTTTGAAGATTTTAATTCTCTTATGTTTGAAGCATTTTGTCTGCCTACTGTTTTCATTGTTTTTGTTACTGATTTGCACGTTTCAATTTTCATTAAGTTTCATTAAGACCTGTAATTATTTTGTGTTAACTAACAAAATAAATTTTCTCATATTGCGTAATATATTTTATAATTTTTTTTTATTATCTAATATTTTATTCGAAATCGATTACATAATATTGAAAAAAAAAAAACAGCTCAATAAAGCTCGTTTTACAATAATAAATTAATATCGAATTAGTGATTAACGAAAACAAATTGTTTACAGAATGAAAATCCATAGAAACGGCAATCCAAGTGAAGTACTGAAAAGTATTTCACAAGCGGACAATACGAACAAACAATATTTCTTAATGTTAGAGAACATAACCTCACGCTATAGCAATCCGTGTATATTAGACCTGAAGATGGGTACAAGACAGCACGGCGACGATGCGTCGGCCGAAAAGAAGAGCAAGCAAATTGCAAAGTGCGCTGCTAGTACATCGGCATCGTTAGGCGTACGTTTATGCGGTATGCAAGTGTATCAATCCAAATACGATCATTACATCAAACGGGACAAATACTGGGGAAGGGAACTGAATGAGGAACGCTTCAAAGAAGCTCTACATCAATTCTTCCACAATGGTTATCTTCTACGAAAATCGGTTATTCATAAAGTTATTGCTAAATTGGATCAGTTGAGAAGAGTTATTGAAAAGCAAAGCAGTTATAGGTTTTATTCTTGGTAAGTTTACTTTCATTACTATATATCTATTTTCTAAACTTATTTCAAAATAGATATGAGCATAGCGTCATTTCTGAATTCTCTTTATTTATTTAAAATTTAAGTTAAATCAATAATCCCTGACAATTACGCATGCTCGTTTTAATTTTGAGCATTCACGAAGGCTAAAAATTGTACTGCGCATACGTACTTGCCAGGGATTCACTCCGCGAACAAAACTAGTAGTAATTTTTATTAAACTATTGTTACATCGTTGCAGCTTTGTATGAATTGTTAATATGTAAAAGTTTTAGCAAGACATAAACGTATGTATACAAGAAAAGCGAAATCAGCCTAATGCGCATGTGCACGGTTATCGAAAACGTAATATTTAACAATGTACGGGAAATTATAATCAAATTGAAGATAAATCGACAAATACCCTAATCCATTATATTTTCGGATTCCTCGATTTAAGTACGTGTCGCCAGCTACATACATATTCAAATAGAATTAGTTTAACCGACATAGCATCGGTACCAACCTAACAAAGCCAGCACGGTGTAAATATAATATCGTAGTTCCGGAATCATATCGAACAGGTAGAAGTTGTTTCTTCATGTTTACAGCAGGCAAGTTTGGATTTTGAAGTGTTTCTTTACAGTCAAAGCATTCGCTTTAACTGGATAAAGTAGCATTTTCTAGGATATTAATACAAAATTTATATAAGTGGTTTTTAACCGAATCAATTTACAAAACATAGATTATAAACTTTAATAATTTGTTAATCAAAGTTAATTAATACACAAGATTATGAATATAATTATGTCATGTAATTTTATGTGGCATAAAAATGTGCCATTGGGCGTTGTAGAGTAAAAAAAAGCTGGTTATTCCTTTAAATTAATGTACGGAAATTTTGTTTAGAAAACTCGCTAGACACAACCCTGTTCATACACTTTACGGCTGAAACACAGATATATATATATATATATATATATATATATATATATATATATATATATATATATATATATATGTATAAGCAATTTTATTTTGAAATACTTAATTTGTGCTAATTTGTTGCAGTTCGTTATTGATTGTGTACGAAGGAGCAGGCACAGCACCGTCCGATTCATGTTATTCAAGCTCTCTAACTACAGACTTCTGTGATGCGGACGATGATTGCAGTCAAGAATTCGATGCTGAACATAGCGGGCGAGAGCCATGTTGCTATGATGCCGACATCAGTAATTCATCCATTGATTTTAACATGACACACGAAGAAGTTAGTCGAGATTCACATCACAGAGGTAAGACAAACTTTCTCTCAACATCAAATGAGGAGCTTCATTTCAAAACCTAGTTAATATACCACTTTTTTTTTAAGTTTTGTTTCGCATTTTTCCATTTGAATTGAGGGAATAACAACGTTTTGAAAAGATCATATTTTAGCTGTCAAATATATTAGAAGTAAATTTTACTTTTAAACAAATATTTAAGCTTCTTTACATTCGGCATAAAATGACATCCATGGCTTTTTACGTTTTGCAATTAAGCTCCTCAAATGCTCTAATCATATGAAAAGAAATACTGAATAGTTAAAAAATAAAAGATAATTTCGATATTTCGAGTCATTAAAATGTTTACTAAATTTATTGTAGTTTTATAATCTAATTATAATAAATAATTATTTATATTTTTATCATTAAATTAATTTACAAACATATTTTATCTTTAACAGACTTTGACTAGTATGCTATCACAGTTTGAATTAAGAAAAATCAAAATTTTAATTTAACGTATATTTTTAATACGGTAGAACCTATTAATTCGGATTTAACGAGATCACACATAGCCCGGATTAATGAAAGTTCAAATGAATCAGAAGCTCACTTTAATCTATCAATTTTTTACGTATGCACAGTTAAGTAAAAGTTAATTTTTGGATTTATTTATTTATTTTTAATGAAAAATTGATTAACATTAGTTTTTGTTTTATGTTTAAAAAAAAATTCTGAATGAAAAGTTTGAAATAATTTTTTTCAAATATAAAATTATCCATTTATTGTGCGCATATATGAAAATATATATATTGTATTGAAAAGAATAAATGATTGAATTGTAGGATTTGGGGAAGCAGCAGCGCGGGGCGCCAAAACAAACTTCTTTCCCATTTCCGAAGAAACAGTATTCTTAGACTCGCCGCCCACAAATGCAGTGCCCACAATCACTCGATCGAGTCCGGTCGACAGTTGGATGCTGTACAGCAATAGTAGCAGCGATGAATGCTCGTGCATGTCCACCCGATTCACCGAGGGCAGTTCAGCGGACGATACATCCGATTTTGAGCCGTGCAGTCCCGTCAACGGCACCAGCAGTACGACAAAACGCAACCGTCACGATATGCATTTCACCGGCACCGAAGAGGAATACGATGAGGACGAACTATCGTCAACTGTTTCCCATATGAGTGTCAGCAAACGCTTAAAAGTCAAAGTGAAAGACACGAGGCTTTTAACCATTCCCGGCACATCGACAACCAATCGTCGACTGGGTCTAACGTCACTACCCCAAGTCGATGTTCGTATGATTGATTTCGCTCATACGTCGTTCGCGAAAAAAACACAAAGCACCAGCAATGTGACAGTGCACCATGGACCCGATTGTGGCTTTTTAACTGGATTGGACAGTTTAAAACGACTCTTGCTCGAAATACTCGAGGAAACTAAATAAACTCGGTTCATTTTGAGGAGGTTATTGTACATTATTATTTTTCTATAGACTTTTTTCTGTTAGCACGAATCAAAATTCTAATTTTGTTGACGGTATTATGAATAAATCAATTTTTTTTAAATAATAATAAAATTAACTCACTTTCACCATCTGTACATTACAGATGTTATATAATTATTTTTAATCGTAGAATAAATTAGACCTGTCTGAAATTTCCTCAGATAATGATTTCTATTTGAGGTTGTGACATTCAGTTCTAAACATTTCTACATATAAATAATTCTTCGTACGAAATACATCATGATATTAAAATAAAATGGTTTTTCCAACTTCATATAAAATCGTATTCAAATTTATTTAAAGTTGGAAAAACTAGGCCTAAGTAATTAAAATAGACATATAAACAATAAACTGCATTTATAAACTTTAAAACATGGATGATTAATATATAAAAATTATCAAAAAATAAATAAATAAAAGCAGTGGCGCAACCAAAGGGGGGGCCGACGGGCCTCGGCCCCCCCCAAGGCTAGCAGAATTAGCACAATTTTTATTCGTTTAGTCATATATTATATTCAGCAGTCACTTCTAACGCTACAATTATTTACCCCAAAATATTGAGCCAACATTCATTATTTTAAACTATTAATTATTCGATTCATGTAAGATAAAGTGAAAATCTGGTTAGTATTTGCTTTTTTTTTTGCTTCTCCAAGATAAAATTCTTGCCCCCCCCCCCCAAGACAAAATCGTGGCTGCGCTACTGAATAAAAGTCATGATATATTTCGTGTTGAGTCATTTTTTGTGTCATTATTGTTTTGACACATTCCAAATATTGACTGTGGTAAAACGGCATTTTTCATTGTGTATCCTCACTAATCATACAAACCAAAATGGTTATTTTTATCAAAACTTGGTATTAAATACCGAAACTATATAATAACGTCACAAGTTATGTTTTGCTCTGAATATAAAAATAATTTGTGATAAATATTTATCAGTCACTAAAAAAACGTGTACTGATGTAAAAAAAAAGAAGCAATTTAAGAGCCTTAGAGAAAAATGAGTTTTATCTAAATGTCGTTTTCTTTTTTACACATATTAGTAGATTTTGTTTATTTAAAACTCATTTTTTTCTTGAAAAATAACTAAATAGCGAATGGCCATGATTTAACTAGGTTTGGTACGTACTTCATAAACTGAAACCAAACTTAGTCATTTAAATTCTGTATTTTTTGCAGATCAATAACGATCTTGTTTTAAATTTCAAAGATTTAAATGATGGGAAGCTGTTTCTAGTAATTCATCGTAAAAATATTTAAAAATCTGTTTTTCATCATTTTACACACTTAAATTGAAACAGTTCGATGGTTTAAAAATTGAAATTTAAAACGGTAATTTATTTTCAAAGTAACTTGACAGTATTCATGTACAAATATAATTAATTTTTATTATGAAAATATTTTTATTTAGTTTCTATAGTATATAGAAAAGAAATCACATCAATGAATTAAATATGACTGACAATATTTTCGGAGTGTCATGTTTCTAGTATATTTGTTCAGTCGCGGTTTTTTTTTATAACGGTGTGGTTTATTATACTTGTCATAAAAGAGGAAAATTTTAATTGTTGTGCTATTATAATGTAAAGATGTTTGTTTTTCAAAGTACAATTTTTAATAATAAACATTGAATCTTGTTTTAAATGAAAATACATTTTAAGATTATAATCAAACGTAAAATGATTGTGTAATTATTGGTAAGTCATATCATAATCCTACTTTTGAATTGTTGTATAATATTAAAATATCACAAACTGATTGTAATCACTTGTATAAATGTTATAAAAACTATCGCAATTTATTTTTAAATGTATAAAATTTTCCTCTTTGTTATTTTCGTCAGTTTGATTGTGAATATAAATTATTTCCTCTGTGTAGTTTTGTAAGTGATGATATCGATAATGTGTGATTGTTGTTTTGTATGGATGATGTGTATGCTATTTTTTGCGTAAAAGTTAGTTTACTCGATGATTAAGAAAAAAAGAAGTAACAAAACAAATAATTTACTCGATAAATTGTTACAATTGTTGATTGTATTTTTAAAAATCGCGTAGTGCTTTCGAAATATTTTTCACTGCAAATTTCGAAAAATTGAATTGTTATAGGGATACTCTCGTTCTATAGCTTAGCGACAAGATCTAGTTTTTGCGGTGAAAAATATAGTTAGTACTAGTGTTTATAATAGAGAGTTATCGCAAACACAACGTTAAAGTTCCGTTCACGCTAAAATCACGTGACATACGTTATTTAATTTGTATGGTAAATGACACTTTAGAGTTATCGCACGCCGATATTTTACCGTATGCTAAAATTGGAGGAATATCTAAATGTAATCTAATAATTTAATATAGGTTTGATACAAGTATTTATTCAAAAAAAAAAACAATTTTATGTATATATATACATTAGTTTTTATTGGAATTGAGCTGATTTATTAAAATCATCAGGATTTGTTGTTGCTGTTCCATAAAATCTTTATTATATTTATTTCACAACAACTTAACCTAACTGCATAAAATAACAAGTTTATAAACACAAGAACATAACATCACCACTCAAAATAACGAGAGAATGCTCCGCTATTTTGCGAAAATAGTGGACCGCGGTTATTTCTTTACCGTGCGCATTCTTTCGCTTGTAGGTAAATAACGTACACTAAATTTATCGTTGTACTTGCAATAACTTCCTAATATTTTCTATTCCCAAATTTTAATGGGACCATAACCAATATAACTTACGTTCATAGATTTGTTGTAGCCAAACGTTATTTAAAAAAAAAAGAAAAAAATGGAATAAAAGTTTTACGTCGAAATTTACAATTCAATTTCATAAATCCATACCGAGAATGTGCTTTTTCGTGAAGAATTGGTTATTTTGATGAATGGAATGATAAATAGTATATGTTTCAAAAAGAATGTAAAATTGTTATTTATGAATAAACAATATAAAAATATTGTATATAACTTTATTATACAATTTCCTTTAAACATTTTTGTTTTTATACATGTAAAACAATACTATAATATGATACGAGGAATAGAAAGCGACTTTTATTGTGTTGAGCTCAGATTCTTGTGGCCGAGACCAAGCTATTTGAGCAAAACACAAAAAGAGCTTTTCATTCCGCGTGACATTTGTTATTTTTTCTTCTAGCGTTCCAAATGAAACTAAACGAAAAATAAATAATAATACTCAAGAATATTGAGATTTTATATTTTTCCCAAAATAAAAAATAAAAAAATAAATACCAAGAAACCTCAACCTTACTAATAGTTGTAAAACAGTGTATTTGTTACGTGATTTGTGAGAATTAATGTTTCTATGATCGAATATGCAATTTATACCATTTGACTGCATTTCTTGTCACTTATTTTCAATAATTAAATTTAAATTCAAGCACTTTAATTGTCACTACATAATTTACAATATGTCCACCGAAGATATCAGATTAAATATACTTGAGCGAGTCGTTATGTTTGGTGTTGCCACCAGTGGTGTATATAGTAACGAACTACTAGTATAATAATGTTCCCATTATTGCACTAGTAACATATTGAGCTACATAGACGATATAGTAACGTAATATCAATACGCTTGGAGAAAAATGATGATTCTATTTATTTTAGAGCTCTAGTGAAAATGTTGATTTTATAAATTTGCGCGTTTAGTAATTTACGATAATTTTATCGATTTTCATTTGAAAATAAATATATGTAAAATAAAATATTTCACAGTACAGTGGCTGATCGATTAACGAACAGTTCGAACTGCGAACAATTCAGACAACGAACACTTTCATGAAAGATTTTTGTGTTCGGACAACAAACAATATATTGAGATAACGAACTTTTCTGAATCCCTTATAAAAAAATAAATAAAAATATTAGAAAATCTGGCAATATTATGAGGCTAATCGGTTAACGAACATTTCGGTTTACGAACGGATTATGTTCGTAAACCGATCACCCACTGTATTATATACTCGATATCAAATTCGTTAAACTTGAAGTAACATATGGTAAATATTCTTCGTAAAATTATTGAAAATAAGTTACTGGTAATTCAAACATCAGTGTTTCGGCATACATTTAAAAAAAATTTCTATATAAAATTGTGTATTTGCCCAAATTTTTAATTATTCTCGATTTTATGTTTTCATTTTAGAAATAAATACAATTTTCTAAAAATAAACAGTATATTCCAATCTCAAAATTCCTTAACAATATCATGAATAAAATAGTAATATATTAACAATTTGTATCTTATAAATTTATTTAAAACTATCTAAACTTAATTACAAGGTATAGTACAAAGAATACAAATATTGAGAACAAAAATAAATAGAAAATATAATAATTATGTGAACCTTTGGATAACCTCAAAACTCGATTCATTGTATTGCCCAAGAAACCGCCAGTTCGTTCCAAATCATCATCTACGTCTCGCAGCATCCGATCTTGATATTTGACTTCATTTCCAATATCTATCGATAACGATTTCAATGCGTGTATTTTGTCTTTCAGCTGATCGGCCATAAGATCGTTTTCTTCTTCGATTTCGTTACCATGTTGCGGCAAAGGTTCGTAATAATTTCCTGCATGAGCCCTTCGCATTTTTGAACGATCCAGTTTGTCGAATATTAAAAGTTTTATTTCTTATTTCAAGAATCAATGTAAATATTCTGAAACAAATAACAGTATAAAAATATTACTAACGTAATAATGTAATATCTCGATATTAATGAAACATTTAAATTATTTAAACTTACTTTTTGCAACTGGTAACAACTGTTTTATGTGAAAATCTAGAACTGTCATTTATATTCTACATGACGTGTTCCTAAACAGCTGACATCAGTACAATCATTCGATGTGTTTTCATAACAGAGTAATAAAAATGTGCTCATGTATAATTGTTAATCAGTAATATAATTTGATGCAGTTTGTATTTACTAAAATTATTAATTTAAATTTGAAATTAAATAATATATATGTATTGTTTTGTATATAACAGATAATTTTAATCTTTTAAAATTGAGATTATTGATCAACACAATTTTATGTAGCTCTGGGAACGTCGTGGATAAATGTAAATTATTTCACATTGGTAATCTTTTATTGCCAATATACAAATGTAATGCAATAAATAAAACATGAAATTTATGATGTAATTTTGATTGTTTACTCGTATTGTACAATTTACTTAACTAACTTTATCTGCATGTGCAATTCTTTGGTAGAAGTAAAGAATAGCCTCCCAATGTTGCTGTATTTACGTTAGTTGAAAAACCAGTGACTCTCAAACTATTTGACAGGACAAAATGTGATTTTTAAATGTGTTTTAACGGTCTTTAAAAAACAAACTCCTACCTGAAACCTACCTACCAAACCTACCCTAACCTACCGGACTTCTTAAGGGGGTAGTACTCTTTGGCGGCCTGAAAAAAAGGTGATTTTCGGGATTTTTTTAAAAGATAACTATAAATGTATGACAAAAATGGAATACATATATTTATTCTGCCGTTTTCCGGCTACAAAAATTAATTTTTTGGTTTACATTGGGCAACTCCTTCGGCCGCTACACCATGTGCAGCGTGGCACCTATGAGGGCAACCTGCTGATCGGCGGACATCATAGAGGCCGCACCGTTGGAGCTAGAACAAAATCGATATTTTTCCCTTAATCTCCGATATATTTCCTGTCATCGTACGTAGGATTTTTTGATTATGTTGAAAAATAAAAAATTGACAACGTTTTGAAAAAAAAATCAGGTTTTCGGACGCAAAAATGGACATAAAAGCTTGCACCAAAAATCCATTTTTAAAGATAAAGAAAAACGGCTACGTACGATGACAGAAAAAATTGTGTAGAATTTAAAAATTCAAGCCGCGTTCAAATCGGACAAACCGTTTTTGAGTTATGATGTCCGCCAACTTTGAAAACATGCTTTCGAGATAATCGCGTTTGAAGTTTTAAGTCCAGTCTTTCATCAAATTCGTTTACATACCTTCAGTCTGCTACACGGCTTCGCTTTTCGGCCTGTAACTTTAAAACGGAGTGTCTCATGAACTTTGGGTAAAATTTACGATAAAGTAGACACTCCAAAGAATTTTTTAAGCGAACAAAAAAAAAATCGATTTTTTAAAACTTGCAAAGAGTACTACCCCCTTAACATAACATAACATAAGGAACAATCACAGTTCTTAACATGATATAAGTTTTAACTAAGGTGACCAGATTTTAACATTGGTAAAGCGGGACACCATTGACCGGAGGGGGGGGGGGAGTTCTTGATTAAAAATTTGGTCTATATGGAGCAACAAAAATTTTCATAGAAGCCAAAAAAAGTATTGTAATATATTTTTTTTAATTTCAACATAAGTACAATTTACAAATATATTTAATAAAAAAAATATGTATAGTATTATTTTATTCTTTGGCATATTTCTCATTGGAGTGATTTTTTTGTTAGTAGATTGCTGTCGTTGTTTAAAAGATCATAAAATTTTTCACAAGTATTTATTAAATTATATTTCACACATAAAATGGCTTTCAAAGTCTCAACACTTAATTATGATTTTTCTGATGACCACACTTTATTTACCGTAGAAAAAACGCGTTCAGTCGCAGCGCGTATTCCACAATTTTTAGTGCATTATTGTAGGGTTTGTTTCAAAATGATGAAATATTTCTAACCATTTGTTCCCTACTCTGATTTTTGCTGATGCCTAAGATTTAACCTTTTCCTTATCAATATATTTTTTTAATTGATACTTTATTAAAACATTATAAAATTAACAAAAATAATATAAAACTCATATCCTGGCTAAATAGCCACATGGCCGCCGACATCCGTATATTCTCTTCCCGTTTCCAAGCTTGTCGGGCATTCTTTCCAAAAATCGGGACTTTTTAAAAATGCCGCGGGACGCGGGACAAATTGTTAAAAATCGGGACTGTCCCGCCAAAAGTGGGACGTCTGGTCACCTTAGTTTTAACGGACAAAATTGTCAAAATTACTAATGAAACATTTTGAGATTCACTGGTTTTTACACATGGGGCATGCGCATTTCGATGTTCACGCATGCGCAAATCTGGCTTTTTCAAAATTTGTGAAATGGGATGCTATACTTTACTTCAGCTAATTCTTTTACTAGCGTTTGCTCAGTTTTCAAAACTTTGTAACTTCATAAATATAAAAATATCAAACAATGTTCTCAACATAGTAAAAATTATCTTAGTCATTTTGCGGTCATTTGCCTTGTACGTATTATTGACTTGAGCATTGACTTTTAAGTTGGTACGAACTTTATGGTTTTATGCTATATGGTGTTGATTTTTTTTAAGCGTCAAAGCATGTGGTGTTTATATTATGCATAGGTTCAAAGCCAACTAAGTTTATTTACATAAACAGTGTTGTAAGTTTTTTTGTGAGTGTAATATCGGCTAGATTTTTAATAATTACGAAGTTTCGACGTGTGAATATTAGTGTTATTGCTAGAATGTGATGAAAAACTTTAATTTTGAATTTCCAAGAAGGGTCGTTGACCGAAATTTTGACAGTTCGTAAATATTTTGAATGAAGGTAAGTGATTTTTTACGTTTTATTTTTTATACACTCGATTTCTGAACTAGTAAGTTTAAATAATATTGTTTACTTTCACATTTTAACTTAGTACAAGGTGCAATATTTACTGTCTTGTCACAGTTTATCTTATTTGTGCAATAAACTGTATTTTTTTCGTAATTTGTGATTAATGACACTCTGTTTTGCTACCAAACAGCGATAGGCCATTTCTGAGTATTAACATTCAAATATCAATTACCTAATTTCCAGAGCCGTATTTATGCACAGGCGCATGAGGCGCAAGCTGGGGCCTCGTAGCTAAGGGGCCTCAGATTTCAAATCAGATATCAGTCACTGAGATCAATTTGAAAATTATATTTTAATTTCTAGTTTCAAGTTTTAATTTACTAGTAAATTATTTTTCAATACGTTTTTAATGTTGAAGTACTGGTGTTGTCATTGTCAATAAGATCTGATTTTTTTGATCTAATACCAATGTATAAACAATTTAAACAAATTAAAAAGATTTTCATATAATAATAATAGGACTAAAACTAATTTTTTTCCACTGACAATTCCTTTTCAGTTGAAGAATATCTGCAAGGGGGCCTCATATTTCAATTACGCCTGGGGCCTCGAAAGAGGTAAATACGGCTCTGCTAATTTCTTAATATATGTATTATTAAAAACCGGTTATATCTAATCTGCGTGAATTGTTTTGTTTTAAATCCATTGTTATTATGTTTTGTTTCTTCAATTTTTTTAGGCAATATTTTGTTTTTAATTTATCGATATGGCTTGCAATACGATTCAACAAGTTTTGTTTCGAAAATAGGTAGAAAGTGACAGGTGTACGTATTGTTATCTATAAATTTTAAGTTTCGAGATTGTAAGTTTTAACTTTCTTTACAAAATATTACTAGGGCAACGATGCTTTTGCAAACAATTGAAAATAAATTTATGACAGTTCAATAGGCATTTTATCTCTACCATTTATTAAAACAACAAAAAAATTTGAAAGTTGGGCTAACATGTTCTATTTTATCAAAATTTATATTATACATATATAATTACGTATAAGTTGATACAATATTTTGATAAAATGAGAACGCAAATATTTTACATTTAAATAATTAAATATAATAAATATATCATTTTTTGAGGCTTATAATACAATTATTGAATTACTATTTCATATTTTCTTGTATTATTATTATTGATGTTGGTTATTTTTAACGTAATTACCTGATTTTATAATAAAGTTTAATTATCTGCAATTAAACAATTAAGTTTTAAAATATAAATATGAATATAATTTAAAGAGAAAACTTTTTTCAAAATTATTTAAGGTGTTGCAGCAAAAAATAGGAAAATTCAAATACGTATAAAAAACTTTCCGGCAACGAAACGTTGTTTTTCAATTCAAATATATGTTTTTATGTCGAATTTGTTTGTTTGTTTGTTGTTTCGAATTTATGTAATAATTAAAATATTTGTATTACGCTATTATAAAAATAGTTTTTTTTTTTAGTAAGTTATTTGAATATTACGTAGCGTAAGATTTTTTTTTTTTAGTTTTATTTAATTAATGTCATTAAATCAATTTTAATCTTTAATTTATATTTTATGAATTATTTAAAATTAAAATTTTCATAAAATGAAGGTTATGTTTACAAAACACGACGTGTACATGAAATAAAAATATGTTTTAATTAAAAAATCGCTAACATGGGCATTCAAGTAATAACCTTTTTATTGAAATTCTGAATAGAAACTGTAGCGTTACCAAATGTATTGTCATATTCTAATAAATAGGTATTTTCATTCGACAGAAAAAGATAAAATATTTGACCACTACAGCTGCTGCCTAAGAATTTATTATGATTTACAATTGATTATATGATTATTTCTCTGAATAAAAAAACATTGACTTGTATTACGAGCTTGGTTTTAAAATTGGTTTTAACGAATACCGTTTTTTGAAACAATGCAACTCATAAGAACAGGACTAAATAAATATATTAAATTTATGTAATTTTACAGAGGTTTTAACAATAAAAATAACAACATTTTGTAATTTTACTGCGATAATTGACGTAATCTCACATTTTTTTATGAAAAATTGCATTCATTAAGTAAAATTACATAGATTTTTTTTACCGTGTAGCTTGTAATATTAGCCATTATGTTTTAAACAGGGTTGCATAAAAATCATGATTTAAAAAAAAATCAAAAAATCGATTTTTTTGTTATTTAAATCAAATAAAAATCGTGACTGTTTTTACACAAAATAAAAAATATAAATAAAATATCAATAATATATAAATATAAATTATCGAATGGTGGAACAGCATGCAGGATGTAAAAAAAAATTCTTTATGAAGTGGAAAAAATAATTGTTCATTATTTAACATCAAGTGCTTCATCAGCAAATGATGAAAGAATTTTTTCGACATTTGGCACTGAAAAAGCGGCCAAATTAGTTTTTTTTGTATAAATAGCTGAACTTTCTTAAGTTTGATATTCTGATATAACAAGATTAGAAGTATATGGGTAAACCCATATATAGACCACTGTATTTTAATAATATAATTTATGTGGGCACTAGGAAAAACTTTTCTGAAAATTTGATCAAAATCGAATAAATAATGTAGCCAAAACGAAATTTTTAAAAAATTTTGTGATTTTTTTCTCGATAAGTTGGCAACACTGTATTTTGTTAAAATTGTATAATTTATTTAGACACTAGAAGAATCTTTTATGAAAATTTGAACAAAATCGGTTAAACAACATGGCCGTAATAAATTTTTTAAAATTTTAGTAATTTTTTTCTCAGAAAGTTGGCAACACTGTATTTTATTAAAATTACGAAATGTATGCGGGCACTAGGGGAATCTTTTCTGAAAATTTGATCAAAATCGGATAAATAATGTAGCCACAATAAATTTTTAAAAACTTTAGTAATTTTTTTCTCGGAAAGTTGGCAACACTGTATTATTTTCAAATTTTGTAATTTATGTGGGCACTAGGGAAATCTTTCCTGCAAATTTGGTCAAAATCGGATAAATAATGTAGCCACAATGAATTTTAAAAAACTTTAGTAATTTTTTTCTCCGAAAGTTGGCATCACTGGAAAAAACCAAAACCACATGACCATCTTGGGCATTAAACAAATTTATCCTGAAAATTTTATTAAAATCGGTTGAACCGTCTAGGAGGAGTTGCGATCACAAAATTTTGTCTGACGACCGAGCGAGCTGACGACGCACATCCATACACCCACATAAACTAAGTTCAGATTCGTCATCTAGAGGCTATATGAAGGATTTCTATATACAAATTTTTTTTTTGAAAATGTTACAGACACCGTACCAAACGCTATACCACTTTTTCCTTGCAGTCAAAGTGGTAAAAATGTAGGTATAGATCTATGCTGAAACATTTCCAAAGATTTATTTAATATCAAAAATCGTTTTACTGTGTTCGTTATTTAATTATAATATAAAGATTATAAATGTGGTTCAATAAATATTTTCATTATGACTTGATTTTTAATATCTGATAACCTGACGTAAAATAACCTTTGATTTAAATTGATTATTTTTTAGCTAAATGTGTTCGATTTAAATCGTTGAATTAAATCAGCGCAACCCTGGTTTTAAAGTATCTTAAATTAAGTATAATAAATAAATAAATATAGAAATAAATAGCTTTTTTTATATTAGAAATAAAGTGTTACGAAAAAGAAAAATTTGAGTTGTTAATGAAGTTCTGGAAAGTATTCGAATTTTTACGACAGTAATTTACTAACTCTGTAACTACAAATGATTTATATTAACGGTACATATACATATATATATACCAATTGACTATATATATATATATATATATATATATATATATATATATATATATATATATATATATAGTCAATTGGTATATAATAAATATGTACCTATACATGTAACAGAAAATTACAGTCATTATGTATCGCGATGTAACTTGCTACATGTCATTTTTGAATCGGATGATTTTTTTAGGTCAATTGTGTATATTTTTTGCGACTAGATTGCTAATTTTCAATTCAATTTATTGCATACTAATTAGAATATTGGAGAAATTTTTGATAATTATTATATACATTTACCTCAATACGTATCGGTACGTCCTATGATCGATACTAGATATTTAATAATTATTACTTACTTCCTGATGTATTCATTGCTTTTTCACTTCATTGATTTGGACAAAATATCTATCATCTATATTTTTTTTTTTTCAAAATGATCTATCACCTTATAAAAAGTTTGCCTTGACCTAACTTAACAGCCGGGTATAGAGAATTTGGGATTTTTATTATGTCACCTATTTTTATCAATGATAAAGTAGGCCACGATTGAAATCGATTTAGTAAAATAGCTTCATTAGCATATCATTGTTAGGCTATTGATTTTTAATTAATAAAATGTCAGAAATAAATTAATTTCCTTTGCGGATATTAAAATGTCATTTTGACATATACGTACTCAGTAAAACGAATATAAAAGAATAATTCGCAAGAAACATAAATTACTTTGATAAAGTAAAACAAGATTAGAAGTATATGGGTAAACCCATATATAGACTACTTTGATATTTCTCGGAAAGTTGGCAACACTGTATTTTAATAATATTATAATTTATGTGGTCACTAGGACATACTTTTCTGAAAATTTGATCAAAATCGAATAAATAATGTAGCCACAATGAATTTTTTTTTAATTTAGTGATTTTTTTTCTCAATAAGTTGGCAACACTGTATTTTGTTAAAATTGCATAATTTATTTAGGCACTAGGAAAAACTTTTATGAAAATTTGATTAAAATCGGTTAAATAAAATATTCATAATAAATTTTTAAAAATTTTACAAATTTTTTTCTTGGAAAGTTGGCAACACTGTATTCTGTTAAAATTACATAAATTATATGAATACTAGGAGAATCTTTTGTGAAAATTTGAGTAAAATCGGTTGAATAACATGGCCATAATAAAATTTTTAAAACTTTAGTAATTTTTTTCTCGGAAAGTTGGCAACACTGAATATTAACTAAATTATATAATTAATGAGAGCATTAGGGAAATCTTTTCTGAAAATTTGATCAAAATCGGATAAATAACGTAGCCAATATGAATTTTTAAAACTTTAGTAATTTTTTTCTCGGAAAGTTGGCATCACTGGAAAAAAACAAAATCACATGACCATCTCGGGCACTAGACAAATTTATCCTGAAAATTTCATTAAAATTGGTTGAACCGTCTAGGAGGAGTTGCGATCACAAAATTTTGTCTGACGACCGAGCGAGCTGACTCCGTACATCCATACACCCACTTATAAACTAAGTTCAGATTCGTCTGATCTAGAGGCTATATCAAGGATTTCTATACAATTTTTTTTTTTTTTTAAATGTTACAGACACCGTACCAAACGCTATACTACTTTTTCCTTGCAGTCAAAGTAGTAAAAATAACAGTTTTGAGCCGAATATATTTTTTTTTTTGAGCTAAATCAAGTTATCGTTATTAATATGTGGAGTGATCCTGGTTCGATCTAAGGTCGAGGTGATATAAGTTTTTTCATTTTCAGATTATTATGTTAATATTTGAATTCTCACATAAATTACTATAGGTTGGGAGTTATTGTATTTATAGATTTCTGTACTATTACAAAATAGTCATTATTATTAATGATAATAATCTTACACTAAAAACAATATTATTTTAAAACCACCGTCTTTACTGTGAATTCAAATGTAAATATACTTTTGATCTGTAAAATTGGATAATATCAATCACTGTGAAGGCACTGATTTAAATAAAATTTGGCTTCCATTAGTCAAAAATTTTATGATCCAGTTAATCGTATTTTGTTACCTAGTAACTTGTTTCTATGTTTCTGTTTATTTACTGTAAATGTCGTTTGTATCGGTTTTCCTGATGAAGACGGATGTTGAGTTTGTCGAAACGTTGATTATTAATAAATATTAATAAATTAATAAATGTTTTAATAAAAATAAATAATAGTAAGGTTATAGTATAATTATTTGGAAAGTTTTGTATGAAATTATTTACTATCTGATTTGGAAACACAGTGAAAAATTATTAATATAGTACTAAATAGTCATTCAATGAAGTTACGTCATCAATTAATTGTGAAATAGAAATGCGTGCATAGTCCAGCTATTGTATAATGATAATAGAAATTTATTAATAGCTGTGAGCTAGAAAAAATAACAAATACATAAAATATTTTACATTATAAAATATATAAATATATGTGATACAGTGATTATAAACTTATAAAGTTGAACATAACTTTGTTATCGTAAATTGAATCAGGAATTCATGACGTAACACTTCATTGAATGGCTATTTTTACTATAATTTACAATTCCCAAATTGAATAGTAAGAAAATTTACAAAAAAATATGTTTCAAAATAGCTATACTATAACTTACTATTATTTATTTTTATTTTAAAATTTATTTCTGTTATAAAAACGCAATTTTACAAAAGTACAAAAGTAATATATGTTTGCGTTTGAATTCGTAATGAAAACGTTGGTTTTACCGTCATATTTTGTTTCAGTGTAGTTGAAAGAACATTGGTTTGAAAGTAAGGCTGCGATGATTTAAATCAAGTGATTTAAATCATTGATTTAAATCGCGATTTAAATCAAATGATTTTTTTAAAAAAATCAATGATTTAAATCAACCAAAAAAAATATTTCAGCAAATCATTCGCTGTGATTTAATCAAGTGGTTTAATAGACACATTTTTTATATGTATTAAAACAAATAAATAGCTGAGGAGTAAAGTTTTAATAAAGTAAATGTTATTGTGAAGAAACAAATATTTTATTCTTTACACAGTGAAATAAAATAGTATAATCTGATTTTGATAAAATATAATGCAATCTAAAAAAATAAAATATCATCTCATTTAACAATCAGTACAGATGTAGCGATGATGGCGCGAACGTCTCACCGCGAAATTACGGCGCGATACAGGGTATTAAGATGGGATTGTTTTATGAATTTTTAGTTCTACTTGTAATACAAGTAAGAATCAATTAATTATTTAATGAAGAGTGCACATAAAATTGAAAAAATAAAAAAAATCTGATTTAAATCGAAAAAATCCGATTAATTATTTAATGAACAGTGCACATAAAATTGAAAAAATCAAAAAAATCTGATTTAAATAAAAAAAATCCGATTTAAATCAAAAAAATCCGATTATTTAATGAACAGTGCACATAAAATTGAAAAAATCAAAAAAATCTGATTTAAATCAAAAAAATCCGATTTAAATCAAAAAAATCCGATTTTTTTGATTTTTTTTAAAAAAATCATGATTTTTTTCAGCCCTATTTGAAAGTGAAGTTTTAACCAGTATTCATAAAATCAGTCCTTAAAAAAATTTCAACAATATTTAATTTTTAATTAGAGACATTTGACTGGTATAGAAATAACATAGTGATGTGAACACGTCGTAAGCAACTGTGTACTCTGTGGCAACGGTAGTTTATGCATCATATCATATTATAAAAAATAAATGAATGTTAGCTATACGTACATTCACTGATCTTTTGTTTTTCAAGTAAAACAATAGTGCGAAATTCTAGTTAAACCGGAATGAATAAAATACATAAGTATTATACGTACAGTACACTATATAGTTGTGATTCACTGAAATACCTTTTGTAATTGTATTGTGTGTGTGTTGTAGAGGTTTTGTATTCCGTATATTTATAGTTTTATTCGCAAGATGTGATAAGCGGACAAGTATTAGATTCGAGAGATACGATGAGATCGTCTTGCTCTAGTTCGCTTCAGAAGGACCGTGACCATGGAAACGGATCTATCTGGATCATGTGACCCAGCCGAAAGATCATATTTAGATCGAAAAATACTTATATGTATTTATTTTTATTTACACTGTACTCGGCAACAATGATTATTTTTGTCAAATTGTACGTTTACATTAAAAAACAAAATACAATCCTTTGTTTTTGTGTTGTCAATGTTGCTTGACGTGTGCAAATAAATATTTAGTATGAGCTCATATAAACGTATACAGTTACGTTTTCGGATGACGTACAGCGGAACTTAACGATAATTTTGGATTATAGTTTTAAGATTATAGGTATAAACAGTATTGAATGAAATAATAGTTAGTTATATTTTTTTGAAAGTTGTAGTTAAATTTTAATTAACTTCTTTCTGCTTCGATAATTTTTATCTAAAGATTTACGCAAGTAATCATTTTCATTTGGACAAAAACTAACGAACAAAAACACGAAAATTTTAACCTTGTACCTTGACATTATATAAACGTGGGTAATTTTGTTGAAATAGGTATTAACTATAACAAATTTCATTGTATAACAAAATTGCAATTTGAACATTATGTTTTCAAATTACGTATATAATTTTGCAATTTTCTTAACTTTTTATTGACTGACACTTTCTTTGTTACTCGCACTTATATTCTTTATAAAATGCTATTTTATTTGTTCTGTACACCGCAAAAAAAGTTGCCATTTTACATAAAAACCATAGTCAAAAAAAATATCAATAAATATTTGAAGATTTCGGGATTTCGGTCGGATTTAATCCAGAGCTGGTTAAGTAAAAAGGCTAGTTTGAATTTTTTATGTTCGCAAAAAAGAAATTCAAAAAAGAGAAGAAAAATCTTCAAAAATACTAAAAATTTAATACTAATACTAATAATGTATGTAAAGTTGAATGCTTATGTTACTAGTATAATAATGTACATTATTATATTACTAGTTGGTTACTGTATTTGGTGGCAGCACCAAACATATCTACACAGGGCCGGATTAACCTTTTGTGGGGCCCTAGACATTTTTTTCCGGGCCCCCACGGGGCTGAGGATAATTAGAATGAAACTTTCACCAATTAACAAAAAAAAAATAATAGGACTTTATTGCGTAAAAATACATAAAAATGAAATTTGACCGACTGCAGGCCGGGCCCTTTGTATGCGGGCCCTAGACATTTGTCTTTTTTGTCTAGGCCATAATCCGGCCCTGTATCTACACGATCAAGCGTATTTCTGACATCTTCGGCGGCTATATTGATATTTACTAACAATAAGTTAAGGTAATTGCATTGTTTATGTTTGTTTGAATTTGAATATTATTCATGGAAATGTGTAAAAACAATGTAATGTACACCACCAGATTTGACAGAAACTGCATATTCGGCTAGAGAAACACGGTCAAATATATTTAATTTGAAATCTCCGACAATCATATTGAAAACGATTATATGTTAATTGACAGTTGCATTGAATTCAAATTGTGCACATTTGTCAGAAATTGTATATACAACTGTTATTAAGGTTAAGGTTACTTGGTACGTATTTTCAGTTTAGTTTTGCTTGAAGAAAAAATAGCATATGTCATTCGGACATAATATACTATTTTAAATTTTGCAAAAAGTTTCCAAGTAGTAAGAATAGAAGAGTATGTATGAGAGAGGAATTATAAATGTGGATGAAGCTAAAGTTACTTGTTTGGATAGGAATGTTTGGAGGAAACTGATTTTGAGATAATGGAAAGAGTTTGTGCCACACCCTTTTGTGTATGTATGTATATGTATAAAAATGTATAATTTTTTGTTAAGAATTTAATAACTGCTTCATATTTTAGTTTCGTATCTGTCAATTATTTTTTAGAAGTGTTACTTTTTATTACTCCTATATTTGTGTTATGTTTCTGCAAAATTTTAAACATCTTAAAAATTACACATTTTTTGGTCTGCCATATGTATCTTATCTCATTTAAATTGAAAAGTAAAACACATAGGCCCGTATTCTCACCTCATTTATAAAAGTGATTTTTGCCAAAAGTGCTTTTGGCGTTTACTTAAAATCATTTATTAAGCACTTTATAATAGTTTATTTAAATTTTATAATACCAAATATAATAAAAATGATCAAAAATAGAAAAACTATTTATATTTGATCAAAAACAGAAGCAGAAAGTTATTTTGAAATTAATGATAAAAGCACTTTTTCACGAAAAAGTGAGGTGAGAATACGGGCCATAATAATTTTTTTTGGAAAAGACAATTATTGATCTGTAAAAATTCTTAGTAATTTTAGATAATATATATATATATATATATATATATATATATATATATATAAATATTTTCAATAAAATTTCAGTTCTTCAATTTTTTTTGTTGAAATTACATCGTATATATTTGAATAATTATGATAGAAGACGATGTGTATATGTAACATCAATGATATATAAATATACACATGTAAAATTTTTCGTACGTAAAACCACATGTTTATTTTTCTATTTCAACATTTATCTATAATTGCAATTGACCAGAAGTTAGCTCATAGCACATGCACACAAACACACACACACAATCTAAACAAATCTGAAGTTAGTAACAGAATTTGACCTCTGAGAGTTGCATTTCCGTATCTATATATTTATAACCAATGAGCTTTATATATTTGAACTTTTCTCTTTCTATATACAGCCACACATCACATAGATTCTTTTATTCTTGTTCTCGTTTCTATAGAGGATAGTATACCGGGTGTCTACTTTTTTTTTGTTACATAGGGAATACAATGCTAAAATTTTCATTTGGTGATAAATTTTCCCCTAATTATTATAGAACAAAAGTACAAATACAAAAGTTGTTTAGAATTCAAAAATGCATCAAATGATGCCAAATTTATCAATATAGGATGTTCCGATCAAGAATTAGAAGCAAATTAAAATTTCCATTTTTGCGCTCTTTACATCAAAGTGCCATGGAAATTAAACAAATAATTTCATTTCTTCTGGAGTTTGAGTTTGACAGATCGTATTTATTTTATTGTTACGTTCTGTATTATTATCATTATTATTGAAAATAATGAATAAACTTAAGGTAAATGAAAAAGTTCAGTGCGTAAAATGGTATTTTACTGGAAATTCGATACGACGAGTACAAACTCCAGAAGAAATGAAATTATTTGTTTAATTTCCATGGCACTTTGATGTAAAGAGCGCAAAAATGGAAATTTTAATTTGCTTCTAATTCTTGATCGGAACATCCTATATTGATAAATTTGGCATCATTTGATGCATTTTTGAATTCTAAACAACTTTTGTATTTGTACTTTTGTTCTATAATAATTAGGGGAAAATTTATCACCAAATGAAAATTTTAGCATTGTATTCCCTATGTAACAAAAAAAAAGTAGACACCCGGTATATGTATGTATGTGACTGAAACATGCAGTACATAGGCGTACGTCAAGCTATTTTTAATGGGGATCGAATAGAAAGAAAAACAGACTTTGGCTCTAAATAGAACTGGACTGAATTTAGCCAGATGAATTTCAGTTTAACGGCAATGGAATCAAGTTTCTTATTCGATTTTATTAGATGTTCAATTGGAAATAGGTTATTTATACAGGCTGATTATTATATTTTTAGTAAAAAAAAATTCGGACGTTATTATATTAAAATAAAACGGTTTTAGGTTGTAGTTCTGTATTAATTTTAATTAATAATCGACGTATTTAACATACATTTCTTCATCAGAAAAAATAAACAGAACATAGAAACAAGTTACTAGATGGCAAAATAAGTAACTAGATTATAAAATACATAAATTTAAAAAAAGTAGCAAAATTACACTGAGAAAACTAGATATTTAACAAATTGGATAATAATAAGTAGATATTTATTTGAAATATACGAGTATGTTTACTGTATTCACAAATTTATACATTTTTAAAATCTACTCACATATATATTTTAATACTATATTAAGAATTAAGACTGTAATACTATATACAAATTGATGGTATTAAATTTTTGTTTTTATTATATTTATAGTTAATTTTTAAATATACTTATTTTGTTATTTTTAATATCTTGTGTTTGTGTCACCTTTTTAAATATAAATAGCGTTACGGTAACTATCCATTTTTCTCAGTGTACAAAAAACTAATAGTAAAATTTTACTATAAAAAATCTGTAATTTTATTTTCTGTATTTTCTATAATCATATAGTAATAAGTAAAAATAACCTAATAAGTAATATTATCTGTAACAACTACAAAATTCATGTTTTTTTTTTATGAAATATTACATATTACTAGTATTATCACATATGTCTGTATGTAAATTTCCATAATTAATGAAGTATAGTCATTTTACATATAATTTTATAGTAATTCTTACTATAAAAATTTATATAAATTTACAACACTTTTGACAGTGTAGGTATGTAAAATGTCAACTTTTTTATAGTGTAGTCAGTTCTTTTAATACCATTTTATATTATTAATAAGCAAGATAAACAACGTGTATTATTTCTTAATTAGAGAATAAAAAACAAACTCGGAAAGCAAATTGTTTGAAATATTGAAACGACAGAACGTCAACGCCAATCAAACAAACGAAACTAAAAACAATAAAATCGAAATAATTTTTGTTACTTGAAATGAGTTTAGTTTCTAAAATAACCTGTAAGGATGTTAGATCTATACACGCTCTAAACATGTCAACAACGCGCTTTGAAGCAAAAAGAAAAATTAGAAAGATTGTCGAAAATATTTTTTTAACTTCCGCTTGAAATTTGTAGTTTGACTAAACTATTTTAAGAAACATTTCTTTTTCCTGATGAAGATATACGTTGAGTACGTCGAAACGTTGATTATTAATAAATATTAATACACTAACTACAATCCAATGCAGTTTTATTTTAATATAATGATGAGTTTTGTCAATATAGTAAAAAATCTTTCAGAACTCATTATCTTAAAATAAAACGATCTTAGGTTGTAGTTAGTGTATTAATTTTTATTTATAATCGACATATTGAACGTACGGTTTTATCAGGAGAAAAATATACAAATGACTTTTACAGTAAAAAAACAGAACATGGAGGTAATAAAGAATATTAAAGTTTTCTATTTTCCACACATGAAATTGCAACGTATCTTGAAGAGTGTAAAAGATTATTATTAGTTTATTATTATTATTCCTCTTCAATCTTCTGATATATATATAGAACTCCGTGCGATTGCGGTAAGGTTTATGTTGGACAGACAAGTAGAACTGTGACTACTAGATTGACACAAGATAATAATAAAAAATAATACGTTTATTTTCCAATTACAGGATAAATATCAAAAAAAATATATTAAACTATTAACAAATAAAGAAATAAGTGGACTAACTAATATACAGGGTGTAACAGAATAACTATTCCTAATTTTCAGAAATGATAGAGTGCACTTAGAGAAACATTTTTTATTGATAAACTAGTGTCCGAAAATTTCTCGGTGTCAAGATACACTAGATATCGTTAAAAACAATTTTAATTATTACAACGTCAAAGAGTAGTTAAGTTAAGAAACGGAACATTTTATTAGAAATAATAGTGCATTAAACTTTATAAAAATTGTTCGAAGTTACGACCACCATTTTCGATACACAAGTTGTAACGATGTACAGGGTGGGTAAATTTGGACGTTTTCATAGGGGAACTCAGAAACTAAAAGAGATATGGAAAAATGGACCGCGCATCCTCGATCGCTTTTTTTGAGAGAAACTCAATTATAAAAACAAAAATTAGCTATCGTCTTTTGTTTTCGAGTTATGACAAAAAGTTTGCTTTTTCCGTATTATGATAAATGGCGATATCTCGATGGATTTTTAAATTAGATGAAAATAATTTTCACATTCTTAAGGCACTTTTTTGAGTAGAATGAAATGGTCTTAACGGATATTATAAATCTCCGTTAATTCTCGGGTTATAACATAAAGTTGTGTTTTTTACAATCGACTGCCAAAAAAAAAAAAAAAAAATTCCGGACACTAGTTTATTAATAAAAAATGTTTCTTTATGTGCCCTCTATCATTTCTGAAAATTAGGAATAGTTATTCTGTTACACCCTGTATAGAAAAAATTTTACAACTAAAATTAAATACATATAACCTATAATATTTATTTATATTAATAAAGAAGAATATTACATAATATAAATTAATTATTTAAATTCTGCAACTACGCTTTTTTTAATACATTGGAAACTATCATTATGAATATCACAAATAGATTAAAAATAGATTAATACGTCTAAACCAGGGGTGGGCAAACGGTCGATTGCGAACAGTTCGCCAGTCGATCGCAGACATTTTAAATAAATTACTAGGTTAATTTCAAATTTTTTAATTTAAAACTCGTCGAATTGAAGATATGAATAAAAATGTAACTCGACAACTAGAAGATGACATACAAAGTTGTCATTTCTTTTCGGTGCAGTTTGCCGAGTCAACAGATATCGTTGATACTGCACAATTAATTGCTTTTATAAAAATGATTTTTTGCGATTTTTCCGTAAAAGAAGAATTTTTAACAATACTTCCGATAAAGGGAACAACGCGTTGTGTAGATATAATGGCCACTTTATGTCATTGGCTGTAAAAACAAATTTGCCTTTGCATAAATTGGTTGCTATGTCTACTGACCGAGCACCTTCAATGATTGGTAGAAATCATGGATTTTTAGCCCTTTGCAAACAAAATGAACAGTTTCCTGATTTCATATCATTTTATTGCATAATTCATAATAATGCCTTATGTGCAAAAATATTGGATGTTAATGATATTATGGATGTGGCAGTGAAAATTGCTAATTCGATAAGAGCGCGAAGTTTAAGGAGGCGTTTATTCCGTGGTCAACTTGAAGACAATGACTCGGAATATGAAGATTTACTTCCTTTTTGTCATGTTAGGTGGCTCAGCCGAGGAAGCTTTTTGGAAAGATTTCTAAATCTTTTGCCTGAAATTATTGCATTTTTGGACACATTGGGAGAAAAACATGAACAATTGGAAGATCCAGTATGGGTAAAAAAATTAGCATTTCTTACGGATTTTGTACCATTACAACTCGCTTAATTTACAATTACAAAGAAAAGGAAAAAATATTATTGATTTGTTCAGTTCGGTAAATGCTTTTAAAGCAAAATTAAAACTTTTTGCTTCACAATTAAAAAGGCAAAATTTTAAATATTTTCCATATTTAGAAAAACATATTAAACTTACTGGTGAATGTAATATTGAAATGTTTTGTTCTGAACTGGAAAATTTTAATCAAGAATTTGAAAGACGATTTGCAAATCTCAATAATCTTTAACCGATTTTTGAATTTATTTTATTTCCTTTTGGAGAATTCGATAACGAGTATATTTCATCAAATCTAGCTCATACTTTTCAATTGAATTCATCGGATCTAGAGTTAGAAATTTTAACAATACAATCAGATATAATTCTGAAAGCACGTTCAAATAAAAATTATTTTTGGAATTTATTACCAGAAGTCGATCGCGTATAAATAAGAAAAATTAATGTCGATCACACCAGTATTAAGTTTGCCCACCCCTGGTCTAAACCATCCAAATAAATCAGGTCCTGGAAACTAGCCCCTCAGGTTAGATTAGGTTTAGGTCAAACCGGAAGTTCTTTTTTTTTTAGCACAAAAATTTTGAGTTTGGCACAAAAATAGCACATAAATGGCACATAATTTTGGCATATTTCGTTTTCATTTTTGGCATACTTGAGAGGCCAGCTTCCAGGACCTAAATAAATCTGCTCTACATGCGTAAGAAAATCTTCATGATGTCAAATTCGAAGATACTGTAATTATAGCAAGACCAATAATCAATATTACCAGTAGATTGATGAAGAGAAACAATAGAAATTTATAAAGAAAATAATAACATCAATCAGTGTGACAAGTAATTGATTTTAATTAAATTTGGCTTCTTGTAATTAAAAATTTATAAATTTTATGATCTAAATAGTTACTTGTATTTTGCTACATCTAATCTAGTAACTTATATCTATGTTCTGTTTATTATTTATTGTATATATCATTTATATAATTTTTCCTGATGAAGATGTACGTTGAGAACGGCGATTATTAATAAATATTACTAGAAAACTACAAACTAAAGCTGTTTCATTATAATTTGATCAGTTCAATACGAAAATTTACAATAGATATTTCTATTAATTGATTATTGCTTAACCTTGCTTTGGTTAAATGATGACAATGTCAAATTCATTTATGTAATATATATATATATATATATACATATATATATATATATATATATATATATATATATATATATATATATAGATCAACTATCAAATTTATAATTTAATTTAAGAAATTTGTACGTACATAGAGTGTATTGCTATTCGGCAGCCTAAATATATTTTTATTATTTTCAAAATCTAAATGAATTATGTGATTCACAGTAAAGAAATATTTTTTAACCACATTAACACTAACTGGTTATACTATACACGACCAACATATTGGTCGGTGTTAATTTTTGATCATAATTCTTTTGTTGGTTATTGTTTTTTTCAACCTTGTTCCGTGTTAATAAATTTAAAAAACGAAAGTACCCAGAGAACTGATACAAAAATAAGCCACTCTATGAATTTAAATAAACAAAATTTAAAGTTCAAATAATATTAGTGCAAAAATATTTAATTTTATCTTTTTCGATGTTAAAATTTAACATATTTTCTTGAGTAAAATACATTTCAATGATATAAAACAAATTAACCTGAAATGTCACAATAAAGTTATTAGTAAATTTTAACTCCTTTTGCTTAATATAATTCCCGTTAAACCACTTCTAACCCTTTTTTACCACTTTAACCGCAAGGTAAAAAGTGGTATAATGTTTGGTACAGTGTCTGTAAATTAAAAAAAAAAATATAGAAATCCTTCATATTGTCTCTAGATCAGATGAATCCAAACTTAGTTTATATGGATGTGCGTCGTCAGCTCGCTCGCTCGGTCATCAGTTAAAATTTTTTGATTGCAACTTCTGCCGATTTTAATGAAATTTTCCGGATAAATTTATCTAGTGCCCAAAATGGTCATGTGGTCAGCTTTCCGAGAAAAAAATTACTAAAGTTTTCAAAAATTTACTGCGGCTACATTATTTATCCGATTTTGATCAAATTTTCAGAAAAGATTTCGCTAGTGCTCCCATTAATTATATAATTTTACTAATATACAGTGTTGTCGACTTTCCGAGAAAAAAAAATTATTAAGTTTTCAAAAATTTATTATGACCACATTACTTATTCGATTTTAATCAAATTTTTGCAGAAGGTATTTTTAGCGCCTACATAAATTATATAATATTAGTAAAATACAGTATTAGATACTTTTGGAGAAAAAAAAAATAATTCTATTTCTTATCACATGCCGGGTGTTCGTTTGTTAAGTTCGTATGGGCGTTTAACATGCAAATTCGATAATTTGCGATATACTACTTTCTCGAGTAAAATTCGGAGAAATACTTAGAATACTTTTTGATAGACAATAAAAAGTTCTATAATTTGGTTTTAGTTTTAATTTGCTAGCATGTGCCGTTTGGGCGCTAGAATTTTTTTTTTGGTTTTATGGTTTTTATTTTTTATCTCAAAAACTATGAGGTCTAAGAAAATAAGCATGATATGGAAAAATGCGGAATAATGAGTACGATAATTGAGTGACGAAACCATTATTCTACGATGCATCGTTTAGTAGAAAAAAATTTAAAACTGAATTTTTGAAAATTTGACCCTTGGGATTTTTTCAAAATAAGACTTTTTTCAAAATTTGCTCAAAAAAATCTGAAAAAATTCAGTAAAATAGAGAAAAAATGTATCTACATAATAGCTAAGTAACTTTTTTCTCTATCTCATACTGATTTTGCAGGAAAAATTATTGGAAATTCTAAAAAACATTTTTGAATTTTTAATAATTTTTCCTGCCAAACCAGATTGAGGTAGAGAAAAAAGTTACTTAGCTATTACGTAGCTAAATTTTTTCTTTATTTTACTGAATTTTTTCAGATTTTTTTGAGCAAATTTTGAAAAAAGTCTTATTTTGTCAAATTTTCAAAAATTCAGTTTTTAATTTTTTTCTACTAAACGATGCATTGTAGAATAATGGTTTCTTCACTCAATTATCGTACTCATTATTCCGCATTTTTCCATGTTATGCTTATTTTCCTACACCTCATAGTTTTTGAGAGAAAAAATAAAAACCAAGAAAACAAAAAAAAATTCTAGCGCCCAAACGGCAGATGCTAGCAAATTAAAACTAAAACTAAATAATAGAACCTTTTATGCCCTATCGAAAAGTATTCTAAGTATTTCTTCGAATTTTACTCGAGAAAGTAGTATATCGCAATTTATCGAAATTACATGTTAAACGCCCATACGAACTTAACGAACGAACACCCGGTATGTGATAATGTCAAAATGGTCTATATATGGGTTTACCCATATACACTTCTAATTTTGTTTTTTTTCCCAAGTTTGGTTTAAATCGTAAAAATTGAAAATATTTGTAACACTGTATTTTAAATTTCTTGTACTGCGAGAATATTTGAATATTTTGGTGACATTTAACATTAATAATTTTATCAATCTGCATGTACCAGTATGTCTATTTTCTACGTGACATTTTCCTTATTTTTGTGACATTTAATTTCTAATTTATACCAGATGCATTATTCACTTAGAAACCTTCAGTTTGTTAATAAAATAACCTTACTCTACCCAAAATGGTTGAAATCTGATTCATCATGATGTAGAGAAGAAGTCTTTATACAGCATTCCCACGTTTTCTATTTAAAAACAAAACACAAAACAATTTTTACAATATACTTTAATCGCTAGCACACCTACTGTCGGCATATTGAACTAATTCGAAATCCAAAACTGATTTACACTACACTATAAAAAAAAGTTGCCTTTTTTTTATAAAAAATAATATAATTTTGTAATTTTAACTAAAATAATTAATATATCGTATTGCATATATGTTTTTTTTTACCGAAAAATAAAATTTACGTATTTTATATTTATATTATGTAAAAAAAATTTCTGTGACATTTACATATGAAACTAGTGTAAATCAGATGCCCTTCCAGATTTATATGTAAAATTGCCGATTTTTTTTACACTGCAGTTGAATATATAAATTTACAGAATTTTTACAAATTGTATATAATATTATTTAAATAATAAATATTTTAAGGAAAATTTGTACATAATATGAATATAAAATACGGGTATTTTATGTGAGTAATTACATAATTACATTAATTATTGAAATTCATAATTATAATACTCGTCAAGAAACTAACATATATTCCCCGAACAAACAGAATTAAAACATGTTTATCAATTTATAATAACGGTCTGAACGCTTTCAATAGCTTGCCAAATTATGTTAAATGTTCAGTTACAGTTGGAGAGTTTAAATATAAATTAAGAAAACTATTGTAAAGATATCACACAATTTTGTACCATTTTATCTATTTATGTAATGTATGTATTTTTTATTAGCTAAAAATGCTATTTAAATAAAGTTATTATTATTATTATTATTATTATAAATGTAATATGTACTTATATATGTTATATGGTTAATTAATTATTTTACTTGAAATTATAAAATTATATTATTTTTACAGAAAATTACTATGGTTTTTATGTAAAATGGCAACTTTTTCGTACAGTGTATTACATACGTACACTTAGATACGTCATTACTTTGTCAGGTACTGTGATATTGCTCATTGCATTGTTATTACTACTGTTCTTTCTCTCTCTCTCTCTCTCTCTCTCTCTCTCTCTCTCTCTCTTTTTGTTTGTTAACAATAGAATAAATGATACAATTACGTCATCATTATTTGATTAGATTTCATATTGATGCTAAGCTGATAATTGATCTAATTGGTCAATTAAATTAGATAGCGTTTTTTTTTGTTATTTAGATATCTATTATCGAAAAGGATGACTAATTTAATTAAAGGTTTATTCAATTTGTTTTTAGGTTATATTTTCTATATAATCAAAAGTATCGTAAGTAACAAATATGTATTTTATAATTCATTTTTAAAGTCTGGCTGTATCATAATAATTTTGAAATCTCCGAAAGAAGTTTTGAAAGAAATGCAAAAAACTGAATTTTTCTTCAAGCGTATTAAAATATTGATATTACGTTACTATATTGCCTATGTACAGGTATAACAGGGTGACCACATTCTGGAAAACTCAGGGAAACAGGGAAAATACAGGGAATTTGAATCATAGAAAATATTCAGGGAAAACACAGGGAAAAAAAAATTTACGTTAAATTTTTTGAATAGTTTTCACCTAAAATTGGCAACATTACATAATAATTAAATTGTTTAATTCGTTCAAAAATACATAATTATTTAAATCTGATCACATACGTTTTTTTTTTTTTTTTAAATAATTTTTATATGTATTGTATAAACTTTTGTTGAAACTCAAATAAGATTAATACATTAATTTGGATAATTTTAATATTATAATAATCAAAAAATGACATCCAATTTTTAATAACACATTGATGATAATATTTTATAAACACAGGAACTGATTAAAGTATTTATCAACAAAAAAAAATATTCAATCATTTTATTCAGACATTTTGACAAAAACTAATGAAAAAATAAGTCAAAACGTGTACCTAATAAGATCATTAATGAACTGTGATTATTTACCAATGTGATCAACGAAAAATGTAGTTTTTTTTAATTTAGATTTTATAATATATATATATAATATATATATATATATATACCGGGTGTTCGTTCGTCAAGTTCGTATGGGCGTTTAGCATGTAATTCCGATAAATTGCGATATACTACTTTCTCGAGTAAAATTCGAAGAAATACTTAGAATACTTTTCGATAGGGCATAAAAGGTTCTACTATTTGGTTTTCGTTTTAATTTGCTAGCATGTGCCGTTTGGGCGCTACAATTTTTTTTAATTTTTTGTTTGTTTTTTTTCCTCAAAAACTAGGAGGTGTAGGAAAATAAGCATGATATGGAAAAATACGGAATAATGAGTACGATAATTGAGTGAAAGTTACTTAGCTATTATATAGCTAAATTTTTTCTCTATTTTACTGAATTTTTTTCAAATTTTTTTGAGCAAATTTTGAAAAAGACTTATTTTGAAAAAATCCCAAAGGTCCCCCCTTGTCAAATTTTCAAAAATTCAGTTTTTAATTTTTTTTTCTACTAAACGATGCATCGTAGAATAATGGTTTCTTCACTCAATTATCGTACTCATTATTCCGTATTTTTCCATATCATGCTTATTTTCCTACACCTCATAGTTTTTGAGAAAAAAAATAAAAACCAAAAAATTAAAAAAAAATTGTAGCGCCCAAACGGCACATGCCACCAAATTAAAACAAAAACCAAATAGTAGAACCTTTTATGACCTTTTGAAAATTATTCTAAATATTTCTTCGTATTTTACTCGAGAAAGTAGTATATCGCAATTTATCGAAATTACATGTTAAACGCCCATACGAACTTAACAAACGAACACCCGGTATATATATATATATATATATATGTTTCGCAATAAAAAATATTAAAATATAACGAGCCATTTAGTTGAAAATATTATGAAAATACGAAAAAATAGTGCCAATACAACAGTATAATGTAATAGTTATAATAAAATTGTAAATTTAACACAGGGAAAAATGATAATAACACAGGGAAAAGACAGGGAAAACACAGGGAAAATAGATTTTGGTAACCTGTGGTCACCCTGTATAAGAAAGTCATTATTTTATTAGTACAATAATGTACATTATTTTACAGCAGTTAGTTATTGTGTACAGCAGCATCAAATATGATTACAACATCAAGTCTATAATCTGACATCTTCGGCGGTCATATTTAGAAAACTATTATATCAAGTTAAGTTACATTAATTGACAATGGGGAAGTTTAGCGTGATTGAAGTTGCGTGTAAAATTATTTTTTCTCAAATATATATATAAAATAATAACAGAAACTGTCATTAAAATTTTTGATAATTGTTTTATTTATTTGTTATTAACAATTTTTGTAAGAGCATTACTGACGTCACAAGCCTATTGTGCGCAAGCGCAGAAGAGTTGGCTAGATATAATTTTGAAAACGTATGTCGTAGTAAATGTTGATTTTTGTTGATTCAGTTACGCCCAGCCAATAGCTTGTATCGGTAACCATGGCAATACATGTGCGTCTGATTCAGAAGTCAAGATAAGTTTTGCGATGACATTACTGACGTCATCACGACATGTTTTTGCATTTTTTTCGAAAATTTGGTCAACTTCAAGAAAAATGATAAATTAAACATCACCTTTTAAGCCAGATCCAACCAAATAAAGAAATAAAAAAAATACGCTAAACTTCCCCATTGCAAGATAAGTTAATTGACAATTGCCTGTGTTTATTTTTGCTTGAATTTGAATTTAATTATTGAAAATGTGTGAAGAAGTGCAAGAAATGCAATATACACCATCCAGGTAGGTCAGAAATTATATAGTCCACCGAAAAAACATTAATTTTCACAAATCACGTAACAAATATAAATAATAATTACATACTATTCTATAGCTGTTAGTAAGGTTGAGGTTACTTGGTATGTATTTCTATTTATTTTTAGTTGAAGAAAGACTAGCATATATCACTCGGAGCAGAATGTTCTTTTTATGTTTCGCCCAGATTGATTAGCCTCGGTCCTATTTCGGCCGCAAGTTTCTGGCCCCAAAACAATAAAGATTGCGCTTTGTGCTTCTCGTAACATAATACTTGATTAATTTAAAGTATTGTGTGTTAGAAACAAATTTTTCTTATAAATATTTGATTATAAGTCACAAGAGAAAATTCCAAATGCGATATTTTCATTAAAATATGTAAAAATATTTATTTCGATATGGAACTGAAAAAAATAAAACATACAAAAATCAATAATGTTCTCATAATTATTTTAAAACGTAATAAAATTAATTATTATTATGTTAATTAAAAAACTTAATGGTCACTAATAAAAACAAATAATTAATAATAATAATTAATACTTTTTTGTTGACTAATATTTTATATTGCATAATAAACAACTAGAAACATATTTTGTCATAAAAAATAATAAAATTAATTTCAGATAAAATAATTTATTTCAGAACCATATCAGGCAGAACTTTTATTATGAATCGTAAAATTTTTGATTTATTTTTTTTATGTAATTAATGAAACACTTTTGCTGCGCTGCTGAGTTGCCATTTCACATGAAAAACGATAAATTTTCTATAAAAATAATATAATTTTGTAATATGATTAAGTAAATAATTAATTTAGCATATTAGATATGTTTTCTTACCGAAAAAGCAATTAATTACTTACATAAAATATATTTATAAAATATATTGGCGTCTGTAAATTTATATATTAAACTGGTATAAATCAGTTGCCCCAGGTTTTTATATAAAATTATCGAATTTTTTACAGTGTGTTCTGTCTGATACCGAATATTTCTTTCATATTACAATTTGATATAAACTTTTGGACAAAATTAATACACCATTTGAAAAATATTGTACTTGTAGTAAATTAAATTTTTCGCAAAAGTTTGTGTTAGTCAGTTCAGATGGTTCAGTGATCTTGAGCGAATGTTTAATGAACGTTTGGTTAAAAGAATATATGTGAATGATTTTGAAGGTATACGTTGGAATGTGAGCTTGCATGAACGAATGTTTCCAAATACAGTAGAGTCTATGCCTATGCCGGATTCTGAAAATGCCGGATTAACCGAAACACTTAATATAATGCAAAATTTAATATGTATGTATATATATTTTGTTTTATTTTAGTAAATAATAATATTAATAAATATAAAGAAATAATAAATTATATAAATTCCCAAATAATAATATTTAACAATATGAAAAGGATATAACGTCAATATAAATAGTTTTCATTTACTTGGAAAAAAATTGACGAAATGGCTTTTTCAACACGCCGGATTAGCCGGTATGCCGGATTATCGAAGTCCGGATTAGCAAGACTCTACTGTAGTAGGAATAGAAGAGCATGAATGAGATAGGTTAGGATGAATGTGGATGAAACTAAAGTTGCCTTGTTTGGATAGAAATGTTTGGAGGGAACTGATTTCAGGATAGTGGAAAGAGTTTGTGCCACATTTTTTTGGGTACATGACATGATTATGTATATACACAATAATAATAATAATAATATCGATATATGTTTTATTGAAAGTATTTATATTTCGTATTTAGAAAAAGTATTGAAATACCTACTTTTATTCAAAGTATTTTATCCAGGTCTGAATGTAAAGAATGAAAATGTCTACATCTCGAATAAATTTGCAGTTGGCAAAGTTTTTATTTGTCACAAACACGGAAAGAAACTATAAAATTTTCAACTTACATTTCCTGTTTTGCGATTGTGCAATTACAAAAGGCTGATTCACAGCTACCTCTATGCGAGTACCACCTGATACACTGATATCACTCTAAGCAAGATAATAATCGTATTATAAAATTACTATTATTGTAAAAAAGAAAAAAGATTTGTTCTAACTTCCTTGAAGCTTGAAACAGTATCTCCTAACGTTTACATTACGTAGAACAATTAACAATTTTATATATTTCTCATCTATTTTATTTAACTATGTGAAATATTTATTTATGTATTTAACTGTAAGATTTCTCATACAGCTTGCATATTTATTAATTGTTTTATTTAATAATGGTGGTATCTACACACAACACACACACTATTCGGTGTCCTATTTGGGACACACCAAATATTGTTTTAAAAATTACACTAGAAAAAAAATGTACTTAATAATAATAATTTTATTTGTTCAATAGATCTTACAAACAAGACATAGGATAAGTCAATACAATACAAGTTATTCAATTGAATCATTTGTTTAAGCTTTATAATAATTTATTATACATATAACATGCAATATCAGTAGGGTTACATTGACATTTGCTGGTACGATATTTTGAAATAAGTCACATATCATTGTTTCTTGCGCTGTAGTACAATAATAATTGTAATCATGCCAAATTTGACATATCGAGATTTTTATATATTATATAATCAAGAATTAGGCATATAGTAACACGAATCAACTGTTTTTATCGTGATGACCATCTATCTATCTATATCTATATATCTATATATATATATATATATATATCTGTGGACACGTGTAGCGGCCGAAGGGATTATCAAAATTCATATTTAAACTTTGGAGGTAAATATCTCTCAATTTGATCAACTTTTGGTAAACATCTATTGCCAACTGGAAGTGGTAATTTACTGATGTCACTTACAGATGTATTTCGGTAATTTTACATAAAAACCTGGGGCCAACTGAATTACACCAGTTTAATATGTAAATTTACAGGCGTCACATAAAAATTTTTGCATTCTATAAATGAGTCGTATAGATGCAAAACTCACTATTTGCAAATTTTAAGTTCTGAGATATTTGCAAAAAACTGTTATAGCTAAGTGTAATTGTATTTTGATGATAAAATCTTGTTACTAGATGGCAATACTTATTTAAAATCGTGAATCATTGGTTTTATACATCATTAATTCATACAAAGTAACTGTTTCCTTTCCACCAATAAAATTTTTATTGGTGGAAAGCAAACAGTTACTTTTGCATCTAAACTATCAACGCAAGTAGTGAGTTTTGCATCCAACACTAAACTTTAAAGAGTGTTTCTCATATTAAATACTGAGTTTTTTTTTCTAACTAACTTAACTATCGTATTCCTTGTAAAATTCTACGTCCAAATCGCACAAAATCTCATTTTTCACTTTTTGTCGAATAGTGAGTTTTGCATCTATACGCCTCAAATATAAAATACGTATATTTTATGTAAGTAATTGCTTACTTTTTCGGTAAAAAAACATATATAATATGGTAACTTAATTATTTTAACTAAAATTACAAAATTATATTATTTTTACAGAAATTTTATCGTTTTGCTCAAATAATATATAAATTTTTTTAATGGCAATTTTTTTACAGCAAAGTTGTAACTAACAACTTTTATTTCGAACATTTTTTGATACAGTTAAATAATTTTTTGATAGTTTTTCATATTTTTATGATAATTCTGTAAATAGGTGGAATATTTATATCAAAACAGTTTTGTATACAAATGTTTCTATTCCATAAATTTATTTAATACGAAGACGGTCGGTTCTGTGGTAGCTACAGCAGATTTTTTTCAGTATGATATCAGTATTTCTCTTTAAGTTTAAAATACTCTTCTGGAACTAAGTATATTAACTGAAAATGTTTTCAAATTCGAACGATAAAATAGCCATTAAACATATCTAAAAATTTCAAATATTATTACTTTGATATATCTACCTATGTGTGTTTTAACTATATATATATATATATATATATATATATATATATATATATATATATATATATATATATATATCATTAACAACATTCAAGAATAATTCTAAATTTAAATCCAGCTCTTGTCTCCGCTACTGAACTAAAAAACTTTTTCCTAAACTTCTATATTAAAACTTCGCGTTAGATCTGTTTTGACTAGCAGTCGGTAAGTTAGTGAGCTAAGTTACGTACCGGTGTTACCGCGATAATCAAGACTGTGAAACAATTCGTTTGTTTTTATTTTTGTTTTAACATGATTATTTAGTTTTTTTGTTGTTGTTTCAAAGAAGAAGAACATTAAGTAGCTATTTTTGGATTTTGTTTTGGTTCAATGGATTTAGAACTTTTCGAAAATCTAAAACGGCGCTATTTGGAAGAGATATTTGAAAGGTTAGTTTCAGTTGTATTGTTTTTCTTAAATCGATGGTTATTGTTTGTTTACAAAAATGTAATAATTTTGTAAAAATTATTTAAAAAGTTACATATACTTTGACAGCTTCGACTTAAGTGTTTTCTGACAAATTACACAGCAAAAAATCTGTATATGTTTTTGTTCAAAATCACAGTAATTTTGTGTATAAATTATACTATATAATACAGGTGGCCAAAACCTGAAAAACCGGGAAAAGTCAGGGAATTTTATTGATCATGGAAAAGTCAGGAAATTTCATTTGTAGTAAGGGAAAAAATTTGTTTGGCGAATTCACAAAATTACAAACACAAATTTTGTGCAAAAATTAATGAATTTTACTTTTAGTATATATTAAAATTATAATTCTTATTTTTTTTTTTAACACCTCTGTACTTAGAAATCTTTATTTTAATGAATATTTTGTGATTCACATTACTTAGGAATTTACATTTGTTTAATTTACATTTGTCAGGGAAACTGATTTTCACAAAGTTTTGGTCATCCTGATAATAGTGTAAAAAAAATTTTTGGTGTTATAATAATTTAGTAACATCAAAAATTTTCTCCAAGTATAATTTTTATATTACTTTTGATGTGTTCCAAATATTTTTTACTACTTTGAAGTATTTGGTGTTAAATTATAACAACGAAAAAATAAAATTAAATATTTTTTCCTGTTATTTTATTTCAATTTTAAATTTTGTTCATTTACATTCATGTATTGGTTTATTTTTGCATCAGCCCAGTGTTATATGATATATGTATATATATTATGTGGTATATTATATCATATTTTTAAATTTATTTCCAAGAACGTGGTTTAAGAAAAAAAACTAACCAAAAAATTATTATTAATATTAAGATTACTAATAAATAATTAATTATTGATCTTTAATCACTGGGTACGTTAAGTATTTGTGTAAACTTAGATCACTGATTAGGACTTTAGCTTTATCTTTTACTAATGATTATGATAATTTAACTTTCGAAATACGTATATAGCTTTTTTTTAAATTATTGTTTGTGGTTCAAGGGAAATTATTTTATTTTATTAGTTTTAAATATGTTTATTTTTGCAAATTGAATTGGCAATAGTGATTGTTATGAATGATGCTATAGAAAATCTCTTGACGTTGTAGTTATGTTTGGTGCTACTATCAGTGGTGTATACAGTATCAAACTACTTGTGTAATAATGTTTACATTATTGTACTAATAACATAATGATATATCTTTCTATATAGGGAATATGGTAACCTAATATTAATATTATAATACGCTTGAAGAAAAAGTATTTTTTTTAATTACACATCATATATTATTCTAGAAAGTTTTGTTTTTGTTTTTCTAAACATTATAGTAATTAATAATTATACATGAAATTAGTTACAATATTATGTGCTGTATTTCTGTATATTTATGCAATTTTTAAAGTTAAACACTAGTTGTTTTTTATTTTTTGATAAATATGTATTTTTTTTAGTATGTTCATATTAAAATAGTTCTCGATATCAAATATTTTTTTTATAAAAATATGGCACTTTTAAAGTTGCCAAATCTTACAGCTAATAAAAGAAATTACTTGAAGAGTCAAAAATATTTTGTTGATTAAAGTTTTTCATAAATATGGGTAATTTTAATAATTTTATTTGAAAAATAAATGAAATTCACCGTTGTTATTAGGAACTTGAGCTACATTCTAAAAAAAAAAACTGATTTACATCAGTTTAATATGTAGATTTACAGACGTCACAGGAAAATTTTTACATTATGTAAATATACATTATACGTATATTTTATGTAAGCTTACTTACTTTTCGGCAAAAAAAATACAAACTATATTATTTTACAGAAAATTTATATCGTTTTGCTGAAATAATATGTAATTTTTTTACTATAGTTTTGTATATAAAATTGCAACTTCTTTACAGCGTACAGTAACGTTTCATTTCAACTGTAATTGTTTTGATAAAAATCAAAATGAAAATACGTTTTTTCGCACTTAAGCTAATGACTCCTCCCCAATTATCTAAATGTTTCCCACGCCACTGGGCTTGAGAATAATTATTTCTCAACTTTTGTATATACATAAATCTTGGAAAATAATGAGTGTTTTGAAATTATATTGTACGTACATCAAGTTTAGTCGAGAGTTTAGCTACTGCTGTAACAAGTTTAGAGATTCTAAAATTGTTAATACAATTGATAAATTTTAACGCCGTTTGGCAATATTTTAAGTATGCACTGTAAAAAATATTTCTTAAATTTTACGTAATTTTACATAGGTTTTAATTTAACAGTAATAATAACATTTTGCAATTTTACTATGATAATTTAGGTAATATTACGTTTTTATGAAAAATGACATTTACAAAACATTTAAAATTACATAAATTATCATAGTAAAATTACATAAATTTTTTACAGTGCGTATATAAATGTATAAACTAATAAAAATATAATAAAAACACTCGGTTTTAAGTTTTACAGTTTGATTAAAAACCCTTTATTGGTCAATTTCATCAGAAGCAATAAGAAGAATTTTTGGTTCACTCGAACCACAAACACGGACCAAACTCAGAAAATCTGCAGATGACTGAAAAGTCGAAACGCGTCATTGCTAAAAATAATACTGAACCTGATAGGGAATTTAATAACATTATAGAATTAATCATAACGCAGGTTTAGGACCCAAGAACAAAACTTTATCTTTTGACATTAATATTAAAACAAGGTTCTAAAATGAATTTTCTTGAATAAAACAAATTGATTTTTTGACGGTTTTTTTTTTCAAAAAAAAAAGTGTGTGTGTGTATATATAGATTAGAAATAAGTTTGAACATTTAGAGGGAAGTGATTTAGTATAATAAAAATTGTTTAGGAAAGTGTCAAATCGTTATTGTTTCCTTATTGCATTTGAATTTATGCCGATGTTTATACAGGGTGGAGAATTTAATGGGTGTATACAAAGTTCGTGTTACGTGTTTTATGGACGATTTTTTATGCTTATCTTAAGTTGACTTTAGCTACGATTAGCTTGGATAACGTTTGCGTCTGTTTAATCTCTCTCTAACCTCATGTATTCATTAATTTAACTTTACACCTGTCCGTTTATAGTTTGCTTTCGAATTGGATTATTCAATTGCAGATAAGACACGTACATATTACGTACGTTACGAAACTATTGTTTTATATAGGTTGTTGTGTTTTTCTTTCTTTTTCTATTTATAACTGCGATTGTTTTTTGTTTTTTTTTGTTAGTTTATACTATAAAATTTTGATAATAGTTTTCGATTTTACTACACTGAAAACTATTTGTTCAATATATTTAACTCCATTAGAGAAAATATGCAATTACACTGTAAATTTAGCAGAAAAAATAAAAGAAATAACAAATTTATATACAGACATATATGATACTACTAGTAATAAGTAATATTTCATTAAAAAAAACATGAATTTTGTAGTTGTTACAAATAATATCACTTATTTTTACATGCTATGTACATAAAATTACATGATGTTTCTGTAATTTTTAATTTCTTAGTATTATAACTATCATTTATGTGCAATAATACATATTGTTTTATGTATTAATGCATTAAAATCTGTAAATATTTTACATAAAAAGTAAATTAGTTTTAGATAATTTTTTTTGTTAAATATTACATGATGTTAAATTAAGTTCTATGTAAATTACATATTAATCCAGGGCATCTTTGTTACCCATAACTTTTATTGTAAAATTAGCAGACAAACTTTTTACAGTGTAGTTTTAGTTGAAACTAACTAAAATAGCACAATAAAAAAATTTCAGAACCCATTATATTAAAATATAACATTTTTCCTGATGATGATGTACGTAGAGTACGTCGAAACATCGATTTTTTTAATTAAAATTAATGCACTAAATCCGATAGTCTTTTTATTTTAATTTATATAAAGTAATATTTTAGATTATTTTTACGTTGGATATTATCATTTGTTTTTTGAAGAAAATTAACAAAACTTAAAGAGAAATTTACATATTATTTAAGGGAAAAAAAAGGTGATTTTTGGGAATTTTTTTAAAGAATAGTATTGCATGGAATATTTTGAAATTTTAAAGATATATTTGTGCGTATATAATGTAAACGTGATAATATTTTTGAATACAAAAATTCGTTTTTCAACAAGTTATTCACCATCTCCCGAGTCTCAAAAAAAAAAGTTTCCCCACTGCTGCAGTGATTGTGACAAGGTATTATCTATACTATACAATGACTCAGGATTGTGAAAAAAAAATTGAAATTTAACAAAATGACGCAGTTTTAAAAAAAAAATTTAATTTCACACAAAAATCTGATGATTTTTTTGTATGGCAAAATTACATTTTTTATTCAATCGAAAAACTGGAGGGTCATTATATGGAGAAACTAATACTAAATATGATAAAATAAAATTCGCATCGATCAGATGATTTGTTATCGAGTTAGAACTGCAGCAAATTTGAAAAATGTAGTTTTGAGAAAAATGCGTTTAAAAATAAAAGTATTGATTTCATTGTTATAAATCGATAAATATCATACCTAAAGCTAATTTGCTATTCCAGGCCTATACAATTCATCTTCCTCTGAAGACATAGACTATCGAAAAATGCAAAAAAAGCTAAATCGATTTTTTGAAAGTTTTACACTAGTCGTGCCCCTTAATTAAATATACTATTACAATAATTTAAAACAAATATTCGTATTTTATTTTCTCGTAATTGACAAACTTCTCCCTATATAATATTTGCTAAATTAAAGCGAGAAATTAATATAGTAACTAGTAAATTTTCTTATTATATCTGAAATTAGAATTTTAACTTTTTTTTGCTTATTACCGTAACTATACTGAGGCAGAAACCATTTGTACAATCTGGTGTACGAATTAATTAAAATCCTTTAAGATCTCAGTTTATGTTTTGTGGACACACTTTATATATTTCGTTACTACTAAATTTCAGCTAAACAACACTTTATTATTTCAAATTACGTACAAGAAAATAATAAATAACAAGAACGACTACAATATACAGCCTGTTTCAGAGTAAGCGCCTTATTTTTTTTTAGCCACACTATGGGTACTACTTTCAAAATATTTGGCAGTAATATGTTTCAGGATATTCTCTACACGATGGTGATATCAGATTTTCAATTGGATGAATCATTTTAAAATGGCGACGTTCAACTTTTTTTTTTTAAAATGGAATGCCATAATTTTTTTATTATTATTGAGATCCTAAAAACATTCTTTTTACGATAGTATTTCGTTTTTCTTAAAAATTCATTTCTTTCCCTATCAAAAAGCAAACTAACATTTTAATCTAGTAGCGCATGTTATGTTATTTTTGTCCAAATATCAAGTAGCGGTAGACGTAAAAGAAACAATAAAACTTTATTTTGTCATCTACATCAACTTTTTGAAACTCAAAATTAAAAATTTACATCAAATAAAAATTAGGTATTTACAAAAAATGCTCGAAATGTTTTCCTTTTTTTTCAATACATAAATTGAAACATCGTCCAATGGTGGTGTTTCACGTTTGACTACTAGTTTGTCTACCGCTACTTGATATTTGGACAAAAATAACATCGGGTGTAAAACGTTCATGCGCTACTAGATTAAAATGTTAAATTGCTTTTTTTAGGGAAAGATATGAATTTTTAAAGAAAACGAAATACTATCGTAAAAAGAATGTTTATAGGATCTCAATAATGAAAAAAAAATTATTGCATCCCATTTAAAAAAAAAAGTTGAACGTCGCCATTTTAAAATGATTCGTCCAATTGAAAATCTGATATCACCATCGTGTAGAGAATATCCTGAAACATATTACTGCCAAATATTTTGAAAGTAGTACCCATAGTGTGGCTAAAAAAAAATAAGGCGCTTACTCTGAAACAGGCTGTATATATAATTTTATTTATTAAACACTTTTGTAAAATACAAACTTGAAACATTTATTTATTAAGTATAAATAAAATAATAATTATAATAAATATAATAATATAAAATATCAAAATTATAATTTTGTGACAATCCGAATCGGTTTCTGGTGAATTATATCGATTTTCTACTTCCATTCCGTTCTGACTTAACGTTATTATTAGTTTGTACTCGGGTCCGGGGGTTGATGTATTTTGCATTCCAAAAAATTCCTTTGTGTTTCCATACCTGGTAGGCCACTAGTTTATCGGTGTTGATTTGATTTGCGAATTTGTAACGGAATTGTTCGATACGTTCAAATCGAAATTGGAATGATTTGGTTTCGAATTAAACGATTCATCGAAATTTAAATATTTGTCATTCGGATCTGAACGGCTGATTCTTCGCTATTTAAATATCCGAAAATTCTAACGCTTGAATTAGTTCAATTTAATATTTATTACTTTTCAATAGAAAGCAAGACTGTATTAATATATATATACAAATATTATAAATAAATTGTACACTTTTCTAAATATGAAAATGTCACTTGTGTATAAATATAAAATCAATATACAGGGTGTAACAGAATAACTATTCCTAATTTTCAGAAATGATAGAGGGCACATAAAGAAACATTTTTTATTAATAAACTAGTGTCCGGAAATTTTTATTTTTTTTTTTTCGGCAGTCGATTGTAAAAAACACAACTTTTTGTTATAACCCGAGAATTAACGGAGATTTATAATATCCGTTAAGACCATTTCATTCTACTCAAAAAAGTGCCTTAAGAATGTGAAAATTATTTTCATCTAATTTAAAAAACCATCGAGATATCGCCATTTATCAAAATACTGAAAAAGCGAACTTTTCGCCATAACTCGAAAACAAAAGACGATAGCTAATTTTTGTTGTCATAATTGAGTTTCTCTCAAAAAAAGCGATCGAAGAAGCGCGGTCCATTTTTCCATATCTCTTATAGTTTCCGAGTTCCCCTATGAAAACGTCCAAATTTGCCCACCCTGTACATCGTTACAACTTGTGTATTGAAAATGGTGGTCGCAACTTCGAACAATTTTTATAAAGTTTAATGCACTATTATTTCTAATAAAATGTTCCTTAACTTAACTACTCTTTGACGTTGTAATAATTAAAATTGTTTTTAACGATATCTAGTGTATCTTGACACCGAGTAATTTCCGGACACTAGTTTATTAATAAAAAATGTTTCTCTAAGTGCACTCTATCATTTCTGAAAATTAGGAATAGTTATTCTGTTACACCCTGTAAATAGAAACAAATTGCGTATAAACAATTTATTTAGAAACAACACATAAAATTCAAACATCTACTACTAGATTCTAAAAATTCTTGAATATACTGAGTGATTCGAAATTTTCGTTTAAGAGGTAATAAAAATACAGATTGCTTTATGTTCCTGATAAATAATAGATTACTAATCTAGCAGGTAATTTATATATATATATATATATGTTTCCTTTTTACCGTGAGGTGTAGGGAGCGTCTGTAAATTAACATATTAAACTTTTGTAAATCAGTTGCGCTAAATTTTTATGTAAAATTAGCGAATTTTTTACAGTGTTTATATGTATATTTGTCTGGTTTTGAAATGCAACTTGAAAATGAGTTATGAAGTTGAAATACTACCGCAATGATGAAAAAAGTGGAGATAAGTTTGCGTGAGCCGCACGCGTAAGCCTGTAAATGATGAAAATTGATCGAAAACTCTGCTTATAACTTGAGATCTACGGAGGATAAGATTTTGATGAAATTTGAGTTATTTTTCGAGGAAGGTTTTGCTGAGAATCAGTGTAGCGTGAGCCGCAGGCGAACGATGAAAATTGATCAACAACTCTGTTCGCTTACGACTTGAAATCTACTGAACAGTTTTTGATGGAAGTTATATTAATAGTTGAGTCGTTTTTCGAGAAAGGTTTTACTATATGGGACAATGCAGCGTGAGCCGCAGGCGATTTTTTTTCATCATTGTGGTAGTATTATACAGCTCTGTGCTAAATTTCAATTTTATAACTTACTTTCAAGTTGCTAGTTTATTTATAAAATTGAAATATTTTAGTATATTTATAATAATGCAAAAGGGATAAAATAAATACGGAATTTATAAATAAATTTTTACAAAATATGTGTCTTGCAATTTTTTACTTGGTGACATCACATTTCAGCCCGCGAATTATTTTCACGAAAATTATAAATGAAAAGTTTAAAATTTTAAAATAATTTTTATCTAGAAGTATTTGAAATTATTGAAATTTTCGATATATGCAAAAAATGAACATCTTTTTGCAACTACCCTATTATTAATATATTATATTATTAATTTTTTTATAAATTCTTTTGGTGTAAATGTTTTAACTATTTTTATTTTTTGCATTAAACACCATTAATTTTATATTTATTTATCTAATTAAAAAATTGTCTAATGTTTAATTAGATAAATAAATATAAAATTAATGGTGTTTAGTGCAAAAAATAAAAATAGTTATATTATATTATTTTTACGGTGGTTAATCTTTTTTATTTGTAATTTTGTCTCTTAAATTTTGTGAAGTTTATGAAAACGTTTTTAGTTTTTCACAAGAAAAAATACAAAATTACTAGTTATTTGTAAAAATACAGAATTTTCTATTTTTGCATTGCAATTAATATTTTCAATAATGAACGAGAAATATGAGTAGTTATACGTTAATGTTAATTTTAATTAATTTTGTTGTACAAAATAATTAATTAATCAATTCATTAAATACAGGAAGCTAAAATTTTGTTAATGTTTCGAAAAATTAATTATGACATAGAACTTAACTTATTTTTTAAATTTAATGATGTCATACGACAACGTAAATGTTTTTTTTTTTGAATAAATATTTTATGTGTTTGTAATTGCGTTTGTGTATTTTTAAAAACTGACTCCAATGGAACGTAAACTATACAGTATGTGTCGTTAAAAAGCAATAAAATGTAAAACATATATATATATATATATATATATATATATATATATATATATATATATATATATTAATAGACCTTGAACAAATTTTGGGAAAAATATAAAATCTCAATATTCTTGAGTATTATTATTATTATTATTATTATTATTATATATATATATATATATATATATATATATATATATACATATATATATATATATAATATATTTCACAATGGGGAAGTTTAGCGTGATTGAAGTTGCGTGTAAAATTATTTTTTCTCAAATATATATAAAAAATAATAACAGAAACTGTCATTAAAATTTTCGATAATTGTGTCATTTATTTGTTATTAACAATTTTTGTAAGGACATTACTTACGTCACAAGCTTATTGTGCGCAAGAGCAGAAGAGTTGGTGAGATATAATTTTGAAAACGTATGTCGTAGTAAATGTTGATTTTTGTTGATTCGGTTACGCCCAGCCAATAGCTTGAGTCGATAACCATGGCAATACATGTGCGTCTGATTCAGATGTCGACATAAGTTTTGCGATGACATTACTGACGTCATCACGACATGTTTTTGCATTTTTTAGGAAATCTGGACATCTTCGAGAAAAATGATAAATTAAACATCACTGTTTAAGCCAGGTCCAATCAAATAAAGAAATTAAAAAAAAAATACGCTAAACTTCCCCATTCTTCAAATATTATATTGCATTCTACTTATAATTAATTAGTGTAATTATATTAAACAGTGTAACAATATAGGCGATAAATTTAAACTTTTCTTCGATAACATTAATTTGATGAGATGATTTTAACTAATTTTTTATTCCCTTTGACGAATATCTTCAAAAATACGTAATTAATAATACATAAATTTAATAATTTATGTATATTATACATGAGGCAATCCAAGATTGTTGCTGTAAACGCTTTCATTTGTGTTGCAAATTGCCTGTAATCAAGGTGTTTATTAACAAGATTAGAAGTATATGGGTAAACCCATATATAGACTACTTTGTCATTTCTCGGAAAGTTGGCAACATTGTATTTTAATAATATTTTAATTTATGTGGGCACTAGGAGATACTTTTCTGAAAATTTGATCAAAATCGAATAAATAATGTAGCCACAATGAATTTTTAAAAAATTTTATGATTTTTTTTTTTCGATAAGTTGGCAACACTGTATTTTGTTAAAATTGCATAATTTATTTAGGCACTATTAAAATCTTTTATGCAAATTTGATTAAAATCGGTTAAATAAAATGGTCAAAATAAATTTTTTTAAATTTTACTAATTTTTTTCTCGGAAAGTTGGCAACACTGTATTTAGTTAAAATTACATAAATTATATGAATACTAGGAGAATCTTTTGTGAAAATATGAGTAAAATCGGTTGAATAACATGGCCATAATAAAAATTTTAAAACTTTAGTAATTTTTTTCTCGGAAAGTTGGCAACACTGAATATTAATAAAATTATATAATTAATGGGAACATTAGAGAAATCTTTTCTGAAAATTTGATCAAAATCGGATAAATAACGTAGCCAATATGAATTTTTTAAAACTTTAGTAATTTTTTTCTCGGAAAGTTGGCATCACTGGAAAAAAAGAAAATCACATGACCATCTTGGGCACTAGACAAATTTACCTGAAAATTTCATTAAAATCGGTTAAACCGTCTAGGAGGAGTTGCGGCCACAAAATTTTGACTTACGACCGAGCGAGCGAGCGAGCTGACGACGCACATCCATACACCCACATAAACTAAGTTCAGATTCGTCATCTACAGGCTATATGAAGTATTTCTATACATTTTTTTTTTTTTTGAAAATGTTACAGACACCGTACCAAACGCTATACTACTTTTTCCTTGCAGTCAAAGTAGTAATAAAAACACTGACGTGGATAATTAAAATAATAATTTGGTTCTTGTTACATTAACATATGCATTATATAATAACATAATCAGGGCCGTATTTATGCACAGGCTTTCTAGGCTGCAGCCTATGGGCCCGCACCACAAAGGGGCCCGCACCACACGTTTCAAATTTAAAGTAAATAATTGTTTAATCGATAACCTTTTAAGTATTTTACTTAAATTTTCATAAAACAGAATATTCGATTAACCCGACTTGCAACCATCAGTGACAATACACTTCACAAGTACACACAGCTTCATTAGTACTAAGTGTAGGCGCAAATTAATTAGCCACTAAGATTATTTGATATTTTCATTTCTAAGTTTATTATTTATGTTTTTAAATACTCTATTTCAATTAAATAAATATAAGTAAAATTTACTTGTTTGTTACATTCCTTTTTTATCTTGCATTTTCTTAACATGTTTATTTAAAATTATAAAATCACAACCTTTCCCTTCTAAGGGCCCGCACCACAGATTCAGCCTAGGGGCCTACAGATCCTAAATACGGCCCTGAACATAATAATAATTATTATATGGACCCTCGCCATACAAAATTGTATTAGGCACATTAAACTGTCGCTAAGCGTACCCCCTAACGAAATAAATAGATTTTACTGCGGGAATACTGTGCGAGAGGTATTTTTATCATTTTCATTTGATTTTGACATGTTTCAAGAAAACGAAATTCAATATTTAAGCGAAAAAAACAATATTTATTTTTTTCAAAGTTATCTATTATTTGTGTTTTTTTTTTTCATGCGATATTTTTACCAAATTATAATATGCAAGCAATATATCTTCCTCTTTTTCTATCTTTACATAAGCAGTATTATTTCACGGAGATGCAGTGTTTGAAGCAATTATATACAATATGTCTAAGAAAATTATGTACAATATGTCTAAACGTGACTCTTGCCATTTAGAGAAGGAGAAAGTGGCGAATATTAGATATGTTGACGATATTAGACTACAGCTAAGCGTATCGTCTAACCGCTGCATATAAATAAATTTTACTGCGGGAATGCTGTACGAGAGGTATTTTTATCATTTTCATTTTATCAACTTAATCGTCTGATATCGTTAGCTCAGTGGTAGAGCACTCAGCCTGAAACTGGAAGGTCCTGGGCAGGGTGGCCACGCTTCTGGAAAACCTGGAAAACCGGGAAAAGTCAGGGAATTTTACTGGTCAGGAAAAGGTCAGGGAAAAGTCAGGGAATTTCATTACAAGTCAGGGAATTTCATTACAAGTCAGGGAAAATTTTGTAATTACTAATAATTTTTTTTCCATGGCCGCATTTTCGTTAATCAACTCCTCACTGATCGCATAATTATAAATCCGATTAAAAACTCAATATTTTTCATATATTTTCCCGTAGTAGTAATGTTTCTTTCGCTGAGTGAACCGCAACAAGATTTAATAAATCTTGCAAATATTTTTATTTTTTAATATCTATGCGACTGATTAGTGTCTGTTTTTCTATATTAATCAGTACCGTTCGATTTTTTTTTAGAAAAAGAGTGGCCACCTTGCTGGGTTCGATTTCCAGACGATATAGTTGACAAAAAATTTAAATATGTATATATGTATCATAAAAACAGTATAAGCGTGAGTTTTTTCAATGATGCAATAAATTTGAGAAATCAGTAGAAAAACAAGTAATAAACTTATCAACACTTGACTAGATAAATCTGTCATGAAACAGACCCTTTTAAGGCCTGAACGCTTGGAACATATATTCTACTCGTTGAAAAAGCAACTCAGCTATAGCGCTCCGTTCACTTCATCTTATAAACATGAAATAACTTAATTCTCGCCTCCTCTCTTTACACACAAAATGTAAACAGAAAAACAAAACGCTGGCTCGCATAACACCCAGCAATTGCCGGGCCAGCCCAAGACACGCAGGGGGTTGTTTGAAGTGAAGCAAGCGATCTCACATTTCCCTGTTGCGCATCATTAAGGCGGAAATACACGCTTCAATTTGATTGATTCAATCATCATATTGTATCGTGGATTTTTACTATTCAATTACACATTCATAGAACCTGTAAAATCACATAAATTTTTTACAGTTTGTGGCCACAAAACATAAGCTGATATAAACTCATTCATACAAAAATGTTTTTAAATATTATGTTCATACAAATATAATTAATTTAGGTACAAATTCTCTTCAAAAAAATCAATGTATCAACTTTTTTCTGATGATGATGTACGTAGAGTACGTAGAAACGTCGATTTTTATTAAAAATAATACAGAACTAAATCCTAAAGCCTTTTTATTTTAAGTCAATGTAAATTTACATTTAAAATCATAGTAATTATAATTTTTATAAATTCAATGAAAAATTATAAAATATACAATTAAAAATACGATAAAATTACTATGATTATGTATGTAAATTTACATAGACTTTTTACAGAATGAATACAAACACACATACATACACAATCACGCCATGTACCCGAAAGAGTCTCCCGAAATCAGTCTCGTCCAAACATTCCTATCCAGACAGCAACTTTAGCTTCATACACATTCCTCTCATAGCATACTTTTCTATTCCTACTATTTGGAAACTTCCACTCTCTCAATCATATCACTCCCGTCTACTCATCGGACTTCCACTGGCAAACGTATACCTTCAAAACCATTCATATAAAAATAAATCTTTTTATTCCAAACGTTCATTAAACATGTACTCAAGATATCCGAACCGCATCTTACACTGACTGACTAACACGGCAACTTTTGCTACAAAATTTATTTCAATTTCGCACTCATCATACACTAATCTGTTTCGTACCCTCGATTTCTCCTAGTTACACCACATACCCCACGTATAGAGTGAATACAATGGCCCGTATTCTCACCTCACGTTTTCGTGAAAAAGTGCTTTTATCATTAATTTCAAAATAGCTTTTTACTTCTGTTTTTCATTAAATATAAATAAATTTTCTATTTTTGATCATTTTTATTATATTTGGTATTATAAAATTTAAATAAACTATTTTAAAATGCTTAATAAATGATTTTAAGTGAACGTCAAAAGTACTTTTGGCAAAAATCACTTTTATAAATGAGGTGAGAATACGGGCCATTGAGTTTATAAGAAATAAACAAACTAGATACACTCTTGTCGCAATTTCCATTTGCTTCAATTCGATTAAATCAATCAGATCGTTGCCGTGTATAGCCAGCTTTAGTGAGTAAGGGAGGGCGAGATTCCAGTCAGTCTTTTGGCGCCAGTGCATATTCGCTCCGCTCCGGCCTTTTGTCTCAATGAAGAAGCTGCACTGGGGGCACGTGAGGCCCTATGGCTAGGCGCACTGCATGAACAAAGTGAGGAGGGGTGCTAGAGACGCCGTGCCGGGTTTAGGGGCTGGCTGACTGGCCGTGTAGACTATGGCGATGCTAGGTCGTCGTATATCGATTGACGCTGTCGATGCTGTTTTGTTTGGGGGGGCCTTAGCGCGGCGCCGGACGCCATTGCGCCACTGCGCCCGACGCACTGGATTGACTCCCACTTGGTCAGCGCATCGGAAAATGTTTCGCGACTGTTTCTTGTTTTTTTTTTTTTTTTTTTTACCAAGGCCCACACTTATTTTAGGCTCAGTAAAATTGACGATTTTAAGGCGAAATATGTATTTAAATTTAATATATTTTATTGATTTCAAATATACTAATATATTTATCTAAAACATTTTGCATATAAGAGAAGGTTAAAAATTGAAATAAAAAAACATTTGTTTTATGATTTGAAACGTATTTATAATATAGGTATATATATATATATATATATAGTATAATAAAGTTTACGGCTGGAAGAATTATAGTTGTAATATTTATGATTTGACGACAACACTCTGCGATATAAAGTATGTTATGTGAATTGTTTTATAAATTTATTTAAACTGTATTGTTTTCTTGACTTAAATATTGCAAACATGGTTTTTGTTTTTTTGTTAATTTAAAAAATATTATAAATTGTTCATAGCACATTATTTGTATTTACAATTATTATCTAATAAATGGTTTTATTTTCATGTGCAGCGACTTGAAAAAGGCAATAACCTTGCTGAAAGCTCGTCTTAATATTAAATGAGTGTTTAATTCTCCTAATTATTCTACTGTTTTGGCTGCTTCGCCTTCAAATAAAAAATATTACAACTATATATATATATATATATATATATATATATATATATATATATATATTTATATAAATTAGAGTGATCTTTAATGAGGTCTGACATTTTTTTCTGCCGACATCCCCGAGAACGTTTCCAAATTCGACAAAAAAAAAATCGGAAAAATGTTTTTAGCTCTTAATTTTAACAATAAACCGTGCCTATAGCGGCTTATCAACCACCTTATAACATATTTGTAGACGTCGCGTAATAAAATAATTTTAATTTAATTTTTGCGGTTAAAAATGTTTTTCTTGTGTTTTGAACAACTTGAGTTTAAATCTGAAACAAACATTTTTTAATCGCAAAAATTGAATTAAAGTTACTTTAGTAAACGTCGCCTCCAAACATGTTATATGGTGATTGATAGGGCACTATAGGCACAGTTTATTGTTAAAATTAAGAGCTAAAAATATGTTTCCGATTTTTTTGTCGAATTTGGGAATGTTCTGAGGGGCGTCGCAAGAAAATTAAAATTTCAACCTTATTAAGGATTACCCTATATATATTACCCTATATATATATATATATATATATATATATATATATATATATATATATATATATGCATAAGTGTAGTAAGTAAATAATAAAAAATGAATATCTTTTAAAAAATGTAATCAATTATTTGTTATGATTTGTCTTTTTCTAGTTAAGCAATTTAAAAAGAAAAAGAGAAAATAGTCTATAAAGCTGAAAATCCATTCAGAATTCTACCATTAATATAAGAAAATTGTTCTGGAGTAGCACGAGAAAGAAATCTTTAACATGGTATTGACTTAAAACTAACTTTTACACGAACAGTCTATATATTGAAAAACTGATTTCTGCTGAAAATAAACGTAAATAAAATAAAAGAATCACATAAAAATTGTATGTTTTTATAAATTTTCTATTAGAGTAATTCTTACATATATACGTAAATGACAATTTACGAATGATTTTTTTCTACTTGTTAATTATTTTTTATTTTTATTTTTATTGTAATATCAGAGAATATTAACCTCTATTAAATTATTCATATGTAAACTTTGCTGTACAGTATAGGAAAAAATAAATAGAGTATTATAATTTTGATAAAAGATATAATTTAAATTTATGTAATTTTATATAGCTTTTAACAGTTAAATATCAATATTTTTAATTTTATTGTGATAATTTACCTAATAGTACGTTTTTTATGAAAACTATTACGTTAGATAATTGTTAGTTGCATTGTCTATTTTTGTTTGCATTTTAATTTTTGATTATTGAAAATAATAATAATAATAGACGTTTATTTAGCTTAAAAAAATACAGCTATTCACAAATATACATAAGTAATATAAACATTTAAAATAAAAATATATAAAAAGAAAAAACAAAAATTATAACACAATAATATTCCCAAATGTGTATATACACTATTATCAAAATCAGTCATTTCTAAATAATTCAGTCAACTTACATCTAAACCTCCTTATATTAGTAATACTTTTTATCTCTAATGGTAACTTATTATATTCATTTATACCTTTATTAAAAATTGAATTGTTAGTAGATGACTTATTTTTATGTGACAAACTATAATTATTTCTATTTCTAGTAGTGTAATTATGAATTTCACTAAATGATGTTAACTTTTTTGATAAATACTGAGGCACAAGATCTAATTTAATTTTCTGTAAAAATGTTAAAGCCTGTATTTTAATAAAATCTTCAATCATTACCCAATTTAATTTATTCAGCAAAATGTGTGAAGAAGTGCAAGAAATAGGCAATGTGTACCATCCAGAGTTGTCAGAAACTGCATATTCAACCAAAGAAACATGGTCAAGTGTATTTAATCGGACATTTCCAACGGCTATATTAAAAATTATTAAGTCCAGTTAAGTTAATTAACAGTTGCATTGTTTATTTTCGCTTAAATTTGAATTTAATTACTGAAAATGTGAAAAGAAGTGCAAGGAATGCAATGTAACCGCCCAGGCTAGTCAGAAATTATATATTCGACCAAGGAAAGCTTAATCGATCTATCTTCTTTGCAGACGTTTCGCGATACATCGTTGATAGCATCCTCACTGCTCAGTCACCAAACACTGAGGATGCCATCTACGTTGTATGGGAAAACGTCTGCAACGAGGATAGATCAAGCACGACATACCAGTCCAGAAAATTCGATAAATTCAATTGTATCGTTTACTTTAATCTGTAATATATTTTACGTTAAAAATTCTTTACATATTGATTTTTTTAACAAAAAAAAAATCGATTTATCACTAATGTTTGACAATTTCAATAATAATCAAACACAATTACGCAATCAAACTTGTATTTCAAAAAAAAATAATTTTTTTTTATCTTTTAAACATATGTTGTAATATCAATTAGCTGTAACATTTAATATCTGCACTCGTCAAACATTTATCAATCGCACACCAAAACATAATTTCATCATAGTTCCATTTTGCGTCATCGCATCAACATTTTGATGTCCACTGCAAAAAACAGCTGCTCTTCAAAACAAAACAAACCATTCCGTTTACCCCTCGCACAGTTCGCTGTTTGGACTCGCCCAGTTCAGCTGTTCTAGCCTTTCTGTCAGTATTGCATATCTAACACAGAATTCAATTTGACAATAGCCTATCTATATATTTCTCTCTCTGTGTGTGTGTGTGTGTATTTTTTGTCAATCAGTGATAATAACAGTGTTATTTAATAGATTAAAAAAAAAAAACATTCAATTAATCTAGTAAACGGGGCCGATTGTCATTTTGCTCGGATCGCTATCTTTTGTTTCGTGTGAACGCTGGACGTTCGCTTTGTTTTCGCGCAAAATAAAATTTAACAGGCCTTTGACAGTTGGAAGTTATAGATTAGGAAAGTAATTGGTCGGTGATTGCTAATTAGATTCGCATTGGATTTTAGCGAGAAATTAAAAACCGTTAAGTGTGTTTTTGGTGTGTTTGTTTGTTTGTTAATTAAAGTTCAGTGACACTTTTTTTTCTTTCTTTTTCGTCTTAATTTCGAACTCGTAGTATTTGTTATTGATTATTTTTCGCTAATTCAATTTTAATGCGAAATACAACTTGTGACGTCGGATTTGTGATCAGATGTATTGCTGTTCTTTCTTGTGAGTAATCTTTTATTTATTTATTTTCTAATAAGGCGAAATATTATTTCAGTTACAATTTTTAATTTTTTTAATTTACTCTACAAATAAATTTATTTTCCAGCTAAATAACTATAAATATAAATTTTACTACTACAACATGATTACTAATAGTATTAACTATTTTTTTAATACTATTAGATTAAATTTATTCTCATTTTAATACAGAAATTTGTAGAGTAAATACATTTATTTCTGAAGTAAATTTAACTAGCTTTTATAATACCGGGTCTTATCTGATAACACTATTTTTTTGTGTAAATGTTCTTGTGTAAAAAGACGCTATTTTATCCGGAAATTACACTTTACAATAGTGTTAAAATATATTGGTGTTAATTTGATTTTCATCAAGTGTATTTTTTACATTTTTACTACTTTGACTGCAAGGAAAAGTAGTATAGCGTTTGGTACGGTGTCTGTAACATTTTCAAAAAAAAAAAAAAAATTGTATAGAAATTCTTCATATAGCCTGTAGATGACGAATCTGAACTTAGTTTATGTGGGTGTATGGATGTGCGTCGTCAGCTCGCTCGCTCACTCGCTCGCTCGGTCGTAAGTCAAAATTTTGTGGCCGCAACTCCTCCTAGACGGTTCAACCGATTTTAATGAAATTTTCAGGATAAATTTGTCTAGTGCCCAAGATGGTCATGTGGTTTTGTTTTTTCCCAGTGATGCCAACTTTCCGAGAAAAAAATTACTAAAGTTTTTAAAAATTCATATTGGCTACGTTATTTATCCGATTTTGATCAAATTTTCAGAAAAGATTTCTTTAATGCTCCCATTAATTACATAATTTTATTAAAATTCAGTGTTGCCAACTTTCCGAGAAAAAAATTACTAAAGTTTTAAAATTTTTATTATGGCCATGTTATTCAACCGATTTTACTCAAATTTTCACAACAGATTTTCCTAGTATTCATATAATTTATGTAATTTTAACAAAATATAGTGTTGCCAACTTTCGGAGAAAAAAATTAGTAAATTTTAAAAAAATTTATTATGACCATTTTATTTAACCGATTTTAATCAAATTTTCATAAAAAGGTTTTTCTAGTGGTTAAATAAATTATGCAATTTTAACAAAATACAGTGTTGCCAACTTATCGAGAAAAAAAATCACAAAATTTTTTAAAAATTTATTGTGGCTTCATTATTTATTCGATTTTGATCAAATTTTCAGAAAAGTATCTCCTAGTGCCCACATAAATTATAATATTATTAAAATACAGTGTTGCCAATTGTCCGAGAAATGTCAAAGTAGTCTATATATGGGTTTACTCATATACTTCTAATCTTGTTTTTTTTAGTGTTTGTTTTTAACTAGTTTTGGTATGTAAAATTATTTCTGTATCAACATTTATATATAACAAGATTAGAAGTATATGGGTAAACCCATATATAGATTACTTTGACATTTCTCGGAAAGTTGGCAACACTGTATTTAATAATATTATAATTTATGTGGGCACTAGGAGATACTTTTCTGAAAATTTGATCAAAATCGAATAAATAATGTAGCCACAATGAATTTTTAAAAAAATTTTGTGATTTTTTTTGGCAGCACTGTATTTTGTTAAAATTGCATAATTTATTTAGACATTAGGAAAAACTTTTATGAAAATTTGATTAAAATCGGTTAAATAAAATAGTCATGAATTTTTAAAAATTTTACTAATTTTTTCCTCGGAAAGTTGGCAACACTGTATTTTGTTAAAATTACATAAATTATATGAATACTAGGAGAATTCTTTGTGAAAATTTGAGTAAAATCGGTTGAATAACATGGCCACAATAAAATTTTTAAAATTTTAGTAATTTTTTTCTCGGGAAGTTGGCAACACTGGATATTAATAAAATTATATAATTAATGGGAGCATTAGGGAAATCTATTCTGTAAATTTGATCAAAATCGGATAAATAACGTAGCCAATATGAATTTTTAAAAAATTTAGTAATTTTTTTCTCGGAAAGTTGGCATCACTGGAAAAAACCAAAACCACATGACCATCTTGGGCATTAGTCAAATTTATCCTGAAAATTTCATTAAAATCGGTTGAACCGTCTAGGAGGAGTTGCGATCACAAAATTTTGTCTGACGACCGAGTGAGCGAGCGAGCGAGCTGACGACGCACACACATACACCCACATAAACTAAGTTCAGATTCGTCATCTAGAGGCTTTATAAAGGATTTCTATACAATATTTTTTTTTTGAAAATGATACAGACAAACGCCAGACAAACGCCAAACGCTATACTACTTTTTCCTTGCAATCAAAGTAGTAATAATTTTATGTATACAGTGTGTCCCAGGATTGATGTTACAAGAGGTGTAATGGACTAAAATTTTTTGAATTTCATTTCAAGATTCTGGAATTAAGCCCTGCTTGGCGTGAAACGAATTTTAAGAATTTTTTCGTTTTTTGAAAAACAAAATGGCCGTGACGGTGAAGCAAGAACTATTTTCTTTTCAGGTAAAGTACCCTTTTTGTTTAGGATACGACAAAATTTTATTAAGAAAAGTTGTTTATAATGACAAATCATGGCCGTATACCAAACTTCAGGACGATCTACCTACTTTCATTAAACTGTCTGTTTTAGATTGAACAAAATAAATTGTAGGTATCTATTAATTTATTAAAATTTTTATTTGTAGACCATTGAACAAACAAAATTTTCAATGGTCTACAAATAAAAATTTTAATAAATTAATAGATACCTACAATTTATTTTGTTCAATCTAAAACAGACATTTTAATGAAAGTAGGTAGATCGTCCTGAAGTTTGGTATACGGCCATGATTTGTCATTATAAACAACTTTTCTTAATAAAATTTTGTCGTATCCTAAACAAAAAGGGTACTTTACCTGAAAAGAAAATAGTTCTTGCTTCACCGTCACGGCCATTTTGTTTTTCAAAAAACGAAAAAATTCTTAAAATTCGTTTCACGCCAAGCAGGGCTTAATTCCAGAATCTTGAAATGAAATTCAAAAAATTTTAGTCCATTACACCTCTTGTAACATCAATCCTGGGACACACTGTATATATTATTTTTCTAATTAAATTTTTGAAAATAATAAATAATTTGAGATATTTTTAGTAAGATTATTTCTTATAACAATTAATAGAGTAACAGTAAAATCTTTCAGAACTCATATAAAATAAAACGGCTTTAGGTTTAAGTTCTATATTAATATTTATTAATAATCGACATTTCGATGTACTCAACGTACGTCGTCAACGTACCTCGATTATTAATAATTATTAATACAGAACTACAACCTAAAGCGGTTTATTTTTTTTACCACTTTGACTGCAAGGAAAGAGTGGTATAGCGTTTGGAACGGTGTCTGTAACATTTTCAAAAAAAAAAATTGTGTATAGAAATCCTTCATATAGCCTCTAGATGACGAATCTGAACTTAGTTTATGTGGGTGTATGGATGTGCGTCGTCAGCTCGCTCGGTCCTCAGACAAAATTTTGTGATCGCAACTCTTCCTAGACGGTTCAACCGATTTTAATGAAATTTTCAGAATAAATTTGTCTAGTGCCCAAGATGGTCATGTGGTTTTGGTTTCTTTCAGTGATGCCAACTTTCCGAGAAAAAAATTACTAAAGTTTTTAAAAATTTATTGTGGATTCTATGGCTAAAAATACGTATTATTTGTCTAAAACATTTTTTTCTATTTATGATAGATAGCGCTGTAATTAATAGAAATATAGAAATATAGAAATAGAAATATACAGTGTGTTGACCGCGACCCCAGAACATAGGACTTTAACATGTAATTTCGATAAATTGCGATATAATACTTTCTCGAGTAAAATTCGAAGAAATACTTAGAATACTTTTCGATAGGGCATAATAAGTTCTATAATTTGGTTTTAGTTTTAATTTGCTAGCATGTGCCGTGTGGGCTCTAGAATTTTCTTTTGATTTTTTTGTTTTTATTTTTTTTCTCAAAAACTATGAAGTGTAGGAAAATAAGCATGATATGAAAAAATGCGGAATAATGAGTACTATAATTTGGTGAATAAACCATTATTCTAGAATGCATCGTTTAGTAGAAAAAAATTAAAAACTGAATTTTTGAAAATTTCTAATTGGGATTTTTTCAAAATAAGACTTTTTTCAAAATTTGCTGAAAACAATCTGAAAAAATTCAGTAAAATAGAGAAAAAAATTAGCTACATAATAGCTAAGTAACTTTTTTCTCAAACTCATGCTGGTTCGGCAGGAAAAATTATTAAAAATTTTAAATAAAATTTCAAAGTTGACCACCCCGCCACCGCCTGGGGGTGGGTGTAGGGTGTCAGGTGGGATATCAGTGGATAGCTTTTTGAAAAAGATTAAACACGTGTTTTTTATTTTGTTGATCGGAAATATATTTTTAGGGCTGCATACCAAATAGGCGCGATCCCTTATAATCCCTTGCAACAGGAAAGGTAGGCGACAGGTACCAAAAACCGTGTCTTTTAGGCGCGGTACCCTTCTAATCCTCAGTCGCATGTCTCTTTTCAAATAGTTATATATTAAGCAGGATAAGTTTTGTACAACTAATATGTTACAAATACGCGCCGGTTACAAAATAATTGAATTATAATTTCTAATTTAGTTTGTGATGCATTTTTTCTGGTCTTATTTTAGTTTGTGCTACCTATATATTTTTTTTATTTCAATAATTTTTACTTTATAATCTCTATATCATTTGTATGTTTTATTTTTGCAATTGTTATAGTCAAGATTTGATTATATTATCATACAATATATGATATTTATTTTTTCTACCATGATCTAATTTTCGTTTGTGCAATATATTTTTTTTATTTCGACAATGTTAATTTTTTTAATTACAATATTATTTGTATGTTGCTACACAATGTTTATTTTGTTTTTTGTTACTGACGAGAATTGATTATATAATTACATAATATTAAATAACTGCGTTTATTTTTGCAAATGTACACATTTTTAATTGTAAATTTTTCCAATTCCTATTTTATACCTGACCTACAGACTATGTCTATACCTGAGCACTGATGGGGATTATAGCGGTTATTCGCTCCTATTTGGTATTGCGGATTAACGCTACCTGAAATCGCGCCTATTTAGCATGCACCGATTTTTAGAGATATTTGACCGTTCCGGGACTTTTGCTTCATTCTGCATATGCAATCCTTTACTAAAATTTATTTATCGCCTTATATGATCAAGATATTTAACCGCGGTTTAGACAATCGTGTTCCCCAAGAAAAGGGCTACATTTTGTATTTGCGACTTTTTTCTACATCAAATACAACCTTAGAAAACACGACATTTATACGAAAAATATGGTATTTTAAAAGTTTTTTTTCGTTTTAAAAAATTCTGTAACGGTCGAAACCGATAAAAAACTCTTGAAAATAATTGTATGTATACTCTAAAGTCTGTAGAATATTATACAGTTACTAATAATTCGGTTAAAACGAGTTAACTACATGAAAAATTTTTTTTTCACAATTATATAAAAAAAAAACGGTTTTTATCGTTACGGACTAGAAATTTAAAAACCATCTGAATCTTGTTTTTTACTAGTTTTTAAGTGATCAAAAGCTACGACAAGTCAAAATTCGTCTGGGGCCGATTTCCTATGCTTATCCTGCTACCTCCTTTTCAGAAAAGTTTCTCTTAGTGCCCATATAAATTATAATTTTATTAAAATACGGTGTTGTCAAAGTGGTCTATATATGGGTTTACCCATATATTTCTAATCTTGTTTAATTAACAGAGTAATAAATAAATTAATGTAGTATTTTTAAATATTATTATAAATTTATTTCTCTAAATAGTTAAATGTATAAAAACGAATTGTTTTTTTTTTTTCTATTTTATAACATAATTATTATGATAGTTATTAAATAATATATAATTTGGAATTTTTAATAGTTAAGTCAAATTATTGTTATTAATAATCATGCGATGTTTTGTTTCAATAATTAACCTTGTATTTTAATATTAATTGCAACAATTTGTTTCATTTTGGTACTAATATTAGTAAGTAATGGATGCTGATATATTATTTTAATGATTGCTATTTGACGTCAGTAAGTTTGGCGCGTTGGGTGGTACCTTCAAGAAGAGTTTCACAAATATTTAAATAACCACTTAATCGCAGTGAACTAACATGTAATTAGTAAACTTAACAAATTCGGAAAAATGTATTGGTTTCGCCGGGATTCGAACTCGGTGCTTCTTGCTTTCGCAGCAAATGCAGAGTCGTCATAACAACATTATATGCAGTGCTGGATTATAGCATAAGCTGACTAAGCTATAGCTTAGGCCCCCGAAATTTTGGGGGCCCCGCGGAAATTGTAAAAAATTAAAAATTAAAAAAACTAATAGTGGCAATTTTTCTGAAAAAAAAAATAACGAAGTGAAGAAACTGTTGGAACATAAAAGTTTGCGCATGTCTAACGACTGGTCATTTCTAAAAGTAGTAAAAAATTAGTTGATTTTGTATTAAAGGCGAATATTTCGTAGCAGACGACAAAAATTCGCGAACAAACGTTTTTCTAGATCATGTGTTAATAAAAGTTATGATTTGTCAGTCACACATATTCTCCAACATTCATAGAATGTCGGAAAGGTCGGTTTATAGTAAAATTATTATTAGTTCATTTTTTATTAACAAAGACACTAACTTTGTTACAGCAGACTTTCGACATCACCATAAGAAGACGTACTAATAGAGTCAATATTCATTTACTTATTTTCCTGGCAATAACCTTCTCTACGAATCAGAGAATTTGATTACTCTACAAAATACTTTATTCTATAATAAAATTTGTACAAAAAAAGGGGGGGGGGGCAAAATCTTTTGTGCTTAGGGCCCCTCATAGTGTTAATCCGGCCCTGATTATATGTACCTCTGGGCAAACCAGTATAATGAGGCCCCTACGATAACCACTCACAGAAATGAAATGTAAATTGCTTTGTATGTATTACACAGAATTCATTTAAATATTAAATATATTTTTATTAATAACAAGTCAATTCACATACACAGATTAGCATGGGGACCTTATACTTGTAGGGCCCCTGGGCAAGTGTTCAGTTGCCCAGTGTTCAGTTGCGTTAAAACGGCGAAACAAGCACATTTTTCCAATTATATATATTTTTTTTATTGTGTTTTAAAATAGTTGTACGTACTGTTAGTTACTATTATTTTTATTTCTATTAGAAAAACTTAAGTTTACAATTCAATATATATATATATATATATATATATATATATATATATATATATATATATTTGTAACGGGATTTGTGAGAATTAATAAATTAGTAACATATTCTCAATAATCAAATTCAAATTCAAGCGTAAATAAACAATGCAAATTGTCAATTAACCTAACGACTTAATAATTTTTACTATAGCCGTCGGAGATGTCAAATTAAATACGCTTGACTGTGTTTTTTTGGTTAAATATGCAGTCCCTGACCAACCTGGACGTTGTAAATTGCATTTCTTGCACTTCTTCACACGTTTTCAATAATCAAATTGCGGCCCAAATTAATTTTTTTGGAAAATAAAAATTTTAGTGTTATATTAATGTTTATTTGACAATAATTAATACAAATTAAGGTGATTTTTTTTTAAAATTGCCCACGTGTCTTGCAGAACATGGTCTTCTGAAGAGATTAATGGACAAATACGTAACAACTATATTCTATGATCGGGAGACCAGTATTTCGTGAAAAAAATACTGACTTGACGTTGTAGTTATGTTTGGTGCTGCCACCAGTGATATATATAATACTAAACAGCTGTATAATAATGTACATTATTGTACTAGTAATACATAATGATATATCTTTCTTTATTTTAACTCACACGTCATTGTACTAGAATTATATATACATAAAATTTATGTATTTTAAAAAGAAATAAAGATTTACCAATAACAATTATTATCAACTATATTGTAATTTTCAATTTACAATTATTTGTAAAAACTAGTTAAAAACAATAAATTTTACGATGATGTAATGTGACAGATATGAAAAATGATTTCTAATTGTAAAAAATTAATGACTGTTTTGAAAAAAAAAAAAGAAAAACCTATAATTATTTATAATCGTAAATCACCGAAATGTTTAAAATTGTTTTTTACTTAAAACATTTGAAGTTGTAAACATTGATTTTGTTTATATTTTCTCTATAAGTATTTTTAATTGATTGTTTTTATTTGAATGCAGTAAGTATAAACAATTTTAATTGCGAATTATTTCGACTACTTATCGCAAATCAGTCGGAATATGTTAAACAAAAACAACGAAATTCTTTATTTACAGAAAAGAAAAACAATATTATTAAAAAAACAGATGCACATCGCTGGTTATTTCATTTTAAAAATGTTTATCATTTTATTTTTATTTTTCTTTTCACATTTCAACGAAGTTTCAATATAAAAAGCCTAAAATAAAATTCAATCAAAATAGTTTGATTCAAAAGTAATACTTCGAAATAGGTAATTGTGAACAGTGAACTGAACGATACTAAAAATAATGAGACATAATTACTCACAGTTGGTAAAAAATTTGATAGATTTTGTATTGTATAACATTAATAACCCGTTTGCATAAACATTTTATGCATACGTGCATAAGTCTCATTCAGACTGCCGTTTTAGTTTTACGCAATAGTACAAGAATTTGAACCAATCCAAACACTTGACACATACTATGTTGGCGTACACTAAACTATAGGTACGTGTACCCCCTAAACCAGGGGTCGGCAACGCGCGGCCCGCGGGCCGCATGCGGCCCTTTGCAAGTTTTTATGCGGCCCGCTAAGCAATATAACTTTTATATTCTAGCTAAAATAAAAATTAAAAAAAAAAAAACATTTTCTTGTAACGCACTATACATTCATACTTGCCTGCCTATCGCCCGCCACAAGTCCATGTCGCCATGCCTGTCGCGTCACCTCGTTTACGTACGACGATTTTTTAAGTTAAGAAACGAAATTGAAATATTTTTGACAAAAAAAGAAAAAAATATACCAGAATTATCGAATCATAAATGGTTAAGCGAGTTAACTTTTCTTGTCGATATTACAACTTATCTAAATAAATTAAATATAACATTGCAAGCAAAGGAAAACTATTCAATGAGTTATTCACAGAAATTAAAGGTTTTCAACTAAAAATAAAATTATTTATTTTTCAGCTTGAAAAAAATAATTATTGTCATTTTTCTACTTTGCAAACGTTTTTAACAAACAGTGACAATCAGTGTATTTCAAGTGATATTTTTATTGCTTCATTAAAATTATTGGATAAAAATTTTCAAGATCGCTTTCAAGATTTTTTTGCAAAAGAAAATGATATATTACTATTTGAAAATCCTTTTAAATTTGATATTTTAAAAGCGACAGAACATTTACAACTAGAGTTAATTGATTTACAATCGAACAATATATATAAAAATAATTTTGATGAAAATAATTTAATTTCTTTTTATTCAAATCTCTCAGAAAGTAAATTTCCTAATTTAAGAAATTTTGCAAAGTTAACGATTTGCATTTTTTCGAGCATTTATTTATGCGAAAAAACTTTTTCAAAAATGAATTTTATAAAATCGAAATACAGAACGAGATTGACGGATGAAAATTTGCAAAACGTTTTGAGGATTTCAGTTTCTCAAATCCAACCCGTCATAAATAAATTATCGAAACACATTCAAGAACAAAAATCTCATTAAATTACAATGTTATTATTAATAGAATAAAATAAATAATTTTCTTTTATAAAAATTGTCATCTCTTTATTCTCCTATGTGTGTATTTACTGAATAAAATTGTTAATCACTAATTTTCATTTTATTTTTTTAAATAATAGTAATATTTATATAATAGTATATTTATAATAGTAATAATAATAGTAATATATTAGAATGGTTACATATTACATTACATTTGACTGTGCGGCCCGCTTAAAAATAATTGTTTTGAAAATGGCCCGCTCTCCAGAAAAGGTTGCCGACCCCTGCCCTAAACGATAGACAAATACGTAGATTTTGCTGCGGTAATGCTGTACGAGAGGTATTTTCATGTGATTTTGGCATTTTTAACAAGACGAAATTCAATATTTCTAAGAAAAAAAAACATTATTAATTTTTTTCAGATCTACTTACTATTATTTTTTCTATTAATATTTTCATTTCTATTAGAAAAACATAAGTTTACAGTTCAAAAACACGTTTTGAGTTGAAAGTAAAAACTTCGGATCTAAGCAAATTTTTTCCAAGTTTTCCTGTTGAAATTAATATTTCTACTAAATTTATTAACTTTTATTTACATTCAGTTCTATTAATTTTTCTAGTTTTTCGTGATATGAACAGAATGGAATAGAAATCAAAAAAAAAAACAGAAAAACTAATTTTGTCCGATTGTTACAGGTGATAAAAATCTATTATAAATTTAAATACTTATTTATTATGTATATGGAAAACAATAAATTTGTTTACGATAGTTGGTACATTACTTAAACTGATTACGTTTGCAATAGTAAAACTATTACATTACAAATTTAATTTAACGGCTGTTTTCACTTGTTCTTTGTTAAATCTATTCTGCATTTATGTGATTGAAAACAACTTGTCCAATTACGGAAAATACGAGGAAATATCTGTCGGTGATTTATTCGTTATCTCTTTTTAACGATAATGTTTACGATTTTTTTTAACAATTATTCGACAGCATAACAAATAATTTTTATTTTTTATATCAATTAACGATACACTTGCATTTCCGTGAAATAATACAGCTTATGTAGAGAGAGAGAGAGAGAGAGAGAGAGAGAGAGAGAGAAAGGAGAGAAAAATACGTTACTTGTATAATATAATACGTAAAAATATCGCATTAAAAAAATATAAGTAGTATAGTAGGAGGTAGCTTTGGAAAAAAATTAATAAAGCTTTTTTCGCCAAAATATTGGATTTCGTCTTCTTGAAAATGTCAAAATGACTGAAATTGATGAAAATACCTCTCGCACAGTATTCCCGCAGTAAAATCTATGGCCCGTATTCTCACCTCATATGAAAAAGTGCTTTTTCAAAAAAGTGCTTTTGACGTTCACTTAAAATCGTTTATTAAGCACATTTTAAAATAGTTTATTTAAATTTTATAATACCAAATATAATAAAAATGATCAAATATAGAAAAATTATTTATATTTGATGACTTACAGAAGCAAAAAGTTATTTTAAAATTAATGATAAAAGCACTTTTTCACGAAAAAGTGAGGTGAGAATACGGGCAATTGTAACTATACAGAAAATATGCTATAGTTTAGGTACATATGTCTATATCAGTAGTGGCCAGTTGGGTTTGGGAGTTTTATGAAAAAAATACTTTTTTGAGAAAAAAATATAACAATTTTTGAAAATACCGTCTAAAGGTAAGCATCCACGATGCGAATTTTTCATGAGAATTTTGTCTCATGAGATAAATATCTCCGAAACAAACAAATGTCGTAGTGGAAACTATGATGAGAGATGTGAGACACTGTTAAATATCTCATGAGAGATTGTCTCATGAAACTTTTTTCTTTCTGCGTGTAAACTCTCAGATCATGTCTCAGCGAGACATCTAGTACGAGATTTTTGTATCACCCTCTGCGCGTGAGTTTTTTTTATCTCACCAAGCTCAGTTCAACCATATCACCAACTGTCACCAACATCAGTGCATATATATATTTATAAATATTATATATTATATATTATATATATATATATATATATATATATATATATATATATAAATATTATATATATATAAATATATATATATATATATTATATATATATATATATATAAATATTATATATATATATATATATATATATATATATATATATTATACATATATATATATATATTATATATATTTTTTCTATTCTAAATTTTATTTTGTTTATTAAATGATTAAAAACATCCCAGGACATTCGTACGAAATTTTTGTAACATTCCTCATATTCATTTCTAAATTCATTTAATAGATTTTTTATTAAACTTTTTTCATCTCGTTTTTTTATCCACTCACATAACCAACATTTGTGTGATTTTTTTGTTTTGTTTGTTAACGACTCAATTATGAAACAAGCTGCAGCTATTCGTTTTTGAAACCATATTTCAGCTATAGTTTTGAAATAAAATATCTCACTTGTTAAGTAACTCACTGTGGATACACAAAAATATCAAAATGGCAGCTACGTGAGACATATGAGACAAAAGTTTCATCTAACCAAACTCTCATGAGATACACACGCCACATTATTATATATGTACATTAGTAAAATATATTACAAATATAAAAATTACAAATCAATTATAATACCATATAAATGTAAATAGAAAATTAGTATTATTTACATTTATTTGTTATCAATTAGAATATCAAAATAGATTTTTTTGCAATATTTGGCCAAAAATTCAATGATTATGAACAATATTATGAGAAGGTATTAGTGAGTGATTTTTTATTTATATAGGTAACATAATACAATTATATTTTAAATATTATAACCAGAACAAATATCCGATAATAATGAAAATAACATTAATGAACACAAGAAGACACGAGAAGACTCTCAACTTCGTTGGCATCAATGTTCAGCTGTTTTGATATAAATGGTATGTGAATTCGAGTGTAGGGTTTTATCAATTTTATTAGCACTTGTAGAAAAAAAATAAAGAAAAATTTGTTTTTTTACCATTTTATTACAATAGAATTTGCCTTGCATAAATCTTTCAACAAGACAGAAGAAAGTTGACAGATCTATCTCAAGTACCTACGTTGTTAACAATCCTTAGAACATGGGCACGCGAATTAAATATCTGAAATAGATGATACAACTTTCTTCTTTCTAGTTTGATTAACGCAATTACAGGTTTTACGCATTGTAAAATTAGCTTCTAACATTATTGTTAAAACAAGAACATATCAAATTATGTTTACAATCTATAATAGAATATAGAATGTATAATATGTTCCCTAATAAAAGGATCATTCATAATGTTTTCTCGATTTTGTTCCAATATATTTATACATTCGTTTATATCATTATTTTGGTAAGACAGTACTAAATTTCTCATGGCGAGAACTTCTGGATTATTTTTATAGGGTTTTGCTTCTTGAGAGTCAAGTAGATTAATACCGGATTGCATACGCCTACAATATTTGACCAAAAGATAAATAATATAGATATATTATATCAAATGTAATTACGTACATGTTTGCCAATACTAAATATTTTAAGCAAGTAATGCGTCTAGGACTTCCAGATTCATCGTAATTCTTAAAAGCTTCAAAGAAATCAGTATGGGCTTCATCAAATTTTCCTTCACGTAAGTGCATTTTACCGCCACATTCTAGAGAAAAATCAAACAAAAATTGAATAATAGAAAAATTATAAAATGAATTTGAAATATTCCTACCTCGAATAACAGCCATAATAAGTGGATGTGGAATTGCAAATTTGACGTGAAGTGATTTTTCATATACAGTTTTCAGTTTTTGATTATTTTTCAGCGCAGTATACATTTGTATTTCTAAAGCATAAATCTCTAATAATTGCGTACCTTTCTTCAGATCATCTTCACCATCATCAGTCTGAAAGTGAATTGTAATTAAATATATAAATTTTCATCAATTTTTAATAAATATTACCTGACACGATTGATGTAGCTGTTTTAGAATTGTCTCCAATTTTGTAAAATCACCACGATCGAAATATAACTTTCCTAATCTTGTATTAGTCTTAAACCATAAACGATCATTCTCTGCATCTTTTAAAGCCTCTAGTGTAGTTTCATAAAAGTCTTGTACCAGTTCCATCTAAAGTAAACAAATTAGAAAAAAAAAGAAAAAGTATTGTATATCAAGTAGCCTTACATTTTCTGACGTCGATATATAATCTAATATTGAATTAATAGATTTTTCACTATGGTTTCTCGTTACAGCGCTTTTAATATATGTTAAAAGTTGTTTATAACGGGTCATCATCTCATCGTAATTCATCTAAAAAAATAAAAAGTATAGTAACTATGTAGGGTACCAATAAACCGCTATATATGCAAATACCAAACGCTATAATAAGAATTACGAACGCTATATATAATATATGAAATCGCTATATAAGAAATTTGCAAATACTATATTATGAAATGATAAACACTATAAAAATTAAAACAATTTGCTATAAATCTTCAATAATAAATTGAAATACATATTACTATATATGTAAAACAATTCTGCTATATATACAATATATAACATTCGATCAATACAAAAATTCGTGTTGCGATCAATATAAAGTTGTGTTAAATACAGAAAATTATTTAAAAAGTACTTGTGATTGTCCAGCATTTCTTAAAAACTATATGTGCAAGCATATTTTGGGGCTGGCAATCAGGTTGGAATTAATTGTTCCTCCAGTTGAGGCTAAAAATATTTCAATAGGAAAAAAAAAAGAAATGTGGGTCGCCCATCCAAGGCGAAGAAGGCTTTAATTGTTCAAAGAATTTTATCTTATTATTATTTTATCTTATTATTGTTTTATCTTATTTATATTTGGTTATAAAGTTAAAATACAGAATGTTTATTTGTATCCGTTTGATTATTGTTCATTTCCCCTATAATTTTAAATCCGTCTTTTTAAATTTTTTTATTGATGTTGAGGTTATTTTGCAAATCTAAGTAATATTTAATATAGCATTTGTAATTTTAATATAGCATATGTTACTTATATATAGCGTTTGTTAATTCTGTATAGCATATGTTACTTATACCGGGTGTAGAAATGAAATGTGAACCATAGGGATTTCAATGTTATTTTTTAAATACGGCTGTATCTCTTTCCCTATTGACTTTAGAGCAAATATTTAAATACAAAACTTGTTCAAAATGTGAAAATGCATATTATAAAGTCAATTTTCTTACATTAATATTAACTGCTAAGTAAAAAATTACCAAATAAAATAAAATATTTAATGTTTATTTCAAAAATTGTAAGTGTGCCTTGGAAAACAATAGACAAATCATTTGTTATTTGATTAAACAGTTTGACATTTAGGTGTAACATTGTTGTATTCTTTCAGTATTGTTTTGTAGTAGATTGTGAAGTAATAATGGATAGTTATAGTATCCAAGAAAAAATTAAATGAGTTTTATAGCTAAGTAAAAAATTACCAAATAAAATAAAATTTTATGTTTATTTCACAAAATGTTATTTAAACAAATTAAGTACTTATTTATTAATTTATAACAAATGTTCAAATAAATCTCCATTTGCTGCTAAGCAATATCCTAACCTATTATAAAATGAATGGCGAACATTACTTAATTGTCTCTGTGTAAGAGTTTCACATTCTCTTACAATTAAATTTTTTAAAGTTTCAATATTTGGAACATCATGTTTATAAATTTTTTCTTTTAAATATGGCCATAGGAAAAAGTCATTTGGTGCTAAATCTGGAGAACGAGCTGGCCAGTTAATGGGCCCTCCACGGCCAATCCACGAATTTGGAAAGCATTCGTCTAAGTATAATTTTATATTTTTTTCATAATGTGCTGGACATCCGTCTTGTTGATACCAAATAGTACTGTTTTCCCTTGATTTTACATCCAATTCCGGTCCAATTTGATTTTGCAGAAGTTCCAAATATTTTTCTGCATTCAAATTACCGTCAATGAAAAACGGTCCAATAATGTGCGAACCAAAAATACCTGCCCACACATTAATTTTTTGGGGAAACTGTGTATGTGTTGTCAGTACTAACCGAGGATTTTCTTTACTCCAATATCGATTGTTTTGCACATTAGGTATACCGTTTAAAGTAAAACAGGTTTCATCCGTGAAGCAAATATTCTTCAAAAATAGCCTATCCAAATTTGCCTTATTTATCATTATTTCACAAAATTCACTTCTTGCCATTTTATCACACTCTAATATTTCCTGATGATTTGAATACTTGTACGATTTGTATTTTTCTAATTGCAGTATTTTATGAACCGTTGTATAATGTATGTTTAGTTCGGAGGCTATTTGACGCACACTATAATTTGGATTTTGGTTTATCATTAACATTACGTTAAGTTTATTATCTTTATATTCATTGTTGTTCTCCCGTTCTTGATTTCGCCCCTCACACTGTCTACACAATGATGAAACACTACCGGTAGTTTTAAATTTTATAATCATTCTACGAATGGTAGCTACTGACGGAATTGGGCGATCTAAATAAAACGCGCTAAATAAATCTCGCACTTGAACAAACGAATTACCCGCAAAATACCACTCAACGCATTTAATTTTTTCTTGGATACTATAACTATCCATTATTACTTCACAATCTACTACAAAACAATACTGAAAGAATACAACAATGTTACACCTAGATGTCAAACTGTTTAATCAAATAACAAATGATTTGTCTATTGTTTTCCTAGGCACACTTACAATTTTTGAAATAAACATTAAATATTTTATTTTATTTGGTAATTTTTTACTTAGCAGTTAATATTAATGTAAGAAAATTGACTTTATAATATGCATTTTCACATTTTGAACAAGTTTTGTATTTAAATATTTGCTCTAAAGTCAATAGGGAAAGAGATACAGCCGTATTTAAAAAATAACATTGAAATCCCTATGGTTCACATTTCATTTCTACACCCGGTATATAGCGATTGTTAATTCTGTATAGCGTGTGTTACTTAATATAGCATTTGTTATTTATATATAGCGTTGGTTGCTTATTTATAGCGTTTGTATTTTCATTATAGCAACAACATTTTTTAATATAACTTATCTATATAGTCTTTGTTTTTTCAATATAGCGTTTAATTTATTCTGATACATTAATATAAATGATATTTACTTACCAGTTTAAAATTGATTTTAACCATTTGTTTTAATGCTGTAAATCCGCATTTTCCTTTTTCACCTCCTTCCAAATCCAGAACTTTTTGAAACGAGGAAAGTGCAGCATTTGGTTCATCTTCTTTGAGTGCTTTACTAATATAATACTGATTTTCTAAATCAACATCTGGTTCCGAATTACTATCTTCCCAATATTCCTATTGAAATATAAAATTTGTAATTCAGTTTAGACAAAAATATTCTTTTCACAAAATTTAAGTTTAACCTATACATACTTACCAAATCGTCGAACATAAAATCATCATATCTATCAGACATGTTGTAGTATTATTTTAGTATTCAGTAAGTCGTATATGATACTTAGAATTTAGAATTTATCATTAATCACAATTTAACATTAATAACAACTGTATTTGATCAGTTTCAAGCAAAATATCTAGAGCAATTGGCAATTGGCAATTGGCAATTTGGCGGACAACGGGTAGAGAAGTTGGCAGCGGCCTGTTCCGACTATGGTGGTAGTCTTGTCAAATGAACATATAAACAAGGCATTGTATTTTTACTATAATGCCGTGTTTACACTATCAGTGAAAACTTACAAAGAAGAAGAGAAATGACTTTTTATCAGTCTGCACTGATGGCCATTTTTCTTTGGATGTTCACACTTAACAAAAATGATTTCTTCTTCCTGAATTTTGACATTTATTTTTACAAAAATATATATGCACAACTTTATAAACCTAACATCCTGTGTACAAGTTATAATTAACTATAATTATTTAAAATTTAAAAGTAGAAATGAGTCTGTAGTAGTAGTTTCAATGATGATAGTGTTATTATAAACAATGGCTTATTTAGCAAGGAAAGAAGAAAAACGAAAGATAAAACGTAATAAAAGAATTTGGACCAGAAATTGAATAAATAAAAAATTTAGTAACGCAAGTTTCATTAACGTTTACGATATAAGCGTGAAGTTCGTGTAAGTCCACACTTACAGTTATAGCGGCGCCGCCAAAACCATCAGTGCACACTGATGAAAAGTCATTTCTCTTCTTCTTTGTAAGTTTGCACTGATAGTGTGAACACGGCATTATGCATGTGTCGTCACCTCGTCACTCATGGAAACAAAGAAGAAGAATTTTTAGCGGCGCCGCTAAAATTGTAAGTGCAGACTCACGAAAACTTCACTCTGATGCAGCTAACTTTATAACTTTGTATTTGTTTTTTCGACTTGTTCCACTTGTTTTGTTCACTCATATTATTAATCGTAAATTCAGTAATTTATTGCAGTTTTTATTTTATTTTTAGCCTTTTTTTATTTTACATTAATTTTAAAATTACAGTGGTGTAGTTTTTGTGTTCCAATTTTCGTAGTTCAACATGATTTTTACAATCAACAATTAGTTTCCATTTGCATTTAGTTTATATGAAAAAATTAAAATAAATAAAATTCGTTTAAATTTAAATGTCAAACTGAAAAATAATGATAAAGAAGAAATCATTTTCATGAGTGTAGACTTACTAGGTGTGACCGCTTATAAAATTGAGCATAACTGACGACTCACAAAAATAATCATCTGATTTTTTTTCATGAGTGACGGCTTACAGTGTGACACAGGCATTATTTTATTACAATATATTTTGCTTTCGAAGGTTTAAATAAAAGTGTGTCGTTATTTATATCTCACAGCAACAAAAATTGCGTTACTATTATTAAACTGTATAATAATAATAAATAAATGTAAATTTATAGTTAACGTATACATTTGTTTACTGTATCAATTTATTTACTAAATGTAAATAAAAATGCTTGTAAATATAGCAATATAAAATATTTACTACAAATAAACAATATTGTACTAGTAGCTAATATATATATATATATATATATATATATATATATATATATATATTGAAAAATAAAAATACGATTTATATAATATAATAAAGTAATATATTTTCTTGAAAAAGTACATAAAAGTATATAAAGTGTATAAAAAGTATATAATAATAATAATAATAATAATTTATTAAAAAGCTTTGGGAGCTTTAAAGAAAACAAATACATAAAATATTTTACATTATAAAATACATAAATATGAATACAAATATATGCGACACTAAATAACTAATTTGTTTTATTCTAATAATGTTCTTTGATTTTAATTTTGAAAAGTTGTAGTGAAGAGCATATTTTTATAAATTCTGGTAGCTGATTATATTCTTGTAACCCTTTGTGGAAAATATTATTAGCTGTTTTATTCTTATTAGCTTTTTTAATATAAAAATTATTCGCATTTCTAGTATTATAAGTGTGAATATCACTATTTAATTGTAGTTTACTTTTTAAATAATTAGGTAATAAATCATGTTCCATTTTAAATACAAATATCATTGCATTAACTGTTAATAAATCATTTATATCCAACCACCCCAATTTATACAACATGCTCTTTATTGGTTCGTATTTATTACATTTTAATATTACACGCATAGCTCTATTCTGTAATAACTGTAACTTATGCTGATCAGTGATATTACATAGATATAAAATTGTTCCACAGTATGTAAAATGCGGATATATAATACTATTATAAACTAGAAGTCTAGTCCACATTGACAAAGACTGTCCGATTCTCTTTAGAAAATTAATCTTTTTCGCAATTTTTTTACAAATATATTCAATGTGAGTAGTAAATTTTAATTTAAAATCAATCATTATACCTAAGTATTTTATACATTCAACAAATTCAAGAGGTACATTATTTATTTTGATACAAAAATTTTCTCTCATAGCCGAGTAATCTGCTGTTGATGTTAATATCATAGCCTTGGATTTATTGGTATTTAACTTTAATTTATTGAAATTTAACCATTTAAAAACATTATCAAGTTCATCATTTAAAGTTTGAAAAATCTCAGCCGGATCAGTACCATGAAAGTAAATTAGCGTATCATCTGCAAACAATTGAATTTTACATTTAGTCAATGTTTTAGGTAAATCATTAATGTACAATATAAATAACAATGGGCCCAAAACACTACCTTGTGGTACTCCTATATCATTGTGTACAGACTTTGACACATTAGATCCTATTTTCACTATTTGTGTTCTATTTAGTAAATAAGAAGCAATCCAATCCAAGGCAGTGCCTTGGATTCCATATGATTGCAATTTACATAGTAGTTTACTTCTGTCTATTGTTTCAAAAGCTCTTTTTAAGTCTAGAAATACACAACAAATTGTATTTCTATTGTCAAGAATTAACTTCCATTCATGAATAAGTAAATTTAAGGCCGTTTCACAAGAATGTTTATCTCTAAAACCAGACTGTTCAATAGCAATTATATTATTGATTTTTATGTAATTCATTAATTGTTCATATACAACCAATTCAAAAACTTTTTCAGTTGATGGTAGAGTATTAATTGGTCTAAATTCATCTATTTTTTTCGTGCCAACAACTTTAGGAATAGGTTTGATCGTTGCCATTTTTAGTTTCTCAGGGAATTGACCTTTTCGCAATGAATTATTTAATATATGTAAAAGAGGGTATCCAATTATATGAAAGGTATCTTTAAGTAATTTAATATTAATATTATCAGTACTATATTTATTTTTTTGCGCAAAGATCACTTTCCTTAGCTCACTAATGTCAATTGCATTAAATTCACAAATTGTAAAATTGACATTCGATATGTAATCTGTATTAACATAGTTAATATTAGTGTTATTAATTGAATTATTAATTTCAATTATGCTATTTACATAATAAGAATTGAATAAGTTGACAATGTCAGCTTCATTTGTTATAATATTATTAGCATATTCTATTTCTTTTATTTCAGATTTAGTTTCTGACTTAATAATATTTTTCAAAGTTGTCGACAATAAGCTGGAATTATATTTACATAAATCAATTTTCCTATGATAGTAATTTTTCTTTTCTTTTTGAATTAGTGTTACAATAGTGTTATTTCTAATGATTTTATATTCATTCCAGTCTTGACTCGAATTTGTGTACAAAAATCTATAATACAAGTTATCTCTAAGTGCTATCATATGCCTTGCTTATATTATTATTGAACCAAAAATTATTATTTTTAATTAACTTTGTTGTAGTAGTGGTCGAATCAGCGATACAATTTAGTAAATTGTCATAAAAATTAAAGAAACTAGTATTAACATCTGTAATTTCGTAATTCCAATTACATGAAATAAGTTTATCAATTAATAAGTTTTGGTCCAATTTATTTGATTGAATATAATGACTTTTATTATTATTAGGTGAATCCAACATTATGTATATGATACTATGATCAGTAATTTTCGGTATATGCTGTACCTTACATTCAATATTGAAAATATTAGTAAAGACTAAATCAATTTTTGTTTTAGAATTATGTGTGATTCTAGTATAATCATTTATTAATTGTTTTAGTCCAAAAAAAGTAGTAATATTTTTTAATTTTTTAACATAGAAATCACTAATATCAACATAATTAATATTAAAATCACCCACAATAAGCAAATTATTAATGGCCATGTAGTTGTCATTTAGCCAGTTATTCAAGAAATTTAAAAATTCTATTTGACTATAACTTGGTGATCGGTAGACCAATACAACAAAATAATCAGTTTTAATATATTGAATTTTAACCGCTAATAACCAAAAATGTTTTTGTTCACATACTTTCATGAAAACCTGTGATTTAAATTCATTTCTAAAGTGATACAATACAAGATACAATAAAAAAAATTATAGAGTATTATATTAAAATTCCAAACTATAATTTTATGCATTAACATACTTATACATTTTAAATAATAACATTATTATCAAGATTTTGACAAATTTTTATTAACAAATAAGTATTATTCACGTAAAATAATAATTTTTTGCGATGACAGCAATATTGTCAATAATACTGGCGAAATGTTTTCTGTATTATCTAATAATATTGTATGATATTTGTTAGTATCTGCAACTTCATAACCGCAGTAGTGGTCATGAAAACGAATAGTTTTATATTTTTTACAAATAAATAATACTTCTTTATTAGAGTTAATTAAAATATATTGTAATATACCAAATACCGGTACTACATCATTATATAACATTAAAATATAATCGTTTTTTAAAATTGTTCCAAAGTATTTAATCCACTTTGTTTAATATTTGATTTGAATTTATTCGGAGCGTTCACTTTCAAATTCTTTAGAGAAGCCAAATGAAAATCAGTACATTTTCCAAAATCAAATTGAATATCAAATCCTTTATTTAATATAATTCGTGTACAAAATTTTAATTGTTGCTTTATAGCAATAGAATGTGGGATATTTATTCTAGATGAAATTACATTAGCTGATAATTTTAGTTCGCGATGTTTTGATTCGAAACGCATCGACCATATGTTAACTAAAGGACCTATATTTTCCATTACATATGCATAATGTAGCATGTGATGATGCTTTGGCTTTAATGGCATTTTAAATAATTCTAAATAAATTTGATGATGTTCTATTATTAAACAATTTACCAAAATATGAGTATTAAATTGAACTGTATCGGAAGTGATTATCGCAATAATTTCATGCAAAATTTTATATAATTTCCAATATTTATTTTCGTGCGGAATTAAATGACCAAATATAACACTTGAGTATCTTATAAAACAAAGCATTTCACTTGCTGACATTTTTAAATTATTTTTTTTAATATTATCCTGTGTAATTAAAGAGGGTTTATTTTTCATTTCAAAACCGAAATTAAAAAATTCAATATTTCTATTTAAAGTATCTAATGAAAAAAATTTATTATTATATATAAATTGATTTAAAAGTAATGCCATTTCCCAATTGCACACCCCCTCCAATAGGTCATGCATAATATCGACTGATAAATTATTTGTTACGTGAAATTGTTCAACTTTATTCCAAACGCAAATTTCTTTAATTCCTGTTTCAGAAATATTGTTTATATTATTCATATTAAATTCATAAGATTCTATTGTTCGCATTAAATGTGATGATAATTTGCATTCACAAGCCATTTTAGTTCTAGAAATTTTACAAAATCGACAAGGATAATTCGCTCTGAAACTTTCGGAAAATCCTAATATCGTATGAAGACCCAAGTTATCTCCAATTATTAAAGTTAAGGCAAACAAAACTTTCATTGTATGATTATTTACGTTAATAGTAATTCCTTCAGTAGTTAAGTTATTTAACTCTGTAATTAATTCTGTAAAAATTCTTTTATTCCCAAATTTTTTCAAATCAGCAGAATAAAATAGCAACACTAAATGAATATTTTCTAATTGAGATTTAAATTCTGGAGGAATACACCCAATACTAATATAAACTGCACCTAATTTATTTATACCAGCATGACTACCAAGTGGATTACCTGCTTCGAATTCGTCAAAGTATAAAATTAAAGGAAAAATAATTTTTGATTTATGTAACTATAGTTTTTTTTGCCATAATTTTCCTTGAATTAAATTTGTAAATACAAATTTCTCATCGTATAAGTTTTTTTGATAAGTATAAATTTTATGAAAAACATTTGGAAGTTCTAAAAAATTTTTAAAAATTTGATATGGAGATATTATTTTAACATAACAATTTTTTGACTTTACACTGCCATCTGCTTGCTGTTCCAATCGTTCACCAATTTTATAATTTTTTGGTTGAATTAAATAATCGTTTTCAATCAAATATTTAAGTCGTAAATGTTCTGTTTTAAAATTTTCGAAAATATTATTAAAACTGAAAATTATTGGAAAATGAATTCCTATCTTCGTCTGTTGTTTTATCTTCCATTAGTGATATAATTTTATTTTTTAAAATTTCTATTGGCTTTGAAATAAGACCTGATACATTTTCTATTACAAACTGTATCTGTTTGCGCGTTAAGGTATTTTCATTATGTAAATTTGAAATAAAAAATGAAGCGTTTTGTTTTAAAATATTATCAAACATGTAAGAGTCAACTTCGTTATACGGTAAAAGTGAACTTTCTTCGTTACAAATAATCTTTGTACTAGTCGATGGTACTGAATCATAATTATAGTTGTCAAGTGATTGAAAACTATTATATTTTAATGTTATATTTGTGTGAGTACTGTAATGTTTTCGCAATGAATTTAAAGATGTAAAATGTCTAAAACAATTATTTTCGATACAGTTATATTTATCTATATTATTCAAATTATGAATTAGTCGAAAATGTTTCGACAATATTTTGAATACCATCACAATAAAATCGACAAACAAAACACAACATTAAAAAAAAAAAAATTATTCTTAAAAAAATGAAAAATAAATGTTCTTATTAATTTACGTTTCCTCCAAATATGTCGGCAATTACGGTGAAAACATTTGGAACTTGTTTATCCCAATCTGTATTCATTTTATAAATTCCTTGTTGAAGGAATAACCATATCATTTCTGATTCTTCCGGATATGTCGCATGTATTAGTTTAAACACGCAGTCAACAGCTGTAATAATATTGTTCAAACTAAATTGAATATCGTTGACACATGCGCAGAATGTAGGTTTAGTTACATCTCCTAATAGAAGAATATAAGGCTGTACAGTTGTCCGTCAATTTGCTAACTTCTTACGACGTCTTTCAATAATACTGCTTGCGTGTATGTATCATGCTCTACAATTATTAAAAAAAAAAAAACAAGTGTTATTGGTAAATAATATAGGTTATAAAACAAATTAACATATTCATTGAGAATTAAAATGTACTTGCATACACCCTGTGCATACGGCGCGTATGTTTGTAGCAGTGACAGTATTAACGTACATTAAATAGTATATTCCGAAACGATAGTAAAATGATGTAATGGTTTTAATAATTTATATATTAAAAAAATAATATTTTTGTTTTTAAAATACAATTTCTATAATAATATTATTGATATTATACTCATTTTTATATTAGAATGTATTATAAAAATTATAACACTTTTATCTGCGTGTACTATTTGACATTTTCAAATTTCACAATTTAACCGCGGTTTCGTTTCGGATTATATTATAAAAATTATGTTTATTTTCACTATTGTATCATAATCAATATTAAAAAAAAAATTAATTATAAAAATAATGTGGCTATTTGCATCTACCGTAGGTACGAATAATTGGCTATTTTCACCTAGTGTAGGTTAGGTTAGGTTAGGTGAAGTTGGGTTACTTTAGATTAGATTAGGTGGTTAGGTTAATTTAGTAGGTGCAAATAGCCAATTATTCGTACCTACAGTAAGTGCAAATAGCCTCAACCAAATAATATTTATGATTACTACATAGGTACGTTATAAATTATTTTAATCAAGCTTATAATTATAAATATAAGTTCATGATTGTTTAAAATTTATATACTTGCATTTGCTTCCAGTATAAAACTTTCGGCAACTTCTTGTTTGGACGGTCGCCATGAACTCTGTTTGGTTTTTTTGATGGTCGTTAATGGAAACAGATATATGGTAGAATTAAAAACGCTAATAAATTCTTATCTATAAATTTACCTAAGTCTCTAGAAAGATCGGTTCTAATATGCCTTGCATTACCAATGTTTATAATTTTGTCAACAATTGTTGGCCAAACATTAAACAGCGTAGGTATTAGTGTTGTCTGGATACATTTCATCAAAATCTTGTAATAACTACGAGTAAATTTATCAAAAATTAAAATTATATATCAATAAATATTATAAATCATATATTCATACATACCAATAAATATCCATTTTGTACTTGCAAGCATGGATATGTGTTAAAATAGTCTATAATAGTCATATTTTGGTTTATTGGTTTTCTATATTTATACGTGTCCTTCCAATATGCCGTTATTTTATTCCATGGCTCAACAGCTATTTTAATAAAATTTATTTTTTCATCATCGATTTCAAATGTAGAATTTTCTTTATTTTCAATGTCATTGTCTTCAGAATCTATATTAGAGTAAAAAATATTTAGAATTCAAAAATAATTTGTAATTCAAATTAAATACAAAAATAAATTTAAATTTAAAAATATTTGGTACTAAAAAATAAATCAGTTTAAAGGATAAAATATTTTTTTATTTTTTTACCTGACGACGAACATGAAGTGATTTGGTTTAATTCTCTTTTTATGTTAATGTATCGGCTCCAAAGTTTACCTTTAGCAAGACTTTTTCGTGTAGTTTTCGTTTGAGCACGATAAGGAATAAAGTAAATTTCTTTCTTTTCATGTGGAAATGTAGCTTCAATTTCATTTGCAGCCTGTATAAACTGATCTGTACTTATTCTGAAATTACGAAATTTATATATATATATATATATATATATATATATATATATATATATATATATATATATATATATATATATATATTGAAAAAATTTGATGGGAGAAGCAGCCAAGGTTGTTTATTTAAATTAATTAAATACTCATTGTTTTATATTTGACGAGCTTTCGACCAACGTTCGGATCTTTTTCAAGTCGCTAAAAAGGACAAAGAAGAAAGCCTTTATTATAAATTTTCAAATAAATATCAATAAATTTCTTATAATTAAATATAAACAAGAATTCAATTACATTTTCTAACACATTATGTAAAATTACTTAAAATTAAATGTACTTACTTAATATTCAGAGTATTTTTGTCAAAACATATAAAAGTAATTGTAAAAAACATGTATTATTAAGTCAAATATCTATAAAAATCTTTTTTAAAAAGAAAAAAAGAAAAAACTGTTGTCACTGTATATACCAAAAAATTCGGAAAAATATTTATTGCTGTGTGGTGTAGAAATAATAATATTATTGAAGAATTGGACAAACTGCAATAAAAGATTAGCGTCTTTAATTAACAGAAATATTTTTTTAAATAAATGCAAAGCAGATGGTGTGGTACCAAAACACATTGCTAATAACACAAATAAGATGTTTAACACACAAGAATACACCACTGGTGAACAATGCAATTTGATACAGAAATACAAACAAAAAACTACAGCTAGATTACTTAAGCTTGAAATTGAACTTACTAACTGGAATCTCAGTAGAACGAAGATGGAGTTAAGAGAAATGGAACAAAGAATAATCATCATATTGCCCGAAACAGTCTGGCAGGAATATACATCAAGACAAGCCATTGAATCAAAGAAACGGTTTAATAGAATTAAAAATACGAATATCAAAAAATTAAATACATTGAAACATATAGAAGAACAACAATTGTCTGTACAGGACAGTTGGATACAAAATATTAGTGATACAGCAGTTCCAGTTGATGTTACAAAATTTTTAGCATTAGGACCAAATTTTAGTATGTTACCAAATCCAAATTCCATCAACGTTCCACATCTTATTTCTGACATTGAATACATGCTAACTGGATTAGATGAAGACAAACAAAATATATATAGAGCAAAATACACTAATTTAATTACTAACTTTTTACACAAAGACAACAAACTTATGTATATACAAGCATTACATCAGAAAACAAAAAGGTTTTTAACTGAGCATAAGGAAATCATTGTAACTAACTCAGACAAGGGTAATATTACGATTATTATGAACAGAAATAAATACATTGAACTCTCTAACAATATATTATCGGATGAATTAAGCTATAAATCCATGCCTAATGACACTACTGGGTCAATACAAACAAAGGCTAATAAATATATAAAACAACTTCACGCCATTCATTGCCTAACAGACACACAAGCAAAAAATCTCACAACATACAATGCAACGATTGCCACATATTATGGACTTCCAAAAATACATAAGTTTGAAGGTGACATTGATAATCTCAAGTTACGTCCGATTATAAGTTGCGTCAATACTCCTAATAGCAATATTACGACAATAATTAAAACAACTTTGACTTCTGCATATGTTATGGACAATGATTATTATGTAAAAAATTCCTATGACTTTGTATCGTTCATCAATAGTGTCACAATTCCTGACAATTACCTTTTGGTGAGTTTTGATGTGATCAGTCTTTTTTCCAATATCACCAAAGATTTGCTCATTCAAGTAATTACTGAAAAATGGCAAATTATTGAAACACATACAAAAATACCGAAAGAACTATTCATTGAACTCATTACCTTTGTGTTTGAATCCACAGTTTTTTCTTTTAACAACAAATTCTACAAACAAATCTTGGGTGCACCAATGGGCGGTTCTGCGAGTCCAATTTTCGCTCAGTGGATTATGGATTATATCTTGGACAAAAGTCTGCCACAATTTAGGAATCCTCCTACATTCATTAAGAAGTATGTTGATGACATTATATGCGCCATTCCTGAAGAGGATGTTGACCATTGTTTAAATATTCTAAACTCAGCAGATAATTACATAAAGTTTACGATTGAGAAAGAAGTTGATTGCTCAATCTCTTTTTTGGATGTTAAATTACACAGAACACATGACGGTAAACTGATGACTGATTGGTACAGAAAACCTATGGCGTCAGGACGTTATTTAAACAATCTTTCAGCTCATGCAAATCACACTAAAACAAATGTCATATTAGGCATGAAAACTCGGATTAAGAAATTATCGGATCCGTCATACGTTCAAAAAAACTTTTTATTACTACGTACCTTGTTACAAAAAAATGGTTATCATATAAAAAGGCTGAACAAATTGCTATTTTCGACTCCTACAAACGTTGTGACAGCAGATCCTGATCCGATTATAGAAAACATCGAAGAAAAACAGAATATATATTCAATGGACAATATTCCTGGAATCACAGACAATGTCATCAATAGTTTTCCTTTGGATAATACTAGAATTATCAAACGTAATTCACTTACCAGCAGATCACTTTTTAACGGTTGTAGAACGAAACCAGAGACTATGAAAATTCCATATACAGTGTACTTAATTCCATGTAAAGATTGCGATGAGTTCTATGTGGGTAACTCACAGCGTTTACTCAAAGACAGAATTATTTCTCACAAATCTGACTGCAGAGTTAAAAAAGGTGCAACGGCCCTCTCAATACATTGCCAGTCAAAGAAACATACCATGGACTATGATAATTCAAGAGTGTTATCTAAAGAGAAGAATTTGTATAAACGCAGTGTTCTTGAAATGATTTACATTAAAGCCAATAAGAAAAGTTTCAACAAACGCTCAGATATAAGAGGTCTTAGTGGTATTTATGATTACTTAATACACTCATTTGTAAAGCCTTCAGCAGCAAATACCAATATTGGTACTGTTTAAATTATGGACTTTTGATCAACTTTTTCCAATATATTTATTTTGTTTGTTTTTACCATAAAGTTAGGTTAATAAACTGTTGTCACGTAGTTATTAATTTCAGTCAATAGATGGCACAGTTACACAATTTTCTTCTTATTCATTTGTATTCACGAATAATTGTCTGGATTAATTTTGTTTTGTTTTTTCTTATTTTGATTATTCTATTTGAATTTTTGAAATTTGTTTGAACGAGAAAAAACACTTTTTGTGCTATATCATGCTATAACGCATTGGTTGTTTTTCTGTAACGGTCCTAGGAAAAAATTTACACAGCAATAAATATTTTTCCGAATTTTTTGGTATATACAGTGACAACAGTTTTTTCTTTTTTTCTTTTTAAAAAAGATTTTTATAGATATTTGACTTAATAATACATGTTTTTTACAATTACTTTTATATGTTTTGACAAAAATACTCTGAATATTAAGTAAGTACATTTAATTTTAAGTAATTTTACATAATGTGTTAGAAATGTAATTGAATTCTTGTTTATATTTAATTATAAGAAATTTATTGATATTTATTTGAAAATTTATAATAAAGGCTTTCTTCTTTGTCCTTTTTAGCGACTTGAAAAAGATCCGAACGTTGGTCGAAAGCTCCTCAAATATAAAACAATGAGTATTTAATTAATTTAAATAAACAACCTTGGCTGCTTCTCCCATCAAATTTTTTCAATATAATATTTCCAGCCACGAAACAAAATTGATATACTTTATATATATATATATATATATATATATATATATATATATATATATGTATATATATGTCGGAGCGGCTGAATAATTATTCATGTTTTGATAAACAAACTATGAATGATTATTCACCCGCTCGGCAGAATAATCATTCATAGTTTGTTTATTAAAACATGAATGATTATTCAGCCGCTCCGACATATATATATATATATATATATATATATATATATATATATATATATATATATGGGTCATTCCATGTGAAATCGGCCAAAAAAATGTCGACCCCCTCCGATTTGTTTGAAAATGCGCATACTTATTCATTTTCATCTAAAAGTAAGTAAGGAAATATTTATTTGGCTTAATTTACCGTATTTTAATTTTAATTTAATATTTTTATATATGGCTATTTTTTGCCCTCCCCACAGATCCTTCGAAATAAAATTCTATATTAATTCTACAATTATTTCAAGAAAAACAAATGCATTATATTATGAAATAGCTAACTTTAAGCTATTTATTACAGCTATTGGTAACGATTTTTATCGGAACTGTGGAGAGTTATGCGGGGAAATGTGAAAATCCCCCTTTTTTTTCAATTTTTTTTTTTTCTCAAATACTCCATCTCAGAATTTGCTCGAATTTTGGCAAACTGAAGAAGAAGAATTATATTTTAAGGCACAAAAACTTTCAGGATGGCTTTTTGAGTTTAAAAAAAGATATTCGACTTTAAATTTGGCTTACGGTTTTTCCAAATGTGGTCGTCATGACCCAAAACAATCTTGTCATTTCATTAATAATTTTGTGGACTTTATAGTTAAAAATATCACTAAATAAGAGGAAAATGACTAAATTGGTATGGTACCTCAAACTTTGTATAAATTATTTACTTTGTAAATAAAATACGTATATCAATACGCTTTAAAAATTTAAAAAAAATTGCTCTCAAATATTTGTTCTTTGTAAGTTTTATTTCTAAGTACTTGTTAACAAATTAATTTTTGTCTTTTTTATGTTTATTTGTTTATGGATGAGGCTGTCAATAAATATTAATGTCACGTTTATCAGGTTCGTTAGCAAATATAAACACGCTGATTTATTTAATAATGATTAAATAATAAGTTTATTATAGAAAGTAAATATAAGATTAATAATATTTATATCACTACTGAAAACTGAGTAAGATTACAAATTAAATATTTAACAGTATTTATAATAAGATATTTTACAAATTCTGATTTAAATATTTTTTTACAGAAGCAGGAAAAGAAAGAAGGCTGGAGAGTTAGTCAATCAGTGAATAATTGATTACCGGGTGAACATTTATTGTTAGACAGCTGTTACTTAAATTATTCGCGGGTAGTGATATAAATTCTGATATTAGAATAAGTTAAATACATTATCCATTTATTTCGTTATATTTTATATATTATATATACTATATATATTTAAACGTAGTTTTATTTAGAATACTCTTGTGTATTATTAATCTTATATTTACTTTCTATAATAACGAACCTGATAAACGTGACATTAATATTTATTGACAGCCTCATCCATAAACAAATAAACATAAAAAAGACAAAAATTAATTTGTTAACAAGTACTTAGAAATAAAGCTTACAAAGAACAAATATTTGAGAGCAATTTTTTTTAAATTTTTAAAGCGTATTGATATACGTATTTTATTTACAAAGTAAATAATTTATACAAAGTTTGAGGTACCATACCAATTTAGTCATTTTCCTCTTATTTAGGGATATTTTTAACTATAAAGTCCACAAAATTATTAATGAAATGACAAGATTGTTTTGGGTCATGACGACCACATTTGGAAAAACCGTAAGCCAAATTTAAAGTCGAATATCTTTTTTTAAACTCAAAAAGCCATCCTGAAAGTTTTTGTGCCTTAAAATATAATTCTTCTTCTTCAGTTTGCCAAAATTCGAGCAAATTCTGAGATGGAGTATTTGAGAAAAAAAAAATTTGAAAAAAAAGGGGGATTTTCACTTTTCCTCGCATAACTCTCCACAGTTCCGATAAAAATCGTTACCAATAGCTGTAATAAATAGCTTAAAGTTAGCTATTTCATAATATAATGCATTTGTTTTTCTTGAAATAATTGTAGAATTAATATAGAATTTTATTTCGAAGGATCTGTGGGGAGGGCAAAAAATAGCCATATATAAAAATATTAAATTAAAATTAAAATACGGTAAATTAAGCCAAATAAATATTTCCTTACTTACTTTTAGATGAAAATGAATAAGTATGAGCATTTTCAGACAAATCGGAGGGGGTCGACATTTTTTTGGCCGATTTCACATGGAATGACCCATATATATATATATATATATATATATATATATATATATATATATATATATATATATATATATATATATATATGTGTGTGTGTGTGTGTGTGTGTGTGTGTGTGTGTGTGTGTGTGTGTGTTTTATTTACCTATAAGAATTTGGTTTGCTTTGTAAGTAATTGACTATAATTCGGCATAATTTATTTCTGATGTCGTTTGTAAAATTATTTTTTTTTGCTAAAATAATCTGTCCTTCCCTTGTAGTATTTAGAAACGATTCTAAGCCCTAAAACAATTTATTTTTAATAAAAAGAAAAATAATAAATTTTGTTTCTTACATTTGGAAATAAACTTTTTCGTTTTCGTGAACATGACGGTTCGTCATCATTTGATGTATTTTCTAGAAATATAAATATTTATATATATATATATATATATATATATATATATATATATATATATTGTTTAATATTATATAGTCTTCTCCATACCTGAAATTAATTCTGTCCGCAAAGAATGAGTATCAAAAGGTACAACTGGTCTAGTAGATCTACGGTGTCTAATCTCTCTAATGATATGGTTGATGAACTATCGTTGTTTTCCTATATAAGTAATATATATATATATATATATATATATATATATATATATATATATATATATATATATATATATATATATATATATATATATATATTATTGAAAAAATATTTTTTTTTAATTTACCTGACTGGGAATTATTTCAAATTCCGTTGTAGTTGAATCTTTAATATAGTTTTTATACTTTTCGGAAAATATCAGTCTGGGCCTTGTTTTTTTTATTAATTTTGAAATTTCTGTATGATTTAATAAATTGAATGCAGTTATATTTATCTCCTCATCTAAATAAAAATTAAAAGCTACAAAAATGCATGCATAAGTGTACATAACATTATACGAACAATGAATACTGAAGAATTTAATCATTAACCCTTCGTACTCACACTTATATTTTTGTTACTCGCAACACACACAGGGGTGTACTACACCCCACACAAATATCAGGCCACACGATATTAGAAATTAGATAAAATTTCAGAATAACCATATGTTTTTATTCAGTAGACTTGTTTTTAACAAGTGTAATTTATATTTAATAAAATAAATAAATATACATGAAGTTCAAAAGGTTTTATTTATATCATCTTAAAACAAAACAAATAAATATAGGTTCTCACAGTATTACATATAATAGTAATTAAAAACAAACATAAAACCAAACTAATGGGTACAATAATATAAAAAATAATTGTAAATTCTAATTATATAAAATTTTTATTAATATGAACATTTAGTGACGTTAGCTAAACAACGAAACTTATTGAATTTTCAGTCAGCGCAATCGGTACAAATCATTGCTCTGTGTTCGTCACACATAGACAAATGGCAAATTTTACACACATTTTTGGTCTTTCTATCTTTGGTCTGCTGTATGCACAAACATGAAAATAAATATCTTATAATTACTTGTCCCTGCAAATTATATTATTGTAAAATTTAATACTTTATTCTTTATCTGTACAAAATATTTTGGAAATACAATGAGTCTGTTAACTGTGCGCGCAAATAACTATAATAAATAAAATTAGAATTTTAAAATTTAGTAATATATATTAATACAACTAACCTGTGTGAAAAATAATTGTCAGAAAAAAAACACTAGAATAAAATATACAACGTAAAGCACACACTGAGGTGTAATATGCCCCAGTGTATTTTGTCAGGCCCGTAAGTTTGGTACCATGTATGCACTGAGCTCGAAAAAACGGCTGTAAGTAGTAAGGACTATTAACTTTATTTACACCTTTGTGCCATACATTTTTGTCGAAAGATAAAGAAGAAACAGTAGAAAACATTTTTGTTGGGGTATGCCACACCCCCAGTGTGGGTACGAAGGGTTAATAATGTACTACGCATTAAATATTATGATACAATAGCAAAAAATTATACTTTTTAAACGTAATCACAAATTTAATAATATACATAAAGAATGTACATACCTGCAAATATAGGAATTAACTCTTCAAAATTCCATTCTTCTAATATATTCCTTACGAAATCGTCTGTCATCGCATTAAATTAATAAACATTGACGCAACCGTAACATCTAGACAATGTAACTAAACTGAGAGCTTAGCTAAACCTTTATATCGAGATAAGGGGATAGTGGCTTGAAGGTACTTATGACAAAAATATAACTAATACCTAACTGTAGCAAATTCATTTGCACAATTTGCAACATTGTATTGTACTAGTTTGTAACAAATATTGCAGTGGCACAATAATATTGTAGTATATACAATATATTTATCACAAATATACTGCCGCAACTGAAACTATATATGTATCACAACAATACCGTATATTATTATTATGAATATGATATAATTATGTTAGATATATTTTTGCTAGGGTAAATAATTTTTTTTTAGCAATACAGTTTTGGCAATACATTTCTCTCCGTGTACGTATAAGTACTAGTTAAATTAAAATATACCTTTTTATTTCATATATAAATTACATAGGTACATCAAATATATATATTAGCTTTTTAATAACAATCATATTTTAGATTCTACTTAAATTTTAATTTTTATTAGTATTTAAAAACAAAATCAATTGCAAATAATGAAAAATAAATGAAATGGTAAATCATAATTCAATTGAAAATTGTTCTAAAATTACTGGCTTTCACTTTAGAATTATTCGATTTTATGCTTCTATTTCTTGCAAAATAATATTTATTGCTATATTTTTACATACATACATACAAACACAATTACGCCCTATACCCAAAAGGTTGTGACACAAACTCTTTCCACTATCCCGAAAATATTTCTATTCAGACAAGCAACTTTAGCTTGATCCATACATTCACTATACCTCTCATACATGCTCTTCTATTCCTACTACTATATTTTTAAAAAGTTCCTATTATAATTTCACAAATTTTGAAATATTTTCTTAATGCTTGATTGTTATAAGTGAGTATATCTATGTACGACATTGGAATTTGTTTATTGATTTTGCTAATATTACAATACAATATATCAAAAATTTTCTTTAGTTTTGACATATTTTAAAAAAACATTAATTCAAAAATTTTCTACAGTCTATAGTTTTGTAATTATAAACAATATAGTAAATTCCCTAACCTAAACTATAAAAATTAATTAAAAATAATACAATATTAATATTATTGGATCTTTAAAATTTATATCATGACGAAATTATAATAGTATATTGTACAACGAGTACAGAATGGTACTAATTTCCCACGAGTATGAATTACTGCACGAGCCTTGGCAAGTGCTGCAATTCGTATGAATGGAAAATAGACATTCTATGCAAGTTTTACACTACTTTTTCTACGACTATACAATACAAAATTCTAGTAATAACACTGGCTCATCAGATATTTCAAATGCAATTTTTTCTCTACGGTTCTATATCTATTAGACAAACAAAAAAAATGTTATTTTTATTTTATTTATAAACAATATTAAATGTAAAATTATTACAATTATTAAATATAAGTTTTTTCTATAACGTACATAATTCATTAGCATCGAATAAAATAAAATATTTTCATAATGTTAAAACTATTTAAATTATCTTTTTTTTTAATTTGAAGAATTATGTAAAATCATTAAAATCGCGCTTTAAATCATGTAAAATCTTTTAAATCGCCTGTGTGTGTGTGTGTGATGGTGTGTATGTGTGTGTGTTGTTACGGTTTGATTTTTCTAAACGATATGCAACCTTCTTGTCGCAAGGGAATTCGGGTCGTCTATTGGTATTCGTCGCTTATGCGAATTAAAATTTGGTAAATACTTGTCAGTATTGGTATTCGTTGTATGTTCGAATTAAAATTTGGCATAGAGTGAGATTTCGCATTCAAAAATATAATATATATATGTATATATATGTGAATAAACATAGATAGCTATGAAAAAAAAGAATATCACTATTCGCCAATTTAAAATGAAAATAAGGCATTTCTTAAGGTAGAAAGTGACAAATATTATGTTGGCGCACATTAAACTGTAGCTATTTCATTATTTTCATGTCATTTTGACATTTGTTCAGAAGACGAAATTCAATATTTCAGCGAAATTCAAAACGTTTATTTTTTCAAAGCTATCCTACTATTAATATTTTTTTTAAATGCGATATTTTTACGCCATTATGGCATACAAGGAACGTATTTTTCTCCTCTCTCTCTCTCTCTCTCTCTCTCTCTCTCTTTCTCTCTCAACCTAAGCTGTATTATTTCACGGAGATGCAGCGTACGAGGCAATTATGTACGATGTGCTTTATTGTACAAAATCTGTTTTAAAGAAATATATATAGTCGATTCCGCTTAATTGGGACACATCGGGACTAGGGCATTTTGTCCCAATTAAGCGGCTGTCCCAATTAACCGAATTTTACATAAAATTAAGCAATCCATATTTTTCTTTCAATAATTTTATTTTATAAATTCTTGGAAAAAACTATAAACCACATATAACCAAAAAAATATAAACTTTTAAGAAAAAATAATAATAAATTCCAAAATAAAATAATAAATAAATACATACATTTTTAATTCAATTCAAAAATGTGTCAAGTGTAGTCTGTCTTTTGTTTTTGAAACATTTCACTTCTACACTTATCCAGCAAAGCAATTTTACTAGAAACTGTCATATCACTTCTTGGCATCTTGGCAAAAGTCAATTTTTTTTAAATAAAATCGACAAAATGTAAGTTTAACGAACCTTCCACGCGCGAGGTGTAGTGGTAACTGAATCATAACTGAATACGTAACGACTGAGACAGCAGGGTAGACTCTCACAGCTTTAATGAGCGGTGCCGCGCCACGCCGACGCGAAGGTAAACATTAACCTTTGAGCGCGCGTGGGTCCGTACTTCATACGTGAATGAATGTGTTGGGAAAAAAGTTCACAGCGCGCGATACTAATGTAATTAATTGATACATATTTGCTAGTTTTTTAAATATAATTTTCCATGTTGTGAATCAAAAAGATATGAAGCGTATCATATTAAATTTTTTGTAAATATTTTTTTTTGTGAATACATATTTGTAACATAATATATACTGATCTTAAATTTACTGTCCCAATTAAGCGGAATGTTGTCCCAATTAAACATGTAAATTTACTGTTGATTCCTTGGTTTGGTTTCTGTTCTTTGAGATTTGGCCCAAATAAGCGGCTGTCCCAATTAAGCGGTGTCCCAATTAAGCGGAATCGACTGTATATATATATATATATATATATATATATATATATATATATATATATATATATATATATATATATATATATATTTAATATAATATAATATTATAATATTTGCGAAATTTTAATGCTTAATAATAATTTTAATTCAATTTTTGTTTGTTTATATTTTTGTTTTATTAACTCGATTTAAATTTCAGTTCGCGCCTATGAAATCGGGGCATAAATGTTTAAAAATAAGAATGTTTATTTATAATATTTACATAAAACAAACGGAATAAAAATGAAAAAAAGAAAACAAAGTTTATGTGAAAAAGATATAGCATTTGAAATTTGTGGAAAACAAACATTAAAACTAAAATTACAGTTTTACATTATCATATTTCATACCAGCGCACAGTTTCGTTCTTCGTATAGCAAACATGAAAAATGAAAATTTATATACCCCAAAGCACCTAAGGCATGCATATGCTTAAAACACCGACTGCGTGCCTCATGATTGTTTGTTGAAACATACTGTATAGATACAGTATACATACACTATATACCTATATATGTAGAAAGAGATTGTAAATATTTTCCGTAAAATGTAAAATTCCGAAATTATCATGATTGTTAACTGTACACGTGTTGTGCTGGTGGCGACAACGTTTCCTGGTGGGAGAAATACACACTATATATTTTCTTTTCGCATGATAATAATACTTATAAACTCTTGATCAACTATGCAGTTAACACAATTTTTATATATATATATATATATATATATATATATATATATATATATATATATATACCGGGTGTTCGTTCGTTAAGTTCGTATGGGCGTTTAACATGTAATTTCGATAAATTGCGCTATACTACTTTCTCGAGTAAAATTCGAAGAAATACTTCGAATACTTTTCGATAGGGCATAAAAGATTCTATTATTTGGTTTTTGTTTTAATTTGCTAGCATGTGCCGTTTGGGCGCTAGAATTTTTTTTAGATTTTTTGGTTTTTATTTTTTTTCTCAAAAACTACGAGGTGTAGGAAAATAAGAATGACATGGAAAAATGCGGAATAATGAGTACGGTAATTGAGTGAAGAAACCATTATTCTACGATGCATCGTTTAGTAGAAAAAAATTAAAAACTGAATTGGGATTTTTTCAAAATAAGACTTTTTTCAAAATTTACTCAAAAAAATCTGAAAAAATTTAGTAAAATAGAGAAAAAATTTAGCTATATAATAGATAAGTAGCTTTTTTCTCTAATTTATACTGATTTTGCAGGAAAAATTATTGAAAATTCTAAAAAACATTTTAGAATTTTAAATAATTTTTCCTGCCAAACCAGAATGTGGTAGAGAAAAAGTAACTTAGCTATTATGTAGCTAATTTTTTCCCTCCCTTGGTCCCCCCCTTGTCAAGGGTCCCCCCCTTGTCAAATTTTCAAAAATTCAGTTTTTAATTTTTTTCTACTAAACGATGCATCGTAGAATAATGGTTTCTTCATTCAATTACCGTACTCATTATTCCGCATTTTTCCATGTCATGCTTATTTTCCTACACCTCATAGTTTTTGAGAAAAAAAATAAAAACCAAAAAATCAAAAAAAAATTCTAGCGCCCAAACGGCACATGCTAGCAAATTAAAACAAAAACCAAATAATAGAACCTTTTATGCCCTATCGAAAAGTATTCTAAGTATTTCTTCGAATTTTACTCGAGAAAGCAGTATAGCGCAATTTATCGAAATTACATGTTAAACGCCCATACGAACTTAACGAACGAACACCCGGTATATATATATGTAGAAATCATGTTTATAAACATATTATAGGTAAACAGAAATACTAGTTTGCATTATAATTATTTTTAAGTATTGAAAAATATCGATACAACGTCCAAAAAATATTGCTTAATTATGGCTACGCAGTTTTCAGAAATACTGTACTTAATGACCTTTTACCTTTACATTTAAATTTAAAGATCTTTAGCTTGACGACTGAAATAAATTGAAATACAGCATTTCCGAACATAAATGTCATTTAAATTTAAAAGAATTTAAGTTAAAGGTTTCACACTTAAACCAGCGAGCAGAATTGAAATTTATTTAAAGCTCTTTAAATTAAAAGATTTCAGCTAAATTTAATGATCAGAATAGCGCCAGAATTTTGAATTGTATCATCTGTATTTGTAATATGCAATTTGTAATACTTAACATTACAGTGGTATCTCTCGGTATACGTCTGCTTTAGAATACGTCCAATTCGGAATACGTCCTGTTTGAGCGAAACAAATTTTGCTCGGTATACGACTTTTGTTCGATATACGACGACTTAATTCAATTATACGCGCCCATCTATGGGCACAAGTAGCACTATATATATATATATATATATATATATATATATATATATATATATATATATACTCAAAATATAATCATAAAGGAATAATCTGAAAATGAAAAATTCATATTATATTTTGAGTATTAACTGTATTTAAATGATATATCTATCAACTAACCAGATTAATGTATTATATATATATATATATATATATATATATATATATATATATATATATATATATATATATATATATATATTCATGAATTTATATTGACTCTATTTGGTTTGAAATTATGTAATTTCTGATTGTGGGGAGAGTCGTTGATTGATGCTGCTGTTTCGGCGGTGTACTAGACCAAGGGTGGGCAACCTTTTTTATAACACGGGCCAGAATAAATTTTACGTTTTTTCCGCGGGTCGTAGTAGTTAATTGACACCTTCTTGTGACCTGTAATTTTTTAGTTTGCAGAAAAGAAATTAATTACTACATTTATTTTTATTATCGTTTTCGAAAAATTACAAAGAATTAGAAAAAAATAACTTATTAATCATAAAACAATAAATATACATGTATAAATGAAAAAAGTATTTATTTAATGTGACAACTGGTGCTGCAAAGATTTTGTTAGCATAAACTAGACGAATTACATCAAAAAAATCTTTATTTATAATATCTTCTGAAAATCTCGCGGGCCGGATAGAAACTTTTCGCGGGCCGTAGTTGGCCCGCGGGCCGGAGGTTACCCACCGTTGTACTAGACCATACTAGACCTTCGACCTGATGTCACCACGGTCTATAACTTTATTAAATTTCTTCTGATAATTTTTAATTAAAATTTTACTATTTTTTATATTAATCATGAAATGCAAAAAGGCATATAAAAAGCAACAGAAATCTAAAGAAATTATTTTGCAACTTTATTAATATACCCCATGAATTAAGAGGAGTATTTTTTCTTTTACATGAGAACGGATTAATTATTTTTACATTAGTTCTTATAGGAAAAGTTGGTTTCCTGTAAGAGGATTTATTTCAATTTCAATTTGACAATAAATTATCATTATTATTATTTCGTAATCATGCAGTAAGAATTCAGCTAACAATAAGTCCGAAGTTCCAATTCATAACGAAGGCACGCAAACAGAAGAAATCTTTAGCGCTCGTTCCATAAATGGCGAAGCCGAATCATTTTACCATAAGCTAGGTAAGGCACAGACACACACACATACACACACACACCGCACGAGTACCATAATGGAGGCATTGACAACAGTTCCAAGTGCAGTGTCTCCATTTCATCGGCCATTGTCATTCTCGAAAGTCAACAAACTTCTCTTCGGTTCGCCTTCTATTCTGTTCTGTTGTCGATGTTAAAAGTGTTCTTCAACTCAAGTCTCACGTCAAGTCTAACTGACTCGAACTCACTAGTCAGACACGTAAAAAAGTCACATTCCAATTACTTTTTGACATTACTTTTTACCTTTTACGCTCTCTCATTTTTTGTATATCTACAGGGTGTAACAGAATAACTATTCCTAATTTTCAGAAATGATAGAGGGCACATAAAGAAACATTTTTTATTAATTAACTAGTGTCCGGAAAGTTATTTTTTTTGCAGTCGATTGTAAAAAACACAACTTTATGTTATAACCCGAGAATCAACGGAGATTTATAATATCCGTTAAGACAATTTCATTCTTCTCAAAAAAGTGCCTTAAGAATGTGAAAATTATTTTCATCTAATTTAAAAAACCATCGAGATATCGCCATTTATCAAAATACGGAAAAAGCGAACTTTTCGCTATAACTCGAAAACAAAAGACGATAGCTAATTTTTGTTTTCATAATTGAGTTTCTCTCAAAAAAATGCGGTCGAGGATGCGCGGTCCATTTTTCCATATCTTATAGTTTCCGAGTTCCCCTTATGAAAACGTCCAAATTTGCCCAGCCTGTACATCGTTACAACTTGTGTATCGAAAATGGTGGTCGTAACTTCGAACAATGTTTATAAAGTTTAATGCACTTATATTTCTAATAAACTGTTTCTTAACTTAACTACTCTTTGACATTGTAATAATTAAAATTGTTTTTAACGATATCTAGTGTATCTTGACACCGAGAAATTTTCGGACACTAGTTTATTAATAAAAAATGTTTCTCTAAGTGCGCTCTATCATTTCTGAAAATTAGGAATAGTTATTCTGTTACATCCTGCATATGCGACGTGTTTTTCTTGCTCTCAAATTTGCTTTGAAGTATTATGAAAAAAAAACAGTGCAGAGTTTTGATAATAAAGCTTAGATTAACATTAGTTGAGTCAGTAGTAAAGTACGTGGTATTCCATTACTAGCACAATGTAAATACACTGTAAAGAAAAAAATTCGGAAATTTTACATAAAATATCTGGGGCAACTAATTTACACTAATTGAATATATAAATTTACAGATGTCAAAGAAATTTTTTTACATTATATATATATATATATATATATATATATATATATATATATAATTTTATGTATATTTTTTATGTAGGTACACTGTAAAAAAATATATCTTAAATTTATGTAATTTTATATATAGGTTTAAAAGTAAAAATAATAACATTTTGTGATTTTACTGTGATAATTTAAGTAATATTACATTTTTTTCTGAAAAATTACGTTCACAAAACATGTAAAATTACATAAATTTTTTACAGTGTAAGGTAATTACGTACGTTTTCGGTAAAAAAAAAACTAAATAATATGATAAATTAATTATTTTACTTAAAATTACAAAATTATAATAGTTTTACAGAAAATTTATCGTTTTGCTGAAATAATATGTAATTTTTTTACTATGATTTTTTACAGTGTAGATAACTAAACTAAATTGTCAACTGTCTTTGAACCATGTCATTCACCCTAATTCTCTAACGAAGTTGCTAAGTTTTAACAACGTTGCTAAGAAAATTAGCCAATAATATTAAATGACACTAAATAAAAAATCTAAATGACAGCTGTTATATTTGTTTCTATTGGTTAGAGTTGTTAGCAACGTTGCTAAAACTTAGTAACTTTGTTAGAGAATCAGGCCGATTGATTGGTCAGTCAGCATATTAACAAATTGGCTAACTTAGAAAGCATTTAACAATGCTTTGTACAACCGGACCTTAAGTTTGTGATTTCTGTATATCACTATGAAATTTGAATAAAGATTTTTTTTGTTTGTTAAATATTTTAGAAAAATAATAGCAATAATAATATGTAGGTAATTAATTATCATAGTTATGTCTAGTCTTTGTTTAATGGTGTGTATTAAGCACGGACGTACGTGACATAAACAGAAAACAATTAAGTATTATGAGTTATTAAGAGAAAAAGAATCAAATATGTAATAAAAACATTATATTTAAGTACCTAATATATGAGATTAGGAATTTTTTTTTATTTCTTCGTTTGTAGTTTCGTATTAATGGGGGGCACTAAAATGATTTTAAACTCATATGATAAACAGTGCCCCTCAAACTGTTTCAGTCAATTCATACTTTCAAATGTTAGATTTCCTTTCATTCATACGCATAGTATAAAACAAATGGTGCAAATATTTTATTTATCAAATTTGTTATTGCCTGAAATATCGTAATAAGTGGTTTGCCAATCAATACCAAATTTTTCATTTCAGTGATGTATGGGGATCGCGAGAGCTATCAAACAAATTTTTTTCTAAGATTTTTATATATACCGTGTGTTGACTTGGACCCTCGTACATAGGCATTTAGCATGTAAAATCAGACATGTGCGATTTCCTGCTTTCCAAATTATTTTACAAAAAAAACTTTGGGATAAATGTTTTAGGAAACATTTTTTTACATGTAAATCAATCAACAAAATTTTTTTTTGGAACCATCCCAACGTCAGGAATTAACCCTAAAGTTCTCAAGAAATTGACTGAAAATGGCATTAGTCGGCCGTGCATTAGCATTTGTTTGATTTTTTGTTCTAATTTCACGGCTACTGCCATTTTCCAGTCAATTTTTTAACAACTTTAGACCTAATTCTTGACGTTAGGAAGGTTCCAAAAAATTTTTTAGTAATTGATTTACAAGCAGAAAAGTATGCCCTAAAACATTTATCATAAGGTTTTTTTTGTAAAATAATTTGGGAAGCAGGAAATCGCACATGTCTGATTTTCCATGCTAAATCCCTATGTACGACGGTCCAAGTCAACTCACTGTATATATATATATATATATATATATATATATATATATATATATATATATGAAATATAATTTTGCAGATTCAATTAATCAGACACAAAAATATGTACACACATACTGCAAAAAAGTTGCCACTTTACATAAAAACCCTAGTAAAAAAAATTATATATTAACATGGTAAAATATTTTTCAGAACTCTGATTGTATTAAATTAAAATAAAAACTGTTTTAGGATTAGATTCTGTTTAATTATTTATGTAAAAACGACGTTTCGACGAAACTGAACGTTCGTCTTCATCAGGACAAAATGTATCAATGACATTAAAGTGTAAATAACAGTACGTAGCAACAAGTAACCAGATAACATATAAGTAACTAGATCAGACGAATCATAAATTTTTAATTAATGGAAGCCAAATTTTATTTAACTCAGTGCTTTCCAATAATTAAAAATCTATAATTCTTCTGATCTAGTTACTTATTATTTACTTTAATGTCGCTGATAAATTTTGATCTGATAAAGACGAACGTTCAGTTTTGTTGAAACGTCGTTTTTTATGAAAATAATTAAACAGAATCTAATCCTAAAACAGTTTTTGTTTTTTAATTACATATTAGTTCAGCAACACGGTGATTTACTTTAAAATTATATTTGTGGTTTTAGGAATTTTTAAAATTCTTTTTGTTCATATTTTTGCCACAATAGATTGTAATTTAATCGTTATTAATCAATTAAATCTTGTTACTTACTTTGTTACCTAGTAACGTAATAAAATATTTTATTAACTTTTCGTCACAGTAAGATCATATTTTATTTTGTTACCCAGTAACTTGTTTCTATGTTTTGTTTATTTATTGTATATATCATTTGTATAATTTTTCCTAATGATGATATACATAGAGTACGTCGAAACGTCGATTTCTAATTAAAATTTATACAGAACTAAGAATGCAAAAACAAAATAAATAAAAGAATTTAATACAGTATAATTAAGTCAAAAACAATATCTTATAAAATTTTGAGTACTGTCGATGGTAGGACAAAAAATGAACACTTCTTGTAATTTACTTTTAAAATAAAATTAAAAAAATAAAATGAAAAGTTAGGAGTAAAAATTGGCATACCATAATAATTCTATACAATAAAAACTAATATGTTATAAACCTTTTCGAGTACAATAACAAGTAAAAGTTTTTAAACTTGCGTACACTGTTAAAAAAAAAAATTAATTTTACGTAAAAATCTGGGGCAACTGTTTTTACAGTTTATTCATTTGCTGAAATAATATGTGAATTTTTTTTACTATGATTTTTTTATGTGACCTTTTTTGCAGTACATAAAAATTAAAATTAATACAAATTTCATATAAACAATTTTGAGTTTCGTATAATAATTTGAATTTATTTAGCAAGAAACATATATTTATAATAATGTTCCTGTTACATATACGTGTGCATTGTATTAATTATTCATAGTTTTTAAATTTAAAATAACAAAAATTAAATAATAACATTGAACAAATAAATGTTCATAAGTGTATCTGTGAAATTTAATATAATAATACACAAATTTTGAGATTTTATTTTTTCCAAAATTTTCTTAGTTACTCAGTCGTTGAATCGGCTTGTTAGGCTATGCATCAATGACTGGCCAGTTTAACCATAGTCTCAATGTATTTGGCATAAAAGCCAACCAGACAATAACGTCTGCATCAATTGTCTTCGGACATTAATCGAAGCACCATACTGACGAGCTCCTAAAGATCGAAACACGTGTCTATGGTTAACTGGCCGGATCATTGATGGCATAGTCTAACAAGTCGATTCAATGATTGAGTAACTTGTGAAATTTTTGGGAAAAAAATCTCAATATTTGAAAAATTAAATAATAAATCGATTTTTTGCTCTAACAAAATTACACGCAAAATATTTGTATTTATTTGTTAATATTTTGCTTTAACGAAAAAAAAGTCATAGCACTGAGGAAGTCATCTACAATGTATATCGAAACGTGTGCGATGAGGATAGATCGAACACGGCATATACACAGAAAATTTTATCTTTCACGAACTGATATTGAATCTCTCTCGCAACTGTATTTATTATGAATAATTAATAATAAACATGGTGGCGATCAACGTATTAAAAAGAGTTTTGTCCATAACAGTAGTAATTTTTGTTAGTCATCAATAGTATTGGTTGCTGATATCTCAGTTTGTTTCAGTTGATCTCAGACTGTCAGTTTGACTGATAAGTGTAGGATTCGGGATTCGGGATTGAAGTCAGGAACGATAGTCTGATTTTTTAGTCAGACTGGCATTCCTGATTGACCGTGTAAGGCCCGCTATAATCTTTGTTAGTTGAATGTCAAGCAAACTTCTACCGATGAGTGATCTATATATGTGACATGTGATCTATATATATATAAGCAAATACAATAAGAAATCAACAAGTAATTCCATATTTCGGAATGGTGCCAATGCTTACAATAATTTGCCGAAAGATATTACAACATCTGATAGCATTAGAGTTTTCAAAATAAAATTAAAAAATTATTTTCTAAATTTGTGAAGTATTTTTTAAGTATAATTATACCACTTAATATGTATGTATATATATTTTTTCTATGTAAAAATATGTTATTTTTTATGCAAATTGTAATAGCTCTGCTAAATAAATAAAGATTATTATTATTATTAATAAATATTTGCGTAAGAAATACTATATATGCAAAATGCATGGCTCATGTATTTGAGTGCATTGCATTGTTGTGACTAGCGCGCAGCAAGAGGTAGTAAATGTTAAAATATTCATACAATACTAAAGTCTAAAGTGTAATATATCCGAGTTTATTCACTCTCCACTCTACCAATCAAACTATCCGCCACCCACTTTTACTTTTCGGAATGTCTCTGATACTACGGCTACGTATTTCGTAACGTAATAATAACAAAACCATTTTATGTTTCATGAGATATTTACTATATGGGTATGTATGGTATGGGCACACACAAAGCAGACACACACACACACACAGACAGACATACGAATCATAATCTAATTTGGAATTTATTCTCAATTTTATTTTTATTGGAAATTTTTTAATATACACCCTGTAAGAAATGTAATTTCAATTTATGTAATTTTACATTGTTTTTCACAGTGAAATAGCAGTATCTTGTAATTTTTATTATAAATATTTACGTAATATTACATTTTAATATAAAAATTACATTGGCCCGTATTCTCACCTCACATTTTCGTGAAAAAGTGCTTTTATCATTAATTTTAAAATAATTTTTTGCTTATGTTTTTGATCAAATATGAATTGTTTTTCTATTTTGGATCATTTTTATTATATTTGGTATTATAAAATTTAAATAAACTATTATAAAGTGCTTAATAAATAATTTTAAGTAAACGTCAAAAGCACTTTTGGCAAAAATCACTTTTATAAACGAGGTGAGAATACGGGCCATTGTTTTTCCAAAGTAAAATAGCAGTATCTTGTAATTTTTACTGTAATTATTTAAATAATTTTACTTTAATTTTTTACAATGCAGTGTGATTGATATCATTTGAGCTAAATGGGAAAACTTTGTCATATTCAAATTTTACGAATGTTGTTCAGAATCACTCATTTAATATTGAGCAATCATAATATTAAAGCAATGTTTTCTGAAATGACACTAAGAGTTTTAACAAATATTTTGATTTCCTCTTAATCGCAGTGAACTAATATATAATGAGAAAATTACTTAACACAGACAAACAAATTTTGCCTAATTGCATAATTTAATTACTGCATCAAATATTACTAACGAAATCAATGACATTGAAAAGAAAATTTAAGAATCATATATTTTTAGTGAAGTTTTTAAATTTGTTGAAAATCGGAAACATCAATAAATTACAAATTATTTAATGTAATTTGAATTTTTTTCATATATTAAATAATACTATCTAAAGCACATTTATTTAATTTATTGAATTTGCATTGAAATAAATTTCGAAGACCCGTATGCTCACCTCACTTTTTCGTGAAAAAGTAATTTCAAACTAACTTTTTGCTTCTGTCATTCATCAAATGTAATTTTAGTTTTTCTATTTTTGATCATCAAAAAGTGTTTAATAAATAATTTTAAGTAAACGGCAAAAACTACTTTTGGCAAAAATCACTTTCATAAATGAGATGAGAGAGAATACGGGCCTGATTCTTTGAAATGTAAATATTTTTCGAATTGTAATTAAAATAAAAATGCATTATTACATTAATGGTGGCAATGACCCTAGAAAAAGTTCCTTTATTCTAAGTACTTATACCTAATAGTTAACTTGAATACTTTGCTTTTGTAACTACATATCAGTGTTTACATGTTTTTAATAGTACTTTTAAGTACTATTGTAAATAAAAACACGATTGTGCAAGAATTTTATCGATATTTCCATTTTTATTGAACTTCCATTTTTTTTTTATAATACAATAAATTTAATATGTATACATGATAATACCTTGTTTCTCATTACAATTCAGATTAACTTTGTAAATTATATCGGTTGATTAAAAAGTAATGTCTCCGGATTTATATGTAAATTAATAGTCAACTAATTAAATTAATTGGACCTATCCACTACTTTTTTTTAATTATTTTGGTTTTTTATTTAATTTGTTTGTAGAATTAAAAATGCAATGTATCTAAGAATTTTATATATCATGTGTTTGTAGAATTACATTTGCATTCTATATTCCATATGTTTGAAAAGTTGAAGTAAGTGTTTCAAAATATTTTCAAAAATAAACTAATACATATGAATATAAAGAATATAAACATTGATAACAAACATAATTATAGATTATTAATAATTTTATCTCGATTTGCTTTCGAAATCCAAATATCATTATTATCTGGACGGTTTTCAATGTAAAGATTTTTTTGGGTTGCTAAATCAAGCAACTTGAAAACTCAGATGTTGCATGTTTTTCGGCAACTGTTTCAAAATAGTTTTGAAACTAACTACATTAGTTGGAGCTGCAATAATATATTTCATTAAAGCTGTTTTAATTGTTTCCATGTCGATTTTCTTTGTTTTTTGTGCATTAAAAAAATCAGTTATTATTGCTGCTGCAGATTAATTGTTATATTAATACTTTCCTCATGCATGACATTAATTGGTGGCTCCAAAGATATTGTTGATAAATTTTGTAAATTAGAAGAAAAAGAAATTGATTCGCAATTTCTTGGAGCGTCGAGATTTAAATCTTGAGATGGAATGTCTTTTATAGGAGCTTTTAGATGCGGTCTCAGCATAAAACTATAAATATCATCATCGTCGCTATTTATTTCTTTATTATCAGGTAAAGTTAATAAGTCTAAACTTTAAGGGGCCTCTGAGGGACCTCTAAGGGGTCCCGCAAAAACCTCACTTTACACTTTTTTCTAATGACAACAAGTTGGGTTTTATATGTGCAATTTTAATTACGTACAAGTTTACAATCGGCCGTAAAACCTTATATTTGCTTATTTTCATAAACTCAATACTTATTTTTTTTTTTTTTTTGAATATTTATCTTTTCTGTAAAACTGATAAAATAAAAATCTAAATGAAAATTAAAAAATTATTTACAAAATGTTTTAATTAAACATGAAAATTAAATTATTATATATTAATATTAAACAACAAATTAATAAAATGACAAACACAAAATTAACTCTGAATAATTCAAAACATCAGAAATTAAAAGATATATTTAAAATTTGATAAAAAAATATATTTGAAACGAAAATATTTTCGAAAAAGTATGTATTCAAACAGCAAAGTAACATAGACGAACGAATAATTCAATCATACTTTGTTTCACGCCAACTGACGCAGCGTGAGTTGGCTTGCCTCACTACAAGCGTATAACTTTGAGAATTATAATTCAGAGAGTATAAAGATCTCCTGTAATGTAGACTTACGTTAAGCAAATACGCAGGGATGTAACTTAGTTTGTGGATATGTACTTGTTTCATTTACAATTGCAAAAATATTTTTTTGTGCTTATAATAAATTATAAATAAATAATTTGCAGAATACTGCTTTCTGAAGTAAAATTCGGAGAAATACTTAGAATACTTTTCGATAAGGAATAAAAAGTTATATAATTTGGTTTTAGTTTTAATTTGCTAGCATGTACCGTTTGGGCGCTAGAATTTTTTTTAAATGTTTTTTAGAATTTTCAATAATTTTTCCTGCTAAATCAATATGAGTTAGAGAAAAATGTTACTTAGCTATTATGTAGCTAATTTTTTTCTCAATTTTACTGAATTTTTTCAGATTTTTTTGAGCAAATTTTGAAGAAAGTTTTTTTTTCGAAATAACAATTTTTAAATAGCCAACGTTAATAACGTTTAAAAATATTTTTTTTACAGTGCAGTAACCGACAAATTAGTATTTTTTGTTTCATTAAAATTTACAAATTAGAAATTGAATAAATTTTTTGTGTTCTAAATATTCTGTAAGACATTTTAATCAATGAATAAAACTTAAGATATTTTAACAAGAATACACTGCCAATGCTGGTTAATTTATTTTCAACAAAAACCATTTAATATTCAGGTATTATGCATTAATTAATGCAAAATCGATTTTGAAATATAAACAAAAATTTATTTACCGTCATAGCAGCAGGATAAAAATTATATAAATGAAAAAATATATAAAAATTATTAATAAAATAAAACTTTATTTTATTAATAAACAACAATAATTCATGAATTATTATCAGTCACGAATATATAAATTATAAATTCATTTTTTAGTTAAATTTTCCGTATTTAGCACTTCGATCACCAAGTTTGCGAAATATTTTATATTCGGATGGGTATCTTCATTATCAATTATTTGCCGCAATAATTCTGTACCGCCTTCCTTTTTTAACATAGAACAATATCGTTTCGCTGAAAAATCAATTTGTATTTAATTAATTGTCAGATATAATAAGTAAATACAATATGTAAAACATACGGTTTTTTGTACAGAGATGATGAATTGCCCAAACAGCCCACAACTGAATTGGATAATCCATTGGACATTTTAATAATGGAAAAAACGGACAAAAACTTTGATACGCAACCATTTCATCTTCTGGAATATCCCATTTTGATACTACGTCACCCTAAATTGTCAAATTACTACATTATAACTTTTCTTCTTTTTTCTTTTCTTTTTTTAATTAAAATTAATTCAATTACACTTTTAATAATACAGGGTTAGGCTTTTAAAAGAAAAGAAAAATTGATCGTCTCATTGGATATAAATCTGTGTAATTATTTTTATGATTCAAAGAAAAAGAGAGAGAGACAAGGTGCTGTTATAAATTAAGAGCTTATAAAAACATAAAAGTTAATTTTGAAACAAAACTTAGATGAGAAATACTAAATATGTGCCTTACGTATACCCTATAAGTATATTTTATAAGAAACTATTTAAAATAAATGTCTATGTTACCAATTCTTGTAGCATTTCCTCTCTCGTAATATTCGTAACAGTCCAATTAGTATCTCCGTCGCTCGCTAAATGTGAGATAATTCCAGCAGCGAAATAACTCACATCTAGATGTTCCGAATGTAATAGGCCCCTTTATAAAATCGAATCAATTCTAAATAAAATATATTCCGTAAAAATAAAGAAAATTTCTATAACATACTTTAACTGATCGATGAATTTGTTAATCATTAATTGTTTCCTGAACTTCGATACTTCGGCAATATAATTCATGAGGCCGAGTACTTTTGTTTCAACTGTACTATCATTTGGAAATGTATCTAAAACTCGCAAAAATAATTCTATTCCACCTTTTAGTAAAAATATACGGCAAGTCGTTGCTGATTCATCTAGAAAATTAATTTTATATTTATTATCGTAAATTTACGAAATTAGTATTGCAAATTATGGAAAAGAATATCAAAATTACACCGCTTAAAGAAGATTTGAGTTGATTGAGAATTTTATTTTCTTAAACTTATCTTAATAACAATGAATAGACTGTAGTATATTTCCTATATCAATCAATTATTCCTTTTGAAATGATATTACATTACATTACACGAAAAATGAAGAAAGCGTGCTACTTATAATAATAGAAACTTTAACTTACCAGTTAAATTCCACAAAGCACTTAACGTAAATTTCAACGTAATATCAGCTTGAAAATGTGAAACTTTATTTTCCACCATTTGCAGTAATTTTTTCATATAAAGCGGATTTGAACCAAGTTGACTTGTTTCAGTCGTTGTTATTTTTGCCGCTGAAATAATTCAGGAATTTAATTCAGATATGTTTTTTCTTTCGCAACGTTACTACTAACCTAAAATACTGCAAATAGCAACAGCAATACGATTCATACTCTGATCTTCAAATGAACATAAGCTATTCATTACTAATATTGCACAACGAAATTTATTAAATGATACATCTTGTAATATATGATCATTACATAATGTTAACAGAGAATTCTTCTGAAGCTATAAATACAAATTATGTTACATATTAAACATGTTCTTCCAACAAATAGAACCTTGGCTAACCTGGTAATGATTTGGGAATGTTTCCATTGCTATCAATGTTAAACTAACAATCTTTTTTAATAAATCCGGATAAATTCTTGTTGATAATTTACCTTTTGTTAAATTATAAAGACATGCCGTTGCAGCCGTTTGAACGCCAAATTGATTTGGATGGTTTTTCATGCCTAAAAATATTTCACCAAATAATTACAATTATATATATATATATATATATATATATATATATATATATATATATATATATATTGCGCGCTTAAAGAATCGCATAAATTCATTAAAATGATTAAAGAAAATTATTTGAAAAAATCCTCGAATTATTTGATAAAAATACATACACATTTTTGCATGAAAGTCAATTTACAATCATTTAGAGTAATGACGTAATAAACTTTTTTAAATGGCAAACCCCTATTTTTTTGTTAATATTGAGAGAGCTTTTCATTGTTGAATTGATAGACCAAAAATGTTGCCATAAATTAAAAAAAAAAAACAAATACACAGGCTTACATATTGTCAAAAAAGATGGCTGTATTTGCTTAACAAAAAAGTTTTTGTTATGTTTTTTTATTAACAAAATAATTTACATTTTCTAAATTTCAATTGACATTTGCTCGAAGTTTTATTTATGTAAAGTGGCGACATTTTTATACTATAGTTCGACAATGAAAAGATCTCTAAAAGTTAAGGGAAAAAACTCAAAAAATTAATTTTCAAGCAAAAATGTGTATTTTCATCAAATAAAATCAAGCAGTTCGATGCTTTTTTCCAAAACAATTTCTTAACACTTTTACTGAATTAATGCGATGACACTTTATAGATTTCCACTTGCCTGGCAATACAAGTTCGATAATATCTGATCTGGTAGTTTTAAAATCCGGTGTAATCCTAAAAACGACAGAAAAAATTACAGATATATGAAGTCATAAAGTCACAGTATATTAGTTTCTATCACCGTACCTAAATAAATAATATAAACATTCATGTACATAAATTGCTCGTTCGGCATACCGCTTTAAAGCAACTTGTATTTGATCTTCTGATGCAGTACCAGCTACCTAGGAATTAATTTTAATTGAAAATTATTTTACAAATTAAAAATCTAAATCAAAGATCAAACTTACGGTTAAATTTTCTCTATAATCGGGATGTCTTTCATCCATAAAAACATCTTCATAACAAGCTTGACATTGCACTAATCCCAAAAATGTTAAGTGTTTGTGATTTTTTATAAAAGCTATTAAAATATCAGGGTCTATTGTTATACTTCCTACAAATAAAAAAAAATTACATAAAATACATGTGACAAAAATCTGAAACTTATTTTTAATTTTTTACTATCAACATGACATTAATTACATTATAATATGATGGACATTTCGTTGAAATGAATAATTTTCAATTACATTATCTGATTAACAAACTTTTTAATTCGTGTGACAATTACGGTAGCAAATTAATCATCAACAAATTGAATTATGTAAATTGGAAAAAGTTTTTCGTAAAATTAAACTTGCGATATTATTAAGTAAATTTATAAAAGTACTTTTATATTTTGTAAAATGATAATATTTTATATATAAGTAGTAAATAACCTACCAGACAGATCCAAAGAGGTTAAATTAGGTAACGCTTCACTATGTATTAATAATTGGATTACGTGTGAAAAATATACATCGGGTGATACATATACATCCGATGATATATCTAAATATTTTAAATTTGTCAATTCCATTAATGTTGAGAAAAAATTTTGGATTTTCATATGCTACAAAAAATATATACATGTCATAAAATTGTTGTAATTGTAAAAGCTTTAGAAAAATTAAGTTATTTGTGCAATAATAAAATGAATTTTTAAAAACATATTAGGAGTATTTATTTAAATTAACAAGTACGTGGTGAGTGACATTTGTAATCTTTTATTTATTTGTTTCTTTACAAATAGATTATTTACAAAAAGAATTTTTCACTAATGTTTTCATTGTGATAATTATTTCAAATAATATTTATTAAAATACAGATTAAAAAGCAAATACGTTACAGAATATTTTAGAATAAGATTGTTTGGAGTATTTGAATTTTTTTTGAATATTAACTCAAGTAAAATTATGATGTAATTTTTTATTACACTTCAATATTTGTATGTTTGCAGAAAATAGTATTAAAGTTGAAAATATAATTTTTACGCGCGAAATACACACGCGATATGTAAAACCAGAAACCTATTTTAATATTTTCTTTCTTAAGTATAGCATAAAATAAAAATGCCAAAGTAAATAATGCATTACTTTTAAATATAATGTAGAATTGAAATTTTTATTTGATTAGTTTATTAACATCAATATGTTGCGCATTATTTTGAAAAACTCTTAGGACTTTGAACAACAAACTGCGTTATTTTTCGAAAAATTGAATTTAAATACGAAATAGAGTCACTTCTAGTTACTTACATTGTAGTTGAAAACGGTTAAACTGGTAAGATTTTCCTTTAGGGCAATTAACGGTGACATATCCATAACTAGCGTACAAGAAATATCAATTTTCTCCAATTTTTTCAAATCATCACAAACTATTTGTAAACCGTTCTGCGTAAATTCAGTGTAAGAAACATCTAAAGCACGAAGATTTTTTAATTTTGACAGCGCTACCACACTAGAATACCTTTAAATTAATTTTATTGTTACTTATAATAGAATGAATTACTTATTATTATTTACAAAATATGTTCTTACCTTGAAGAGTCTATAAACGTGCATCTTGATACATTCAAAATTTGTAAATTCTCGAGAGACCAATCACCCAAACAATCTACAAAAATAAAGAGCGAATTATATGAATTTTTTGTTTCTGTATAAAAGTAGTGAGTGACAAATATATTTACCTATAATATCATTTACAGTAACTTTAAGACCAGTACATTCTAATTCTGCTACTTTATGATGCTTTAAAACTTTTAAACCTTCTACAGATCGAAATCCTGCATTTTTCAAAGTTACGTTCCTGAAAATTGAAATAAATAAAATCAGTAAAAATAAATAATATAAATAAATAAAAATAATAAGGCTTTAGGTTGTATAATTCTATATAATTTTAATTAAAATTCGATACACACTTACATCATGAGCTGACAATAAAAACGAATGAAAAATTATAAACAAACAAAACATAGAAACAAGTAACTAGGTATAAAATACGGGTAACCAGATTACAATTTTTTATAATTTATGGATGCCAGATTTTATTTAAATCAGCAGTGACTTTACACTGATGGATGTTACCTTTTTCTTTGTAAATTTCTATTCCTTCTCTTATCAATCTACTGGTAGCTAACTAATTATTTTTGTTTCTTCAAATTTTATATCATAAATATTTTCTAACCCGTGTTGTGCGAAAACAGATTTATCCGAATGCTTTAGACCTGTATCGACCTATTATGTTCTGACAAGCTAATAGATACAGTTCTACCTGTTTGTCCTACATAAACTTTACCGCATTCACAAGATTGAAGAGAAATAATATCTTGTACACTCTCCAACATCCGTTGCAGTTTCATGTGCGGAAAATAGAAAACTTTCATATTTCTTCTTTATGCATATTTTATCGGTAACCCAAAGCCTTTTTATTTTAATATAATGAATTCCGAAATATTTTTTACCACATTAAATAATATAAAATTAATACGTTTTTATAAATGCAAGAGAAAATAATAAATAATACGAAAATTTACTACATTTTAGTAGAAAAATATGAATGTATAGTTAATTAATAATAAATAAATGTTTGTTAGGTAAAGTTCTTTTTTTTATTTATGTAAGATCAAATAAAATATCGATTTCTATGCATTTACAAGGAAAAAAAATTATTAGCACTTATTAAATAGTATAAGAAATTCTATTATTACCATCTTAAATTTTTTTAAAAGATTTATGTAATGATTAACGATGTATTAATTAAAAAAAAAAATTAGACATTATATTATGTATAATACAAAAAATAAATAATGTTTATAGTTTGCGTCACTATATGAATAAATATTTTCGTTGATGTATAGTATAGTTTGACTAACAAATATCTGTATATCAACAACTTTTAACGTTTACGGATAGCATATAATTTTAAGGTTAACATAACTAAAAATTGACAAGTAAAATATTCTTACCTTAACCTAGTATTCTTCTCTGTGAATAAGCTGATTGTAGAATCGGTAAGAAGATTTTTTTCGCCTAATTTCGTTAAAAGCTGTTCCGATATAACGTTATAAAGAAATAAGTCGGACTGTCTAAAGCGATATTTCTTCTCTTTTTTCGTGACATCCTGATGATCATGTTTATTAACTAGGTGACGAGGGCTTTCACTGTTTGTTAAGTTATGAACAGGCGAAACAACACTATCTGTGTCCTCGTAATACTGATCAAATACCTCGTCCAAATTATAACAAATTATTTCAACACATAACTCTTGCAGAGATGTCGGACTATCGTACATGGTTAGGTTACGAATTAGGTTACTATCCGTAATATTTTGTTATTTGTATTTATTTTTGCTATACTTGGCAACAATAAATATGTACTTTAAGTATTTTTATTACTTTAAATACTATCGTGAAGTTATGCATATATATACAAAAATATCTATTCTTTATTAGTAGGGTTACCAACTCGGCCCAGGCCGAAAAGAGTACATTTCTTAAACAAAAATCGTACACATACACACATATATATATATATATATATATATATATATATATATATATATATATATATATATACAGTACATCTATTCTAAGCTGGCAGCAAAATTACGATGCGCAATAGTTTGTAAATTCTGGTGGGGGTATGAAAAAGCCAAACACCCTTGTTTCTCTCTCTGGTTTATTGCTACAAACATCTTGAGCAGCGTTGATAAGTATAGTCTGTGGTAAAAATTATGGAATTTAAAAGTAAAATTGTTAGCCATCCGATAAATAGTCAGAGTAGGAAAATTGTTTCAAATGTATATAATTTTGTTAAACGTAAATATGGAGATACGTTAACAGTACGTGAAATTGTAAAACAAGTAGTTGAAGCAACTGGTGTCTCCGAAAGATCAGTGTATCGAATTAATAATAAAAAAAATTCTTTTATTCTTTTATTTTAAAATATATTTTTATTTTGATATTAATTTGTTTATTATTTTTCACCTTTAATAATTAATACTTTAATTATATAACAATCTAAAATATAAATTCTAAATATTTATTATAATTATTATCTATTTTTAAATATTAATACATTATAATTTAATATGGATATTAAAATAATTTTTAGAAAAAAATTATTCGTTGGACTATACTTTGCGCGTATTTCGCTTTCTCTTTTGCTCCGAATGCGTTCTCTCTCTGCGCGGGACACATGCTGTTGCTGCCACCTTAGAATAGATAAACTGTATATATATATATATCTCGTGTTATCATTTTCATCAATAATCATTTATAGATTTAATAAATAAAAAATTGCTAAGATATGAGATACATGTATTTTAATATCAAAATGAACAATTTAAACAAAAATATACAATGTACTTTTTACCACACATATTATACGACGAACACAACGTAACTTACAAACGAAAAGTTCGTAGAATACGAAATACTTGTAAATAGAAAATCAAAATAAACAATATTAACAAAAATACGATCAAACTAAGAGCGTTTGAGCCTTGAAAGTATGGATATTTACAGTGTATTTTTTTTTAAAAGAGTACATTTATAGTATTTTTTGAAAAAGTAAGAGTACATAATTTTCCTTGCTCAAAAAGAGTACATGTACTCTTAAAAGAGTACGGTTGGTCACCCTATTTATTAGAAAAATATTAATAATTATAAATAGTACAAATTACATTAAAATAAAATATAAAACTAATATTACAAATTATTTAAAATTTATTTCGAATAATTCGCTAATTGTTTTCTTATTGCTAATCTCATAATTGTCAGAAAACTCCATTTTGACGTCGGTGTGTTTCGAACTACCCCAGCTAGCGAGTAGGTGCATTTGAAATAGCACGGTGAGGTTCAGTAAATGCACGGTGCACAAAATTTTCCCAATGAAACACTTGACAGTTGCGGTGTAGCGTGTCAAAGTGTAACTTGTAGCGTGCAGAGTGCACGGTGCCGTCCAAAGAAATGCAGCCTAGGGTTGCATTCCTTTCGACGGCACGGAGCACTCTGCACGCTACACCGCGCAATAATAATAATACAGAACGTAACAATAAAATAAATACGATCTGTCAAACTCAAACTCCAGAAGAAATGAAATTATTTGTTTAATTTCCGTGGCACTTTGATGTAAAGAGCGCAAAAATGGAAATTTTAATTTGCTTCTAATTCTTGATCAGAACATCCTATATTGATAAATTTGGCATCATTTGATGCATTTTTGAATTCTAAACAACTTTTGTATTTGTACTTTTGTTCTATAATAATTAGGGGAAAATTTATCACCAAATGAAAATTTTAGCATTTTATTCCCTATGTAACAAAAAAAAAGTAGACACCCGGTATATATAACATATAGGTATATCTTCAATATTTTGTGTACATGACTAGCAACTAACAGTAATAATAATAATAGTAATAATAACTAATAGTAATAATAATTATTCTAGTAGAATTTAAAATTGATGCTTTTTTATCTGCTTAAAATTGACTTTAGTTAAGGGGGGGGGGGGGGGACACCACTTTGAGCACTCTGAAAATAGATAAAGTTTGAGAATTTTTTTTCGGATAGACAGAATAAAGCACAAGTTCCGTTATTTTTGTACGTTTTAGAGCTTTATTTGGTCTAGAATTTAGAAAAGTTTCAACCAAATTTCAGAAAAAAAATAAAAATAATGGTGTTAGAAAAAACGGGACAACCCCATTCGCTCATTTATGGACTCGTGTTTAAAAAACATTGGTCCGTTTTTTGAAAATTTCAGGGTGGTGTCCTCCCTTTAAAATATTTATTATGAAACTGGTCGTTAGTTGCAAAGGTTGAGAAATACTGGTGATACTAATTTTAAAATGAAAAATGTAAAAATATATGTATATGTTTATTTATTCGCGGTATGGTGGGAAAGTTTATTTTGTTTCATTTATCGCGAAATAAGTGTTAAAGAGTTAATTTTAGCGTGATTCATGTTTTGACGGAAACCACTCATTTATAAACTAACCCAAATTATAATTTGGTTGTTTGAAATATAGCAGCTAGGCCTATAAGTTTAGAAAAATCGCTGTTTATAGCTTGTATTTGACACTAAATAGGTACGTACATTTAAAGTTTAGTTTAGAAATTCTTAGCAAAATGTTTTTAGTCTGACCATATAATTAGTGGAAAATAACAACAGGAAATTATTTAAACATTATTTTCTTCTACGTAGAAAACAATTTGGTAATTTTTACGGAATAATTTGCTTAGTAAAATAAGTACAATCATGTAATAATGATATACGTACATACATAACTTAATTATAATTAGTGTATTAATTGACGTACTCAACGTGCATCTTCATCAGTAAAAATGATGCAAATGATATTTACAATAAATAAACAGAACATAGAAACAAGTTACTAGACGTTCCAAATACAAGTAACTAGATTATACAATTTTCATAAATTATTCATTAAAGGAAGCCAAATTTTATTTGAATCAGTTTCTAGTCACACTGATTAATGTTATCTTTTCTTTATAAATTTCTATTGCGTTTCTTATCAATCTCCTGCAATTATAATTACAATTATAATTATAATTAAATATACTATTTTTTATTTTATATAAATCAATTAATAATATTAAATTAATTATTAAATTACTAATTCAACATTCATTATGTAATTTTCCGAACAGTCAGTTACAATAAATAAGTTGTATTAAGGGGGTAGTACACTTTGAACGTCCAAAAAGTAAGGCATTTTCGTTAATTTTTTTAAGCAATAAAACACTAAGGGAGGGCAAATATGTTATAACCCATTTATTACTCATCCTTCGAACTACAATTTGTATTTTTTTGAACTCGATCGGCGCCCCCCCGTGGCCGGTGCACCAGGTCGCGCAGACGTCCTCGCGCGGAAGTCGGAAAACGGCGTGGGAAAATACTCCTTCCCATGTGATCCTGGTACATAAATCGAACTAAATCCTAATTAGTAATGAAATTTGGGTTAGAAATACGTATTCCGATTTTTTTTAAATTGATTTTTTCTAAAGTTGTGGCCTTAGGAAAAAAAAATCCATTTTTTCACCCTAAAAATGCTTACAAAATCGTGGATTAAAAATCCATTTTTGACAAAATCAAAAATGTGGATACGTATTTCTAAGCAGAATTTAATTCTGAACAAGAAAACCTAGGCGATATCCAAATTTGATGATAACTGGTTAGAGTTATTTCCCACACCAGTTTGAAAAACCTCGTTTCGAGATAAACGGCGTTCATTTTTCTCGTGGAAAAGTATTTACCTTCAATCGGCTATGCCGGCTCCATACATTTTTTAGGAAATCGCTTCGTAAAGCGGTAAGGAATATTCTGGCGGACTTGGAGTCTTTTCTAAATTAAAGTATACATCCCAAGGAACATTTTAAGCCAAAAAAAAAAAAATGCATTTTCAAAAAAATTCAAAGTGTACTCCCCCCTTAAACGAATAAATTCAATATTAATTAATAATATTAAATTAATTATTAAATTACTAATTCAACATTGATTATGTAATTTTCCGAACAGTCAGTTACAATAAATAAGTTGTATTAAACGAATAAATTCAATATTAACTTGAACATGTTTTGTATTTGAGCTACCTGTCTGAACATAGTAATTAGAACAGTGTGAATTAACGTTAAATGTGTATAGGTGAGTCATAGACAAGTTTCGTTTACGGCGCGAAAGCAAAAATCGAGTGATCAACCGTCGCCGTCGTTGGTCCGATTGTCCGAATGTCGAAAAATTTCGTTTCGCGCGCATTTGAAAGACGACTCATAGACTGACTGACTCATCTGCCTTACCCGACGTATGATTTTACAAGCACTAAACGTTTATACATCATAATAGAGGCTATAGATTGATTTGAATTTGTGTTAGTAGTGATATGTACATAGTTTGAAACGCAGCGAAAAGTAAAAGCTGTTCGCAGAAATTTAATAAGAATTCTATTTAAATTCGTTGTTATTATTTTTATCAATACATGTAAAAAAATTTAGATACATTGTATATAGCGAAGTACTTTTATTTCTGAGGCACATTATATATTTACATATATACAAAAACATATTGGCTCGTATTCTCATCTCACTTTTAAAAGTGATTTTTGTTAAAATTATTTTTGACGTTTTTTATTTGAATTTAACAACATTAGATATAAAATTATATATTAAAAATAGAAATACTAGTCATATTTGATAAGTGGTAGAAGTAAAAATTTATTTTAAAGCATACAATAAAAACACTTTTTCATAAACAAAAGAGGTGGGAATACGAGCCCATTGTAATATATATATATATATACGGCTGCTGCGGTTAGAATTTCGAAATATTCGGATGCATTTTTGGTGATTGCATTAATGGTGATATCAATTGGAGAGTCTTCAGGAGCTTCAGGAGTCATTTAATATTTATTACTTTTGAATAGAAAATAAGTTGTATACACACAAATATTATAAATAAATTGCACACTTTTCTCAATGTGAAAATGTCACTTGTGTATAAATATAAAATCAATATAAATAGAAACAAATTGCGTATAAACAATTTACTTAGAAACAAAACAAAATTCAATTATCTACTACTAGATTCTTAGAATTCTTGAAGATACTGAGTGGTTCGAAATTTGCGTTTAGAATTCTAATAGGTTGTAAAAATTTCATTGGTTTATGTTCTTGATAAGTAAATAGACACAAGAATGTGCTGCTAGAAATTGATTTGAATATTGTATTTTATATAAAAGATAGAATTTGCTTATATGGTTTCACAAATAAAACAGAATAAAACTAGCCTGAAACGTTAGGATTACATTATTTCGTATGTTAGGTTGAATTGTGCTGAATCTAAAAATGATCTCAAATAACGCTTTATCTGATTCGATTTAATTTAAACAAAAACTAAGTTGTAATTTACATTCTTCGAATGTTTATTCTTAGTTAAGTCATCAGTGTTTAACAGAAACTTTAAAAATATATTATTTTACTGTTGATTTGAATTTTTTACTAGATGTAATAATTTTTGATTGTTTTCTCAGTATATCAAAATATTTTAATTTAATTTAAATATCAACTAAATTCAATTTCTGCTACATATAACTCAATAATACATTTTTTTTAAATTTTATATATGTGGTTTCATTACAGGCAATCAATTATTTTTTCAAAAAGAATCAACCACAGTATAATTAAAATTTTAAATTAAAGAAAAAATACAATAAAATTATTATTTGATTTAAATCATTTGTGTAATGTTTGTGTTCAAAATTTTCAATAAATAAAATTTTAAAAAAAATAATATTGTAGTATATACAATAGATGTTTTATACATTTTGAATGGTACTACAAGCTCGATTATGGGTGTGAAATTCTAAAAAAACTACATTATCTTAAAACTAATGTTAGATAACACATATATCTTAAAATACGACTTAAAGTACCAGTTAATAATTAATGTAATTTCGTAAATGCATGGTAATAAAAAGTAACAGAAACAAATTTAAAATCTCCAACATTTATGCAGAATTTTAGTGATAATACAGTAAATTGTTTATAAGATGGCAAATTTTTTTTTATCCTAATGTAAAGTATCCTAATTAAAATTTTACGGTTGTTGCTATTTCCCATAATATTGGTAAACAAATTTTAATCAATAGATTTCTTTACAATAGATTTATAAATACCAGAAAAATTCAAGTCAACAATATCTAGTTTACAATACAAGCAGACTAGAACCTTACAACTTTTTAAAATGTCATAACCATACTCTAAACCCAATCCAATTAAGTATTTCGCATCGTAAATCCATTTTACATTAATCAAAAATGGCAAAAACCATAAATTATTAGCCAATAAAACCTGTAAATATACAAGTAGGTTCATTGAATAATTGAATGAGTAAATTAGATTTAACTATTTCACAAATCAACAAAAAGCGTGAAGAGCTAGCTGAAAGCTTTGTGAACTAACTATCCGCGCAAATAAAATAGATAATAAGACGATCGTTCGATGCAAAAACGTTCCTGTTAATACACTGGTAGTATTATTATAATAGAAAAGGAAATTTAAGTGTTCGCACACGCAGTCGTCAGCAACTTTATGACCCATTATTGAAGCAGAACACTTACCATGTCGCGGCAAATTATAATCCCTTCAGATAAATTTTAAATACAAGTGGAACTAAGTTTATTGTTGGTCAAGTTGGAAGTGAATTCAAATTGCATTTGAAGCCAATATTATGTATATGCATTCTGAAATACTAATTGAATAGATTGATTTCCATATGGTTAGATGTTATTTGATTTTGAATGATCATTGCGTAGAATGTTTGGTAAATTATTATTTATTTAATGGTACGATTAGTTTAATGCGACTATTAATTATTTAATATTCGTATTAAGTTGATTGATCATATTAACAAACTATCTAAATGTAGATTCATAATTCGTCACCTTATTGCAGAACTAATCTATCTCAATTTTTTTTGTAAACTTGATATATTTATTATAAAGTCATATATTTTCATTACAGCACTAGCTCCTGTCTGTATCATTAGTGAATACCAACTTATGCCAGCTCATGCAAAAATATTCTCCATGCGAAACACTAACAAAAGAAAATTTTAAACCACTTTACATCAAAACTAAAAAAAAAATGTATTTAAGCGCAATTTGTAATAGTATATTATGTTACGAGGATCAGAAACCGATGATTATTGTGTTAAGCTTAGACATTTGTGGCCAAGACAAAGCCGAGGCCAAGCAATCTGGACGAAACACAGAAAGCTTTCTATTCTAAGTTTTAAATTATTTTAAATTAAAGAAATACAATATTAATTTAATAAATAACTGCTTGTAAACTTCCATATATGCAATATTAGTTATATCTCATTACTATCAACCGATTCAAATATTAGCCAGTTTATTTTATCGGTTTCATGCCTTGGCTTCAATATACATTTTTTCTAAAGATTCAATTTCAGCACATTTAACATCTATAATGCCACATGAACATCCACTAGAGACTAGTGACTCCACTAGTGACTCAACATTTTCACTGACCAAAAACTTACAGCTGTCGATGGGGGCATAGTTTACAATCGGGAAAACCAAAATATCCCGTTTCACATGTTCGTCCAATAACATTCGCTTTGCACTAACGCTGTCCGTCCGCCGAATTTCTCGCATTCGAAACTCAAACTACCCCGTCATTGTAATTCGTTGTAAGCGAGAAAACTGCATCGCGACAGAAGCCATTGCCATCGGCCGATCTACTAATGTAGAAATGATTCGAACCCACGTTGAAATAAATTCGCCGGTTTGATCCAAGTTCTCTTCGGTTCAAATGTGTTCTGTGAAGATTTTTTTCAAGATTTTTATCCTGTTAATTCGTTTTGGAGATCCTGGATGCTAGCTTCTCAAGTATGCCGAAAGTGAAAACGAAATATGCCAAAATTATATGCCTTTTATGTGCTATTTACTTGCTAAACTCAAAAATTTTGTGCTAAAAAAAATAGAACTTCCGGTTTGAGGCTAGGTTAGGTTAGGTTAGGTTTAGGTCAAGCCGGAAGTTCAATTTTTTTGAGCACAAAATTTTTGAGTTTGGCACATAAATAGCACAAATTTTGACTTATTTCGTTTTCACTTTTGACATACTTGAGGGAACTAGCTTTCAGGACCTTCGTTTTGGTTATATAAATATATATATATATATATATATATATATATATATATATATATATAAATATATATAAATATATATAAATATATATATAGCCGTCATAAAAAATATAAATATAAATATAAAAATATAAAATATGTAATAATATATATATATATATATATATATATATATATACAAATATAAAATATAAATTGCACATTTTACAAATAAATAAATAACAACTTGAAAATACTCATTATTAAAGTTAAGTTATGGTACTTGATTTATTAAATAGTTGATGTATTCCGATCTCAATAAAAAATTGCTATTACTTATTTTTTTTTTTTAAAATTAGAAATAAATTTTATAATTTCTTATTATCTTACCAACCATTGGTTAAGTAAATGGATGCAATTTTTTTGCTAAAAAATTTTGTTTTATAAAGTTAATAAAAACCTGTACACACGTATGAATGTAAAATAAATAAGAGGAAAAAATTATATATGATCTTTTTAAAAATTATTTCTACAAGACACTCGGTCTCATAATAAAAATATGTTTCTTATAACGGATTTCTTCAATCTAAAAACTCGTATAGTTGAAGGTGCATGCATATCCATAGAAAATAATATTGGTTAAAATTGAAAAAGATATTGTTAAATCATATGTTTTCGTAATAGTAATATTTGATAGAATACCGAAACGTTTTATAGAATAGAATAATATAATTCAAGTAATTTATAGCAAACATAATTGACACGATTGTCTCAAACAAACATCATAATAAACAACTTTCTGAAAGATTTTTAATATATAAGTCCCCTGTGTTTGTTGGGCGACTACAATTAATTTCATTCATTCAATTTATTTAACAAAATAATTGATATGAATATAAACGGTGTATATAATAACAAAATATTTTTTATGTTTATAGTAAATATAGAATTATTATTCGTTCTTTACTCATATGTTCAAATTTTATTTATGATTTTATGCATTATGCATTGTTCGATTAAAATGAAAATATAAAATATAGAGCAAAAAAATAGATAATTCATATTTTTCATTTAGTGGTTACAATATAACCTTACCATAAATAATATAAAAAAATTCCGGATTTGGAAACTGACATTTCCTTTGATTTTGGTACTGGACGCAAGACGGTACGCAACAAGAATATTGGATCTATAAAAAAATATTATACATTACAAAATTGCCATAAGATACATACAGGGTATTAATTTCAATAGTTTTTTTATTCATATGCAGTAATAAAATGTTTAACTTACCTTCCTAAATATCGAATAATATTCATAAAAGAAAGCCGTGTACGAAAGCGCCCAATTATCGTCAGTAACCAAACACCCTGTTTCTACCTGATAAATTTTTGACATTTCTAAACAAAAATCGTCTTGAAATATTAATTGCTTTAATTAATTTAATTAATTAGTTTAATTAAGCTAGTAACGAATAAAAAAACCATTTAAAAAACTTGGCACCGGGACCAACAGATGTTCTGCTATTCAAGTGAAAACTCCCCTAACCTCCCTGACTGCAATCTTTTGCGCGCAGATTTCGGCAGTAGCCGAAGTCGCCCGAACACGAGGACGAACTACCTACTTTGTCGGTAAACTAGAATCCAACAGTTTTTATGTAAGCAAATATTTTCTTCTGTCTGTCAACAAAATGTATAAAGATTATACAATAAACATTAAGTAAATATGTCGATTTTGCTTGTCAAACATGCATATTTATTTAAATATAAACGATGAAAATTAAACACGTAAAGAAATTTTAGACAAACTCATGGAGTTCATTCCTGAAATTGTAAGTTAACATTTGTCAAGTTAAAAAAATAAATCGATATGTTAAAATTGAAAAATAAATTAAGTGTTGAAAAATATTATATTTATCAAATATGTGAGTATTCAAATAATAATCTGAAAATGAAAAAACTCATATCAGCTCTACCACTGAGCTAATATTTGAATACTCACATATTCATTCATTAATTCGAGTAACAATCAACTATTCTTTACTTTATACACCATATATGTATCTCATTTAGTGATTGAATAAGTTGCATTTTGTTTTTTATTGCGTTTATCTGAAAATATTTCAACACTTAAATTGATTTTTATTTTTATATTAAAATATTAACTAATATAATTTTTCAATAGTTTCAACGGAAATATTTGCCAAAGTTCGTATGCGTTCTGTGTTATGGGAACATCAATGAATTTCATGAATATAAATAAAAAAATTTAAACGTTCGTCAAAGTTTAGAAAAACACTTAGATATGTCAAAATAATAGACAATAATAATAGACAAAACAATTTAGATGATTTTGTACCCAATCTTAATATTACGGATATGCTACAAAATAGAGCAAATATAAACAATGAAATTCATATCGTTTGAGAAGATATTATACAAAATGAAGGCCATAGATCTGAAACCAGTAGACCTGAAACCAGCAGATCCGTAATTGTAGTTGATTAAGATAATCAACTATAGTTTCAGATCTGCTACTTGTTCAAACGATACAGGCTCGATAAAAATGCAATTCCATGGCTTTAATATCCAACAAACGTCATTAAACGTTATACTGACAAACGAAATATTCGTGCTAAAATAATATTGCAAGAAAGTAAAAAAGTTAATTCTTATAAAATCAACAAAAAAAATAAGAAGAAGAAATTTAATAGGTTGAAGCCAGAAATCAAAATCAATTCTACTAAATATGGTAAAAATATGTTATATATATGTATAACATGCGATAGACAGTATATAAAAATTCATCACAATTTCATAATGCATTCATATAAATATAAAAATATTCGATACAAATGTTATCAGTGCGATTTTAAAACACTGAAAAAATCGTCTTTGAAAAATCATCATATGACTGAACATATTAAAAAACGAAGAATTAAATGTAAAATTTGCAATAAAATTGTTTCTACATTCTTGGGTAAGAATTTGTATTTTACTCCATATTTATAGTTCATGTTTTTTTTAAAGAATTTTGTAAGTAGAAGACTGATCTCAGGAGCGGATCCACGGGGGGGCGGGGGCATGCCCCCTCTCCTTGGGCCTAAGAACATAATACAAAATACATACAAATATATCTTCCACACAACAATTATTATTAACGCACCTCTCATACAGCTAGATCTAGATCCGCCCCTGATTGATCTACACTGGTAAATTTAGTTACAAAATGTGGCATTAAATTCAAATATAGTGATTTCCAAATTACACAAACTCACACGTAAAAATATAGAATTTGCTGAATAAGTAAGTGTATTTACACTTTATCTTAAATCATTCACACAACTCTATACGAACATTATTCAGTCTGACAGTTTAAATTTTTTTAAATGTTAAATATGTTTCACTTTTCAAAGATTTTTACGTTATCATCTCGGACAATGTTTAATTATTAAAACATAATTATTACGTACTACTCTAATAAAAACATAACATAATGAAAGCTTAACATTACATTCACTACATGAACCACCTCAAGTTTGAAACGAGAAAAATAAAAACAAAATAATTAAGAGAGAAAATTAAATATCATGTGTTTAGATTTTCCGAAATTTTAACAAATCAGCGAACAAGGTCAAATATGTCTTATGTCCTAGATTTTCCACACAGAATTCTTAAAAAAAATTAACTATAGATTTAAATAGTATATGTATGATATTCAACAAGTCAGTTTATTTTTATTTACTTAAACATAACAAAAATTTAAACTTGTATTCTTCGAATTGTTGTCAACTTGTAATAGAAAAAGTATAAACAAATATTATATAAGAGAATAAAAAGGTGTACACCTACATTACATTATTTAGTTCATTATTTTATTATAGTAATTGTTTTTTATAAGAATAAAAAGGTATACACCTAGCTAGAGTGCTGGCACTCAAACTGTTAATTCATATTCGGCTAACGATTATTTATCAGCTTTAATCTTTCAAATAAATTTTATTTTGTTGTCTTCTTCTAAAATAATGAGGTGAAAAAATTCGACAACCTATACTAATTCGTAATTCTATTTTTCTTTTTAGAATCAAATGAACATAGAATAATGAAACACAAACAGACTTTGTGCAATATTTGCATGAAAAGTTTCACGAAACCAGCTAGTTTACGTCAGCATAAATATAAACACGATAAACTTCATTTATGCCACTTGTGTGGTAGAATATTTGCTACCAGCAACAGATTACGAAACCATAATTGTCATTTCTAGAAGAAAAATTTTTCCTGCAACATTTGTAACTGGTGTTTTGAGACACCACGCAACTTATACGAACATAAGAAGTGGCATAAATAATACTGAATTTGTAAATTATTTTTCTACATGTAAAAACACAGTGTTAAAAACACTGCACATATTATTTTTAAATATGTATGCAGAGTTAGTTCCTTTTGAATTGTTATGTTCAGTTAAGTTACTTTTGTTGGTGATTTTCGTCTAATGATTTTTAAACATATTTATGACAAAATACCAAAAAGTTTTATTTTTTATTATTTGTTTCTTTCAAGTCGAATAAATTGATTCGATGAATAATTTGTTATCCATTACTAAAAAAATATATATTGTTAGTTAACATACACACACTTGACAAAAAAAGAGAATATGTCTATTTTGTATTATTGTTTATTCAAACGATATGAATTTCATTGTTTATATTTGCTATATTTTGTAGCCTATCAGTAATATTAAGATTGGGTACAGAATCATCTATATTGTTTTGTCTATTATTATTGTCTATTATTTTGTCAGATTTAAGTGTTTTTCTAAACTTTGATTAACGTTTAAATTTTTTTGTTTATATTCATGAAATTTATTGATTTTCCCATAACAAAGTAACGCATACGAACTTTGGCAAATTTGGCATGTTTGACAAGCAAAATAGACATATTTACTTAATGTTTATTGTATAATCTTTATGTACATGTAAATGCAAATAAAGTTCATGATACAACAGTGGATCAGTGTATTCATTACATGGCACAATCATTCAGTAAATAAATTATGAAGACTTACATTAAACAAAAAGGCAAAATAATAAAAAATGTGTGTGTGCAGGCATATCAAAAACATTTGTTGGACTAGGTATAGAGGAGTGACAGGTTCTGCCTAGTATCTTATTTCTATGTTCTGTTTATTTACTGTATATATACATATACATTTATCACGCTTGGCCTGATTTTAATCATTTGATTTTTTTTAATAATAATTAATGATTTAAATCAATTTTAATTAATTAGTTTTTGTTTACTAAATTTTATTTTAACAATTGATTAATTAAAGTATCTAGATACATCTAGCACAAAATAAATATTCAAATAATATAGTAATATGAAAATTATAATATTCAAAATATATTAAATAATATTTAAGGATAATGCAATCTATAATGATAGGTATACAAAAGGTATTGCAAATAAAAATTTTGATATATATTTTTAGTTTTTATTTTTAATATCTAGTAAATTATAAACAAAAAAATTTGTCATTTCACATTAAGTCGTCATCATGGCAACTTGCTACTCCAGGTCCTGTAACTCATATATTTTTTAGATTTTTGTTAAATTTTCTACGTAAATTTGTTTTACATTTTATCTACTACCCGTTGACACCAATTATATATATATATATATATATATATATATATATATATATATATAATGGACACTATCTTCATGAATATAATAGACATTACCTTATGAAATGTATTTACGTAGAAAATTCGACTAAAATCTAATATCTAATATCTAAAATATATATATATATATATATATATATATATATATATATATATATATATATATATATATATATATATATATATATATATATATATATATATATATATATATATATATATACAGTGCGATATTTTTATCTCTGAACATATGAACTGAACTACATACAAATTCCCTATGTTCATGGAGACATCCCTGACAGTTATGCAACCAATCATACGTAATATGATATTTATTTGAATAAAAAATAAAATATTTAACAGAATATGGTCATTTATTGTAAATTGCTGAACACTTAAATTTATAAATAATAATAATAAATAATACTATACATTTTTAAACAGATTTCTTGAAATAATGCGAATAGTTTAATGCTTTCTAAATATTTTGTTGAAAGTAATTCATTTTTTTTTTCAAATAACTGTCACATTATGTAAGATTGGTTGCATAACTATCAGGGATGTCTCCATGCGTCTGATGTGTTTTTTTTAAAATTGAACATAGGAAATTTACATGTAATTTAGTTCATATGTTCAGAGATAAAAATATCGCATTGTATATATATATATATATATATATATATATATATATATATATATATATATATATATATATATATCTTTCGTATCATTTTTTCTGATGAAGATGTACGTTGAGTATGTTGATTATAAATACACTAACTACAACCAGAAGCTGTTTTATTTGAATATAATGAGTTCTGAAAGATTTTTTACTATGTTATTTATTACGGATTTGCTATATTTAGAATAAGGAAATATTTGGCAATATACTCTACTATCATACAATATATCCATCTCTTCTTGATACGGTACTGATAAGTAAATGACGTAGCAAAACTTATTTCGGTATATTTCCCTACACAAAAATAAATACTGCTATCAATATTTCAATATTATGAGAGATGCGAATTTTCAATAGATAATTTATATTTTTCCAAATAAAGGCACTACGGTTTTCTATTTACTTATTTGCACTGTACTTCAATGGCTGTCAAATTTCTACGTGTTTCACAATAGTTTTTATTTACATTGCTATACTTACGTAGAATGATTCAGCAGAAAATTTAGCATATATGTACCTATATTTAATAATACACTGTAATTTGTATAAAGGCTCCTTATACTATACAATAGCGATACTACACAAACACAAATAAACATCTGTTTACAGACGTATAGGGACAGGGCTAGCTTAGTACACTGTTAACTTTCAAATTGTTAAAAAATCGTGGTGAAACTGCTTCACCTCCGATTTCGATGAAACTTTGTCTAAAAATTCCTCTAAAAATATCAATAACGGAAAAAATAATAATAAGTGGTGGTCAAGTTAGGTTAGGTTAGATTATTCAATAACTAACTTAGAAAGCTCTTTTTACGTTTTGTGTGGAAAATTGAAAACTTTAATATTTTTTGTTGTTAAAATTCAGCCTATTTTGTCGACAATATTTTTTATTTATTTATTTATTTTTATTTTCAAAGAAATAGCATTATCGAACTTGTATTAAAAATATATGCAATACATTACGTTGCAATTTCTATTAAAAAAATAATAATTACTTTTTATCTAGATCAGCAACTTTTCTTTAAATCATAACTAGCGACCATTAAAAAAATAGTATTATATAATTTAATTATACGCTTTCAGCTCAACCAGTTATATATATATATATATATATATATATATTGAAAATATTTTTTGCTATCATTATAATATGTAATAACATACATACATATATATACACAATCACGCCATGTACCCAAAAGGGTGTGGCACAAACTCTTTTCATCATCCCGAAATCAGTCGCCTCCAAACATTCCTATCCAAACAAGCATTTATAATTCCTCTCATACATGCTCTTTTATTCCTACTACTTGGAAACTTTTGCTCACGCAAGCCACCCTCTCAATCATACCACTCCAACTACTCATCGGACGTCCACGCAAACGTATACCATCAAAATCATTCAAATAAATCTTTTTAACCAAACGTTCATTAGACATTCGCTCAACATGTCCGAACCATCTTAACTGATTAACACTGCAACTTTTGCTACAACATTTTTTTCAATTTCACACTCATCATACACTAATCTATTTCGTACTCGATCTCTCCTATTTACACCACATACCCCACGTAAAAATCTCATTTCCACAGCAGTCATTTTCCGTTTATGTTTTTGCAACCAAACCCAACATTCACTACCCTATACATCACAACGTAGGCACCAAAACTGCATTGTATATACTCAAACGGGCTTCATTTACATTCCTAGCAAAAGTTTCCAAAGCACCTAAAACCTTACAACCAGCATTTACTGTCCTTTCAAAACGGCCATCTCTAGACAACAAACTACCCAAATACACAAATTCATCTATCTGCTCTCAACGTGCACCAACCATCAATATATACATTACATTCAGTAATAACCTATAATAAAAAATTTAATTGTACGCCTATGGTGCCACAGAGTATAAGCTCCATCGTGGAAGGCCTCGACCGCTTGCGTCCGTCCTATACGTTACGTTCAACTGCTTATGCCGAATAATATAGATAAGCATACAAGTAAGCCATGACAACGACAAGGATGGGTCAAAGCAATTATCTCTGGTCAAATACATTTTTTAGCTCGTTTTTATTTTTAATATAGATACTTCGTCTTTTTTCTTTTTTTCTCTTTCAAAACCATCTTTTGTTCCATTCTGTATTCCGCAGCAAGAATTTAAAAGAATATTTTTATAGGTTAAGTTAGCTCCGAAATGATTTATAACCGTAAAGCAATTTTCAAACATATTTTATTTTCTTTATTTTGTGTAAATTTCGTTACTGACCATTTTTTTATAAAATAATTTATTGTATTATAATGTGTCCAGAGGACGTAAACTCATTCATTTTAAATTCAGTAGAGTTAGAATTCAGTAGAGTTGTACGAAATTGCTTTTAAATATTATATAGTGTATACAAATTATTTTAGGTACAAATTTACTTCAAACAATAGATTTCTTTTCAATACACTGTAAAAAATCAGTATAAATTTACATAATCATAGTAATTTTTTACTGTAATTTCATAAATTGTTAGTTAATTATAGAAAATTTATGAAATTACAACAAAAAAATGTAGTGAAATTACTGTGTAATATAAATTTACACAGATTTTTGTATATTGTGTTATCTGGATACACTATACGAATTTTTTTATACGAAAACCGGGAAAACCCGAGAAAAGTCAGGGAATTTTGTTGATCCTGGAAAAGTCAGGGAATTTTATTTGTAGTCAGGGAAAAAATTTGTTTGGCGAATTCACAAAATTACAAACACAAATTTGTATTTCTATTATTATAATATCTCGGCAAAAATTAATGAATTTCACTTTTAGTGTATATTAAAATTATTTTTATCCCAATTTTTTTCACACATCTATACTTAAAAATCTTAAGTATACATGATTTTTTTGCTGAAACACAAATAATGTTCTCTGTAACGTAGAAAATACTTTTAACAAATTAGAGAATGCCTTTTAATATTGTATTATATACATATACCATATTAAAAGTAGAGATATGTTATATGTATGCTCAGTTGATATTAAACTGAAATTTATATAAATTATTTATTAAGTTTTTAATTTTTAATTAATTTTTTACAAAAACTAATAAATGAAATTATTATTTTTTTAAAATTTAAACCAATTATTTTTTATATGTATAAATTGAGAAATACTTAAAATCAATGCATTTTCTTATAAATATTAAAACATTTATCAATTTAAACTTTACTGATAGTAAGTTATCACTCGATTATACAAAGCATTGTTAACTTAACTAGATTGTCAAGTTTACGCATTGGAAACTTTGTGTTTAACAACGTAGTTAACTAAAATTGTAGTTTTCTAGAGATAGGGAAAAATCACCAAAATTCTAAGGATTATAAATTTATTATTTCAAAGCATCAAATCGAATACATGTTTACATAAATTCAAGAACAATATTAAAAAATGACTACATAATATTAACTGAAATATTAATTTAAAAAAATTAAGTATATTAAAGAAAAGTTTTAGTAATAAAATTTGAAAAAAGAATTTGTAATTTTTTGAAGTATTATTAGGATTTGTACCATTCACCAGAAATGGTAGACAAAATCTTTAGATTCTTTTTTACAAAAAAATCAGAACTTAAACCTTTTAATGCATCTTTTTCCCCGAAATTATGTTTTTCAACTGCGTTGACAGTTCCCTGCCAGCTCGTAAAATCATTATGAAATATGACTAGATCATAATGCATACTAAAACTTAAAACTTATCTGAATCGATTTTTGATATCTCAAATTTTAGGGAAAATTGCAAAGTTTATGTTCAAAATGGCTAAAAATATTTTTTTTAGAAATCCGGCCAGTTAAAGCTTAAATAATTCAGGGTGGCTAAAACTTTGTGAAAACCAGTTTCCCTGGCTTTTCCCGGTTTTACAGAATTTTTTTTTTAAATTTTAATTATTAAACAAATGTAAATCAAAGATTTCTAAGTGTAAGTGTAAAAAAAAATTGGGATAAAAATAATTTGAATATACTGAAAGTGAAATTTATTAATTTTTGCCGATATTACAATAATTGTAATTGTAATTGTAATTTTTGTGAATTCGCCACCCTGATAATATTTAAATTATTGGAAGAAAAACTGTTTTCAGATGGAAATTGGACCCTCATTTTTTGAGATTGCTTAACTACAATTCACCTATTTTCAATGAAATTACATAAATAAATTTGCTAGTACAGACAAAAATAAATATTTATTTTTTGAAAAAAATCATTAATTTATCTTCATAACTTCCATCTGAAAAAAGGCAATTTTTTGAGGCTTCATTACTGTAACCTTCCCTTAATTCTATTTTATATTTTTAATCTTTGGTTTATAATTTTAAATGTATAAAGTTATACTTCGATAGTTAACATTATCAAAGTAGTATTATAAACATTTATACGTTTCTAATTACTATTTAAATGTTTCACAAACTTATTAATAATTATATTATTATAGAAAATAAATACTTTATAAATTAAATTAGCATTTATGCTTTACTGAATAATATCACAAAAAAATCTTAAACAAAATATAAATTGAAAAATGAAAATAAAAAAATATAAAAGTAATAATAAAAAAAGAAAATAAATTGACAACTTTCTAATAAGGTACTTATTGTACGATTTTCAAGGCAACTTGACAATAATTATAAATGTCTCAAAAAAATCAAGTAACTTTATGCATCGTTATATGGTCTTTGATAAAATGGTAATGAATAACATTTAGGCTGTATATTTAGATTCTTTAAATTTCTTCATTTCTACAAATTGTTGCTGAATATATTGCTTGACAAAATGTTCAATTTTATCGTTAACTGGTAGGGGTTTTATTATTACTTTTAGACTATTTTCTGCATGATTTTCCATCCAATGATCTGTTGCTTCTAGTATGGTTACTGTTTTAAAATCGCATGAATTACATGCGTAACTGTAAAAAGAATTATAATTAAAAATAATTTAACAATATTTTCAAAATTAATTATAATTATTATCGATAAATACTTACCGAAAGTATTGTAGTTCAGTATGCAAATGAAAAATAAATTCTTTGACAATTTTGTTTCTGTATTCTTTACAAAACGGACAAACATATGAATTTTTCTCCGCTAAAGCATGTATCGTAGGAAATTGTGTCTGAATTGTTGGCTCTGCATTTTCAATATTCGGTTCTTGATCCAAATTAAACGGATCAATAGCGTTTTCAATTGCTGTTCTCGATTGAATTGTCTTATGTTTTATAGTTACTTCAGGTTCTTCCAGAAAAAATATATAAATAGGTATTATTTTTTATAAACTACGGCATTATAAATAAAATGATTGATTGAATTCAAACTATAGAGAAAATTTTATTTACGAGGGAAACCACTTGTAAAATCTGGTGTACAAATTTATTAAAATCCTAGTAAAATATGGTACAATCCGTAAAATTATGGTAAAATATATTAAAAATATTTTTAAAAATCTTGTAAAATCCTGGACAATTCGTATAGAATCCATAAAATCAAGGAAGAAAGACTACAATTTCAACAATCATACGTGAAATTTGTAAAATCTGAAGAAGTGGTTTTCCCCTCGTTTATTTATTGATTTGATAAAATAAATAAAAAATTTATATATATATATATATATATATATATATATATATATATATATATGTATAAATTTTCGTGGGTTAAAAGCTGTTTGTTAGGGCTTTTGTTATTTTATATGAAATATTTATTATATTTGTCGTGCTTGTATGAGTAGTTTCTAGATAAATGTGCTAAATGTCATTGTGTAGACTTCTGTCAGACTATATGATACTAATTTAAAAATTAATTAACAATTTCTCGGAGGATTTGATTTGATTAGAAGCACTGTATTCGAATAGAAAGAAATAGTAACGCTGTGAGCTTCCAACGACACGACAAATATATTGGGACTGTAGTAAAACTATTGCTTACCTTGTTCAATTGGCAGAATTGTACAGTTTCTCGGTAGTGGTGCCAGAGTTTGTGGTTTATTTTTATAAATAATCGGCGATAATATATACGTTTTTGCATTTAGATCTTTATGAGAAATTCGTTGGTGAGCATTAATAAATCTGGGTGAAATAGCTCGAAAGAAACAATAACTACACTGATGCAAACAATGTGAGTGATGTTCGTTTATATGATCAATTACAACAGCAACTTCAATGTTTTTGGTGCAATAAATGCAATATTTTCCAACTGGAGAAAACTGATGAGAATACAAATGCATACGAAATACATCTGAAACGTTAGTTGTAAATGCACAATTTGATCCTGGACATTTATATAAATCGTTTAGTTTTGGATATTTCATCATCTCGTTAAAAATTTCCTTATTTTTACCGTAAAACAATACGTTCTTGTACGGAATTATTAGAATATTTTCTGGTTTTTTATTACCAACACTGTTAGTTACATTACATTTCTGAACAATTTCGCTAGGAGGGCATACCGTCAATGATTTGGAATGTAAATCATTTTTATTTTCTAAAGCAAGATTTCTAACGTTAACTGTTTTAAAGAAATGGGATTTTGGTGGTTTAGGTAAAGATTGCGAAGGTGACGGTTCGATTTGTGGTTGTAAAATAGGCGGATCTTGATGCTGGATTAATTGTTCTTGTATGAAATTTTGAGGTTCCAGTATCGGTACTGTTTTAGCTGATTCTTCGTTAAGTTGTTCATTGTGTTTAGCTATATTTTCATGTTTTGAACCTACATCAATTATTTGTTCCTCGTTGTTATCGTTTATAGTTGGCAATAAAGATGTAGAGACATTAGATGGGTTATTTTGTGTAATAGGAATTGATAAGTTTGCTGCTAATCTTTCAATTGTGTTTAGTACACTATTTTGTTTCAAATCAGATGACAACTGTAATTCAGTATCAGATAGGTCAATTTCTTCATGCTTTAAGCTTTCGGTCTTTACTTCATCATTATAAACATCGTCTGTTTCAGTTTCATTTCGATTCTGTTTATTATCATATTCAACTTTCGCAATAGTCAAAAAATGTTCTTTCGGTTCTTTGTCTACAGTTTTATCGGAAGATTTATTTTTTATATTTTCTTGCGATGTGATTGCATCTTTGTTAAGAAATTCTTCATTTGATTCCGATTCCATAGTACTATCGAGTTTAGATAATAAATTTTCGATTAATTGTGATTTAGATTCTCTCGGCGAAATTATATTCATTACTTCTTCCATTTTTTTCAAACGTTCACTTTCAATAAGAGTTTTTCGCATGGAAATATCATTTTTAGACTTTTTAACGGTAGATTTAAGTTTGCTTAATGGAATATCACCTTCATTCTTTGAACATCTTCTTTTGCCAGTTACTGTTAGAACATCTTTACTTATAAACATTTCTTTAATATCATCGTAAAGCATGTCTATACTATTTCTTCTTCGACTTCTTTTAGCTTTAATCTTTTCAAAATCTTTAACATTCACTGGTCTTTCTGGTGAAGAATATAACGATCTTTTTCTTTTATTATTTTTCGTTTTTTTACCGACTGATTCAACCACATTTTGATTAAATTTTTCATTTTCAACATGTTCAATTTCTTGATCTTGTGTTTCAGAAAACCTTACTACTTTTTTTTTATTATTAACAAATTCCGTATCGATTTCAGGAGTTTTATTTCTTTCAGTAATAATATTCTGTTTTGTTGTAGCTGCAATTCTATTTTCGATATTCGTTATACTAGGTTTTAAAGTTTTATTTATAGATTTCTCAATATTATTTTTAGATTTTTTAACGATAAGTTCGCTTAATGGAATATTATCTTCATCATTTGAAGAGCTTGAAACATATTCATTCTTTGAACATCTTTTTTTTCCAGTTGCTGTTAGAACATCTTCACTTATAAACGTTTCTTTATTATCATCGTGAAACAATTCTAAACTATTTCTTTTTCGACTTCTTTTAGCTTTAATCTGTTCAAAATCTTTAACAGCAAATGCTGATTTTCTTTTATTATTTTTTATTTTTCTAAAGACATTTTCATTTTCAATTTCTTGAGCTAGTATTTCTTCTGTTTTTTCTTCATTAAAAGATAGATTTTCTTCATTAGTTAGTTCGGTTTTATTTTCACTATCACTTTCATCCGAATCTGATATGCGACGTATGCGTTTTCTTTTTCTTTGTGGCTGAGAACGTTTAAAATTCTCGATGAATTTTTCTTTCATATGTTTCATAAGATTATAGAACAAGTTCCATGTTTGTTCTGAAAATTAATAAAATATAGCAGTAAATCGTTTAAATTCTACATTATTTCCAAAAATTAACTTAATACAAAATTCATGTTTATTGTTTTGTCACAGTAAAAACTTTTTCAGAACTCATTATATTAAAATAAAACTTTGGATATATATGTATACCGTCGTATTTGCCCGAATATAACGTGATATTTTTTTAAATAATTATTTCCCGTTAAAAAATTGACTCACGCTAAATTTAAGGTCTAAATAATGATTAGATTTTTTTTCTAAATATCTTTATGAAAAATTTCGGATGTCGCGTTATATTCGGGCATTTATACAAGTTCTAATGTATCAAGTTTTAAAAATATTTTAATGTATAATCTTACCTGCTTCTGATTCATTCAAATAATTCAGAAAATTATTTTTTTTATAATTATATTTATCATTTTCCGAAACGGTTGCTTCTAGTTTTTCAATACCCTCTTCATTTTCATCATTTGTTGTATTTGCCTCATCTGTTACTTTTTCTTTCTCCTTCAACGTATTATCTTTATCTGTTGTTAAACCTGTGCGATCTTCTATTGATACTTCTGTTGTATTAACATCTGTTTTGTTTGATGATGTTTCGGTTGGTCCATTTATTTTCGGAATTTTAAATTTTTGAATACCATTACCTTGTCCAACTTGTTTCATTTCAGATGAATGTAAACTATCTAATGGTGACTTAAAAGAAAATCTTGAATGTGCTTTTGACCCATTCTTTAGTGATTCAGGATTCATGTTGTTGATTTTTGATTTTTTATTAGAATATGTCACTATATTTTTAAATTTAGACCATCTAAATCTATCTCTATTTGAACTTTTATTAGCAAGAAATTGTCTATAAAGTTGTTGACCAATGTTAGTTTTAATTTGAAATAATGAAGGAATTTTTGTGTCTGTTTTTTTGTTTTTATACTGGCTGAATTTATTCGAATTAGGTGGTCTGTGCATATTTTGAAAATTCTTATTCTGTATAACATGATGAGTATGTGACATATTCTGATTTGAATTTAGATGTATGGGGTTGTTCAGTTGATTTGTTGGAAAAATTTCAAATTCATTTGAGTGATTTTGAAAATTTGTCGGCCTATCGGAAAATTTATTCGATTGATAATGGAAACTATTCGAATTTGAATTGACAGATGGTGGAATTTTGGAAGGTTTTGCTAGTTCTTGAAAAACAGATTCAGGTAATGGAGTCATTTTGAAATGTAAATGATCATTTTGATCTATATCTGAAGGTAATGTAGTTGAGGTAGCTTGTGCTGAGACAGTATGTCTATTTAGTTTTTGTCTTGCGGTAGAGAAAGTTTTTTCACCCTTTTCAGATGGTGGTGTACGACATTTAAACTTGTACATTGTATCTGTTGACTTGCTTCTTATATTATTATAAATCTTAAGTATGTATTACTTCCTCGCATTTTTCTAATGAACCGAATGTGAATCTGAAATGCAATCATATTTTATCAAATTTCATTTCAACGAACAATAATAACATCAAAATATTACACAAATTCTGCAAAGTGTACCTAAATATAAAGCAAACCGCAAAAAATGCATACACTTATTCTCATTAAAAACACAATAATAAAATACATTTAATATTATAAGTGATAATAAAACATAACTATTTTTGCTGTATTTTTAACCCTTAACGGTCCGGAAGTATTTCAAGTGATAAAAAAAATTGTACGAAAGGTATTTTCATTTGATTTGACATTTTTCCAAAGACAAAATTCAATATTTCAGCGAAAAAAATATTTTTTATTTTTTTCAAAGCTATGTAATATTCATATAAATTTTTTTAAATGCGATATTTTTACACTATAATGGTATACAAGTAACGTATTTTTTCCTCTCTCTCTCTCTTTATATATATATATATATATATATATATATATATATATATATATATTAGGGTGTCCCTTAAGAGGGGTCAAATTTTTTTTTTCTTTTCTCACTCCTTAAATCGTCTCCAAATATGCTAAAAAAAATTATAAAAATACTCCCACATTTTTACTCGTTGGTTAAGTGGCCCCCCCTAAGCCCATGTGTATTTTGATAATCGAGCTTATAAGTGACTTGATGACTAAATGTAATGTATATATTGATGGTGCACGTTTAGAGCAGGTAGATGAATTTGTGTATTTGGGTAGTTTGCTAACTAGAGATGGCCGTTTTGATCGTGAAATTGAAAGGAGAGTAAATGCTGGTTGTAAGGTTTTGGGTGCTTTGGGAACTTTTGCTAGGAATGTAAATGTTTCCAAAGAAGCCCGTTTGAGTGTATATAATGCAGTTTTGGTGCCTACATTGATGTATGGTAGTGAATGTTGGGTTTGGTTGCAAAAGCATAAACGGAAAATGACTGCTGTGGAAATGAGATTTTTACGTGAGGTATGTGGTGTTAATAAGAGAGATCGGGTACGAAATAGATTAGTGTATGATGAGTGTGAAATTGAAAAGAATGTTGTAGCAAAAGTTGGTGTTAGTCAGTTAAGATGGTTCGGACATGTTGAGCGAATGTCTAATGAACGTTTGGTTAAAAAGATTTATTTGAATGATTTTGATGGTATATGTTTGCGTGGACGTCCGATGAGTAGTTGGAATGGTATGATTGAGAGTGTTTTGCGTGAGCGAAAGTTTCCAAGTAGTAGGAATAAAAGAGCATGTATGAGAGGAATTATGAATGTGGATGAAGCGAAAGTTGCTTGTTTGGATAGGAATGTTTGGAGGCGACTGATTTCGGGATGTAGAAAAGAGTTTGTGCCACACCCTTTTGGGTACATGGCGTGATTGTGTATGTATGTATGTATGTATGTATATTATAAAAAATCAGTTGTTTTGAAAACTATTTAACAATGTAACAATGTAACTATTAACAATTTAATAATCGTGTTGTTAACTATACTTATAATAAATCATTTATTATATAGTTAATATTTATTATAAATGTAACAACACAAAAATAAAATATCGTAATAGAATAAAAGTGAAACACTTTAGTTATGAAAATGCAAACTAACTTAGCTTCATTTTTCCTGCCATCCACATAGGGACGAATACATTGTTCCCGAACACTGATTAGTAGAAAGCCAGAACTGTGTAGTTATATTTAAAATACATTAAATTAAACTGAGAAAATAAGAATTTGTTATACACTGTTACAAAATATTCATATAACCAAATATTCTAAATATTGCTCAGAATTAAATTTATACATGTTATGTATTTATGTATAAAAACAAAAACAATATTATTTATTGTATCCCGTGGTTACAAAGTTACAACAATTAACGCCAATCAATTGTTTTTCAGGGTGTATAACGGAAAGTTGAAATAAATTTCCGTATATTTTTTTTTCCTGTATATTTTAAAAAATTTCCGTATGTAAATATGCAAGTTTAACGATAAAGAAAGTTAAATCGAAGTTATTTATTGCATATACTATATAGGTATATATATATATATATATATATATATATATATATATATATATATATATACCTATATAGTATATGCAATAAATAACTTCGATTTAACTTTCTTTATCGTTAAACTTGTATATATATATATATATATATATATATATATATATATATATATATATATAATTTGAATAGTTGAATAAATACACATCGATACTAATTTGAAAATTAAATTAAAAATTGTCAAACTGCCTCGTCTGGGGATCAAACCCAGGACATGCCGGTTGCTAGCCAGCAACGAAAAAATTCCTAGCATAATTCTCGCTTTTTTCCCGCGTAACAAAATGCCCGCTCTTCCCATTTTGCACGCCCGTTATACGCCCTGATTTTGGGTAAACTACTCCATAAAAATATAAATTACAATGTTTGGAGGCAATAATATATACAGTATTAAAACTTATTTTGAAAATTTGTTTTTGACATATTGAATGTTGAAAAACAATACTGCCAGATACTATTATTTTTAATTATTTACGTTGAAAACTAAAAATTCTTTACGTGAACATCTAGTTCATCTTTATTATAAGAAATATGTCAAACATGAATTTCTGAATAAGTTTTTCGTATGTAAATATAAATTGCGCACAAATTTTTTGTGTTTTATATTCATAAAATGGGCTAAGTGAAGGTATATAAATTTGAAGATGGCTATTTCTAGAATTGTGTATAGAATGTGTAGTATATATTTATGTATCATTTTATATAATAAATATATATATTGAATAAATGTTAAATAAAAATCACTTACTGTAAAACTGTTCACATTCACCATTCGCATAATTACAAAAGTATTCTGCAGGTTATGTTTTGATACGTGCTACACTAAACCACTATCAAGGAACACTATCACCACACACTGATCACCACACACTGATCACCATAGAATAAGTAATATATATAAGTTTATAAGCTATAAGTTTATTCAAAAATTGTAGAAGTTATTTTACTTACGTATGAAAAGATATTTGTTTTTTTGCATCATGCACATTACTGCAACCAAAAGCAACGCAGTTGAGAACCATTATTATTGTCAGGTCTCACGTAAGACGTGATTTCAGACACCACATAAACAGTTTAAACAATTATTTAAGCTTTACGAAGCACGTAGCAATAACAGCGAATATTGAACAATAACAAATTAATATTTATATTTACTAATTAATACTGGATGGATGCATTACTATGAAAATTGGTTTTCAAAACATAAAAAATATTATACAACATACAAGAATAAGCATATTAATTAATGAAATATATTTTATTGTACACAAAACTACAAAAACTAAATGAAAATATATAGATTAAACAAAAATTATTACAAAATATAAATAATTGTACTGTATTTAGCAAAAAAATAATAATAAAGAAATGAAATAATAAAGTATTATAATAAAGTATTAATATAAACGAACATTTCGGTCATGAAATCAACCATCGTCAACCGTATTTAAAACATAAGTTTCGTAATTTTTATTTTTATACAAAGTCGCAATATAAATTGAAATTATAAACTTTTGGAAAACAAAGAAATATAGATGCCCTACGAAATTTTATTTCTTTGTTTCCTAAAAATGTTATTGCAGAAACTTCGTACAAAAATAAAAATACGTAACGCGGTAATATATATATATATATATATATATATATATATATATATATATATATATATATATATATATATATATATATATATTTATCACAAGTTATTAAGCGAAGGAACCAATTACATCATCGGTATTATATTACTAAAATAATGATGTAATTTGTTGTTAAAGTTAATGTTAACGTAACAACAAATGATATTATACTAATTACAGAATTCATGACCAAAACATTCGTTTATATTAATTAAATGCGAAAATAAATTTATTTTTGGATTTACAATATTAAATTTAAAAACAAAAGTGCAAGTGCAAACAATAATATTAAATTTACAGTAATTTCCAAAAATTATTAAGAAAAAATAAAGTAAAAAGTAAAAAAGTATTAAGAACTGCGTAATTTCGCGTTTTTGTAATGAATCCTCCGATGCGAATACAGTTCTTGTTGCTTAGTAAAGAATTTCTTACAATATTGGCAAATATAACCTTTACTATGATAGTGAATCCTTTTCATGTGAACTGTTAGATTCTTGTACTAGTAAAGTACTTTTTACAAATCTTGCAATAACGATAACGAACCTCCGATTTCGTATTCAAAGTTTTCTGGTTATTCAATTCCTGTAACGGCTTAGCCGCGTGAATTTTAGCGTGACTCTTCAAGTTTGATAAATGCGCCTTAGCTGTTTTATTACTCGGTTCGGAAACATTCGGATTCGTTTTATCAATATTATCAATCATGGAATTATTTTCTTTATTTTCACTCGTATCTTGGTATGAAATAGAGTCAACTCCTTCGAAATCTGAATTCAATTCTGTATCGATATTATTTTTATTTGTATTTTGGGATGAAATTGGGTCAAATCCTTCGAAATCTGAATCCGATTCTGCATCGATATTATTTTTATCAAATACCTGCTTTTGTGATGTGTCTTTTATCGGAATTTTTGGACTTTTCTTTGCCGGAAATAAAAGCAATGCCTTCTCAATTTTAACAGGCATCATTTTGGTTGGTTTATTTTCGTATTTGTTGTCTGCCTTTTTACATGCCGGAGAAATGTATCGTTTACTATCAATTGTCAAAATTTCAGCCAGTTCACTTACAATATCTTTTGTTAAATTCACACGTGTTTTAGACAACATGATGTCGTCGCAATCGAATCCTTTTTCGTCGTCATTTGTCGCCATCATTTCACTAGTGTTTATACGTTGCATTTGTATAATTAAATCAGATGTCTCACCGTCAAATTGTGATAATTTTTCAAAGTGGCTTTTCAGTGTTTTATTATTTTCAATGAATGTTTTTTTGAACTTACAAAATTGTTCCAAATCCTTGTAGCAATTTCCACATATAGTTTCTGGTAAACCATTATGATCAGAACCCTAGAGATAAAAATAAAAATTGAATTAACATGAAAAGTAGTTTTAAATTAATATCTCATAACCTCATTTGTTTTATCAAAGCATACTTACAATTTCGGGAATACAATATGATATTTTATCGATAATATTAATGCCATCGGAATCAGCTGTGTTTATCTTTATGAAATGTCTATGTAATTTACGTAAACAAATACGACAAATTTTAGCAAAAGTATTCATGGTTTATGACAATTAACGAACTAGAAAATGGACGATGTTTATCAATGGTGGTTATAAATAATTTAGTTCGAGTTTACATCGCTTAACGCGGCGCTGTTGTTCATTTAAGGGATTTAAAAGTAGACAGGGCCGTATTTATGCATAGACTACATAGGCTGCAGCCTATGGGCCCGCACCACAAAGGGGCCCGCACCACACGTTTTAAATTTAAAGTAAATAATTGTTTAATCGACAATCTTTTAAGTATTTTACTTAAATTTTCATAAAACAGAATATTCTAATAACCCGACTTGCAACCAGTGACAATACACTTCACTAGTACACACAGACAGCTTCATTAGTACTAAGTGTAAGCGCAAACCAATTAGCCACTAAGATAATTTGAAATTTTCATTTCTAAGTTTATTATTTATTTTTTTAAATACTTTATTTTAATTAAATATGTGTAAGTAAAATTTACTTGTTTGTTACATTCCTTTTTTATCTTGCATTTTCCTACCATGTTTATTTAAAATTAAAAAATTACAACCCCCCCCCTCCTTAAGGGCCCGCACCACAAGTTTAGCCTAGGGGCCTACAGATCCTAAATACGGCCCTGAGGGTAGAGATACTATAGGTAGAGTTCGGCCGATGCGCCGCTTTAATATGTGGCGCCAAATTTAAATTAAAATTTGTTCCATCAAATAAACACAAAATATTTGTTCTTGTTTTCTGCATACAAAAAAAAACATATAAAACATAAAAATGCAATGTATAATATTGTAATGACGTTTATTATGATAATAAATATACTAATATTAAAAAAATGTTAAAAATATACTGTATACTACTTACCATCACAAAACTATATTTTTATTTTTACAATCAAATACAAATCAATTTTATTTGCAAAATATTAAAATGATTTAATAACAATGGTTTCTGTTTTATCAGATCACAAATAGGTTTGTATAGAATTTATAATTAAACACATACATAAGTATTAAAGAAATCTAACTATATTTTACACATCTATTTATAAATAGTCTGAAAATTTGATAATAATATAAATAATAAATCACATATAATTTTATAAGCATATTAAACCGCACTGCAATTATGTACAAATTAAATTATTATATGAGAAAAATATTTTGGAAAACTAATCTTCAGACAAGTAGAAACAAATGAATTAAATATAAAATAAAAAAATTAAGAATATAATTTGCTTTAATTACATTTTCAAAATGCTGCAATAAGAAAGTCAATATGTTCATAAACACTGTCACTGTACACAATTTGTAACATATCCGTGGGATTTAAATCCCATTTGAATTGTAAACTGGTTATATTGTCAAACTTACGTCCCAAATGATCGCGAACAATAACCAATAGATCGATGTTTGAATAACTCGGCACTATAACTTTCTCCGAACTTAAATCCATTGGACAATTTTTCACAGTCGCGACTTTAATTTCGGGTTGTACCGAAATACCAACAGGTACACTAGGTACACTAATACTTTCTTGATATTTACAATTTGATATCAGCGGTTTGTTAAAGACTTTCAATTGAATTTGAGCTTCGCCTAATTCTTTACAAATCACTTTTACCACGTACGTATCGGATTCACCGGGAACTTTGTACAGTTTCGTGACATCCACGGCTTCAACAACTTTCGGATTGGAGCTTTCAACTTGAACGAAATGCTCGGAAGGTCGGCCGGGCCAGGCACGTGGTCCTCCATTGAAAATAAGATGACGCGATGTGGCTAATGCTAAGACTGTGTAACCGATCGATGGATTGATTAAATTTAACGGCCGGTAACAAGATACGGTTACGGTTTCTTCAAGATGAATATCATGGCTTGTATAGCTGATTTTAATGCGTGATATACCAGGTGTTACTCCAATTACAGTTACATTTGTGCATGAAACGCCTACGAGAATAAATAATTTTAATTAATACACGAATAACTTTTTGATTTAAAATATTTTTCTACATAATATAGGGTAGTTGGAGATGGTATGAATGAGAGGGTGGCTTACGTGAGTGGAAGTTTCCAAGTCTGGATAGGAATGTTTGGAGGAAACTGATTTCGGGATAATGAAAAGAGTTTGTGCCACACTCTTTTCGGTATATGGCGTGATTGTGTATGTAGTTTGTAATTTTTTTGTTTAAATCTAATTAAGTAGTACTCCTATAATTTTTTTGTTAGAATAAAAACTTGTATTAACTATTTATATAAATAACTAAATAATAAATACAAAAATTTCTCACCGATCGGATCTGTAGTAGCAGATCCGTTATAATAAAAATTATTTTCACTCGGAACAATATCGAAAGATAATTCTCGACATTTTGTAAACGGCATTTCAAAGGAAGTCCCACCAGATATGGGTTTTGTCGCATAAAGTGCTAAATGAATGAAAATTGGTACACCAACTTCTGCTTCCATAATGAACTCAACAACTTCCAGTTTTGACGGTGGAATTATATTAAATCTTAAACATTAACAAATTATTACAAAAAAAATTCTCACAAATTATTTAGAATATTTTTTTTGCCTAGCACATTCTTTATTATGATCATTTCGAAGCATCGAAACACAAGTATCGAATTTTCCATGATATGCTGTGCGTACTAAACCTTTTTGTGTGACAACACCAATGGAATGATTCGATGTACTCCATAAAAATTTTCCATCGCCACCGGTTGCCTTTAATTCGATTTCATATCTGGAAACAATATTATAAATAGTAGTAAGATTTTACTATAAAAAATCTGTAATAAATATTCGGTCAAGTTGTCGATGTACTACTTCACCTCCGATTTCGATGAAACTTTGTATAAAAATATTCCTCTAACAATAACAATAACGGGAAAAATAATAAGTGGCGGTCAGGTTAGGTACTAGGTTGGATTAGATTAGTTCAGGTTAGATTAGTTTAGTTTAGGATAGTTATTGAATATTATTATTTTTCCCGTTATTGTTATTGTTATTGTTAGAGGAATATTTTGACCAAGTTTCATCGAAATCGGAGGTGAAGTAGTTCATCGACAACTCGACTAAATATTCTATATTTCTACCTCAAAATTACTGTAATTTTGTACATATTTTATAAAAATCACATAAAGTAAGTATAAATTATGTAAAATTGCTTACTTTCTGCAAAATTACATCACATACTTAATGTAGAATTACATATTGTTGATGTAACTTCTGAAATTATGTAAAATTACCAGCTTGCATATTATTAATATTTGTAATAATTCATCAAAATAATAAGACTTAGTATATATTTTGTGTAAATGAAATATTTTAATTGCAATTCATTCATTTCAAAATTGATCTTTTATAAATAAATTTAGAAATGTATGTAATTATACCAACAATAATTTTAGCAGAACTAAACAAATTTTAGCTATTTATGGAAAATTCGCCAGCAAATTTACTAAAAAAAAAAAACTGTAATACATACACATGTACTTTTCCATCCCGTTGGTAATACCTCATATTACATAATGTTTGTAATAGTTGTGATTTTTAAACAATTACGTATTAAATTACAGCAGTTGAGTAATTATATCTAAACACGAAACAATTAATGGAAATTCTACCGAACAGCAAAATTCTATCGCAAGACGATTATTTTCATCCGAAAGATTCCGACAAACATATTTTGATACCAGAATTAAACCATTTCAATTGGGAGGTATTATCAAGTTTAGATATGGAACGAATGTACAATGATATTAAGCAAATTGTTGGCGAACATACGATTCAAGCGAATATTAAAATGGACGAATGGTCCAGCAAATTGTAAATGGTAAAAATATATTAGGAATATCGAAAAATGAATTAAATTTGATACAAAATAAACTAAAAAAGCACAAAATAAGAATTCTGATCGTCGAAGGTTTCTCAATCTTTAATTATGTTCCGATCGATATAATTTGTCAGTTTAAGTTTTATTTAACATTGACGCGAGCAACATGTGCAACGAGACGGAATGCAAGAACCTATGATCCGCCAGATGTTCACGGATATTTCGATAAAATCGTTTGGCCCGAATATCTACGACAATTAAAAGAAGTACAAGAAAAATCGGAAAATATTGTTTATCTACCGGAACAAAATCATGAAAAATTTTCAACAATTATGAAGTATTTATTATTATTCTTTCAAACACTTACCTGATTTGATTGATATTTATTATTTATGTTCCTGTTGATATAATCAGTTGTTTGTTTACATTTAATATTTTTATATACATTCCAAATCTATAGAACAATTATTATGTTTTTGATTTATTAATTATGTATTATATTTTTTTCGAATAGAAACTTTTTTACTGCTTTAAAAGCATTATTTGTAGGGAAATTTGTTTAAAAATAAAATTACAAGAATTTTTACGATTTTTGTTTATTGTTGATATACTTACTACGGATATTGAAAAAATACTATTATTCTTTTATATAATGTATTTTATATTATAAATAAATAATTTAAAATAATTTTGTTTCATTTTTTACTTTTGCACTTAATTATTTATATAAGACAGATGTGTAATTTATATATCTATGTAGAAAAATGTTCAGAATATGTATATAAATTTGTTTAATATTAGGGTAGGTGGTTATGTTAGGTGAAAAAGTTCGTTTTATTCACACAGCACACAATAATTGCAATTAATAAAAATACATCAAACATACAAATATGTATTTATTGGTTATTCGCGGATTACGGATAGTTTACTATGAACTGGAATAACTGGTCCTTAAATTTAATTGCTTTTTATAATAATTATCTAAATTTTATTCTGTGAGTATATTAATTGAAAATGATAAGTGGGGAAAAATAAAATGTATTTAAAAATGTTGTTGCAAAATTGTTTTTATTCATTCATTTATTTAATAAATTTAACTTAAGCTTAAAAATATATATACTATAATAATGATATTAATTAATGAAACAAACTACTTACAAAATGATAAGTTACAAAGTATAAGTTGGTTTACTGGGCTGTTCGTCTTCTTGGGCACCTGATGCTTTTTTCACATACTGCGGATTGACTTGAATTTCTTCGTCCATCGTTAAAATTTGCTTATCGAGTTCGATACAGGCTTGTAAATGGGATTCGAGTCCACGTAACACTTCCGGGCCACTATATTTATCCGGTTCATCTTTGAATACAACCATCCCGTCTTTTTGATTTATTGTCGCGTAGATTTGACAATCTTCAATCTAAAAAAATAAATACCATATTTTTAAATATTTAAGTTTTATTACCTTTTTCCATAAAAATAATGTAATTATTGTTTTATTCTTTAATTTTAAAACTTTTCCAATGCATATTAAATTAAATAATGAGAATAAAAATAATATTATAAAAAATCCCATACCACACTTAAATTAAAATAAAGCTAATACGTATTTCGGAAGCTAAGCTTTCAAAGATCACTGGTCAGTGATCTTTGACAAGTGCTTAAGTGTTTATGTACTTCGGATCACAGGTAAGATTTTTTTGTAAATTTTATTTAGCTACTGAAGATGGAAGCTTAGCTTCCGAAATACGTATTTAGCTTTATTTTAATTTAAGTGTGGTTTTGGGATTTTTTTATAATATTATTTTTATTTAAATTTCGCCACAGTAGATCATTTTCTAATCTTATATCAAATAATGAGAAGATATAAACGATCTAATTTGAACAAGTTATAAGTTTATAGAAAATATTCAGAATCACATTATAAATAATTGTTCCAATAGAAACAAAAATTAAATAAATATTACTAAAGGTAAACAGATATTACTGTGAATTTTGTGAAAATTATATCTTATGCTATAAAACAGTGGCTGGCTAATAACTTATTAAGTAAGTACTAGTTTTAACATCTTCAATGATATATATTCAAATAACATTTATTAGTTATATAATTTAATTTAAAAAATAAAATATATTTATATAAGAAAAATGTGTGACAGTAAACAAATTTAAAATAGAAAAGAAAAAACTTACCATATGTAAAATATATCTTTCGGCATCAGCTGGTCCGGGCAATTGCACCCGACTAGCAACATCCGATAAACTCAACGTCAAGAAAGTCTTCGTTAATCGTTGAATATTCTTTTTGTGCAACATCGACACGACCTGCTTCACCAAACCCATATTCTGATCACGGTTGAAAGCCTCTTGATTCTTCGTAACAATCGAACACAGTTCGGCACTGCTATTCGAACAAAACGAATTTGCTAATTCGTGATATGGTTGCAATAACGGCTTTATAAATCGCGTTACGATTTGCGACGCATAATTCGGTATATTTTGCATTTTGCCATTGAGTAATAGAGAGACTAAAATGAATTTCTTATAAGACTCGAGCATTATATGCGATACGGCACGTGCTGGCGTTGTTATAGCCACTTCGAAACAGTATAGAGCACGCTCCAAATTACGAACGGCTAGATAAATCATGCCGCCGTAGTAGTAATAGAGAAGGAAATATTTCGCATCCATCTGACCGCCCTGGAAATAAAAATATGCGATAAAACCTACAGGGAAATCACTTGTACAATCTGGTGTACAAATTTATTAAAATCCTAGTAAAATATTCTTAAAAATCTTAGAATATATGATAAAATCCTGGAAATTTTGTATAAAATCCGTAAAATCAACGAAGAATGACTACAATCTCAACAATCATACGTGAAATTTGTAAAATCTGGTGTACAAAATTTGTGGAAGTGGTTTCCCCCACGGATAATACCATAAATATATAGAAACGTAATACCTATAGCTAATACATTGTACAATTAAATATATATGTATATAATATATATAAAAAGTGGTATAATTATGTAATATATTTTCAAAAACTTTCTTAATTTATATGTAAATTCCCTAATTGAAACAGAACATTTGTTAGTTGAATGCAACTAGACCTATATTATGGACAAACATGTTTCTGCGTTAAAATTTGGTTATTTTCCGAAATTAAATGCGAAAAACTACTGATTAAAAAAGATTTCATCGAAATATAGGTTAGATCTGTGTGAATATCAGCTATGTTGTTAATAGATAAAAAAAACTTACCTCTTGACTTATGCCAGTAATATCAATATCTAAAATTTCCAAAGCGGGTTTAAAACATTTTGCGACTAAACAAAGTTGACACAAATCAGCATGAATTGAAGTTAATTGCGAATCGAATAATTGAACTTTCCTAATTGCTTTACGTAACAAATTAATACCCCGTATTGCTTTATTATCTTCCACTAACTTATTCGTATACATATGACAAAATTCCGCAACTGAAACACAATTCAATGAAATTACCCGTGAAAGAGTATGAATCAATAAGGTTACATGTATCGGGTGCAAGTCGAATCTGTTCGCCGTTACATCCATTGATAAAATCCGCTGCCTGAGACAGTCTATTATCAGGTGTCGGCGGAACAGGTCCAGGCAGAGAAAATTTTGCACATAAAACTGCTAAAACACCGAGTGAATGCTGTTGTAAATCTAATGTTTCTAATACGGTATCTAAGTGTGGGCCAGCTTTTATTAACGTCTCGCTAGATTTGTTTAAGTACTCGCATATTTCACGAAAATTGCCTGAAAAAATAACATAACCATAAATTCGCTTCGATATTTTCAATACATTTAAAAAAGAAAATTACCTTGAGATGAGTATGTTCGGACATTATTAACAAATTGTTCTAAAGCCGAAGCCATATTTCTACAATATGGCAATTAATAATTTATATTTTCTAATGTTCGACTTAAAAATTATTAAAAATGACAATCGACTTCCAAAACAGTAAAATTTAGTTCTTTAATGTTAGTTCGAAACTACCAACATTATTCTGAAATTCCCTAAACAAATTTTTGTCAAATCAAATTACAACTGTGAATTTTAATCACAGTTGTAATTTGATTTAGCAAAAATTTGTTATAAATAATTATAATTTTTGATAATAAATTATTATTGTATATTATTATTTGTCTTAAAAATAAATTTAAGAAATTTAACGTATTTAAATTATATTTATAAAGTTTTCCACTCTGAACTCTGAAAGATCTAACCTTGAAATTCAAACTTGTTTATTATCTATGTCGTAGTTTAACGTAACTTTATGTTATTTCGTTTGTATTGTTTCATTTTTGTGAAATAATGGATAATAAAGATTTTAGAGAAAAAATAAGCGAATATTATCGTGATATTATCGATTTAAACAGACAATTATCTGCTATAGAAGCGAAAAAACATGAATTACAATTACAGCAAGCTAATACAAATGTAAACTCCAGAATAGGTAACCAATTTTGCAATATTTATTACTTTTTATATTAATATATTTTTTTTTTTTAGTTCAATTTGTAGATAAAATAAAAAGTATTATCGCTCATCAAGTGGATATTAATAATAAACTTGATCTAGAAATGTCGCAAGTGTTAGAAACGTCAATGCTTGCTTCGAATCATACAATTACGGCTCCGCTACATGCACAGTACGGTTTAAAAACATTGATTGAAAGCAAAAATAAAACCGAGTCCGAAGTAAAAGATATACTACAGAATGATAAAAGTGAAATTGAAAAATTTATAATACAACTAGAAAATTGGGTAAGAATTAAACTTGATTCAAGATCATAAACTTATTGATCAGTTGGAAATTTTTTTAGGAGGATAAAAAGTCAGATCTTGATAAGCAATTATTAGACAGTACTTTGCAATTTCAAAGAGCTAAAAAGCTTATTGATAATATTAAACAATTAAAGGAAAGAAATTCAGAAATGAACTATTCCGTAAAGAACGAAATGAGTCAGTCTGTTAATAGTGATAAGTCTGTTAATAGTGATAGTGATCTTGGTTGTCAAATGTTGTCTCCTTTATCGGAAATATCTATTAATACCATTGCTAGATCACCAGCACAGATCATATCACCAGATAGTGGAATTAAGGGGGTTGCTGCATCATCTCCAAAATAAATTTCTAAGTTGAATATCAGTTATATTGTACATTTGTTTATTTCTATAAATATAAACTTAATATTAGATTAAAAAATTGCTATGTTGATGTAATTTTATGAATTTATAAAAATATAAATATTTATAGTAGTATTTTAATTTCTTTATACTGACCTCGAAAGTGACAGCTTTGACGTAAATATGACAATGCCATCAGTAATATGTAATGTATCGTTTTTTAAATAATATTCTAAAATAAAACAATTTTGTAATTAATTATTAAACTTGTTTATAATATTTTGCGTAAATCAAATTATAATTAAAAATAATTATATAATAATAATAATAATTATATATTATAATTAATAATTAATATATATTTATAATTATTATTAATTATTATTATTAATTATTATATATAATAATTTAATTATTATTATTATTATTATTATATAATAATTAATAATATAATTTCACAAGTTACTCTCAAAAAAATCTCAACTTTAGTATATTTCACAGATATACATTTATGAACATTTTTTGTTCAATGTTATTATTATTAGAATAAAGATAGATAAAATATACGTATTTGTAAAGGAAAGACAACAAATATAAATATCAATATAGCAATTTTGTTTTTATATATGAAAATATTCTACATTTAAATGTTTATACAAAATCTCAGCCTTGAATTTATTCAATAATTTATTAATAATAAATACATAAAAAAAATCAATAAAAATAAAGTACATGAAATGATAAATACATTAAATTTTCTATTGTAAAAAGTAAAATAATATTACTAAAATAAAATAATTTCTTTTAAACCAGAAAATATTAAGGGAAATTATTTTATTTTATTAATTTTTCGCCACAATAAGATCATATTTTTATTTTGTATTCGAAATAATATTATACTGAAAACTATAATATAAAACAAATATTTAAAAATAGTACCAACAGATAAATGTAATTCAAAATACTTGCGTAATTAAATTTCGGGCATATTTGTAAATGAATAACAGCCGAACAATCAATTACGAAACATTAACTGCATTTACAAATCGATAAATAATTAAATTCGTCGCACGTACCCATTCATGCCGGATTATCCCCCGTGCAACTACGCCACTGGACCTTTTATATCAGCTGTGTTGTATGCAATTGCGCATGCGCTGTTTGTAAGCAAAACCATCGCCAACCGAGCTCAGTATATAGTTGACGTCTGCGAAGAAAACAACGGAGAAATATACTCAACGACAAACATAAATAACAAATACATAATTCATTTTCATATCAATCTCAAGACAAATTCGATAAATGTACAATTTAACTGTCGAAAATCTCAACGAGTGACTCTCATTTGTTCGATGTGATTCGAGTGTTTCTTTTGTTTTGAAGAGAGAGAGAAAGAGATACACGTAAAGAGCATGGAGGCATTACGTCTTGCAATACAGTGAGTAGTGCAATTCAATTGTTTTATTTTCGATTTCTTTTTATTTTGTTAGGGGAGACCTTGACGAGTAGATCGTGTTTTATTGGTTAAATAAATGTCAGTTGAGTATTTCTGGCTGTGGTTAGACCATTCTTGAGGTGTGATGAACAAAATTTGTTACATTCGGTTTTCATCCACGTTTCCACGTGGTACGATCTTTCCATTGTTGTCGCTTTCGAATTTAATATATTTGATAACTAACGCTTAATTTGTTCAATGTTTTACTAATGTTGATATATTCTAATTGTTAATCGAAAATAAAAAACAAAATTTACTAGTTTTTTAACATTTTTTCCGTATAATTTGTACAAGTACTCGTAAGTAAGTTAGCTTATTATAATTTATATACGAGTTGTAATTGTCATGTAATATTTTTCCGAATTGATTGAATTTAACCTAAAAATTTAACTGTATAATTTCAAACGTGAAGTGCTAAATTTATAAAGTGTTTATGTGTCGCCGGTTATATTTTTAGAATTTAAATTTTTATGAGTTTATTTACATTAACATATTATTGTCAAATTCGCAAATAAACATTTTTTTGTGTCCAATAACGAAATACTATATTCGGTAAATAACTTATGGTTATTAATGTTAAATTCGAAAAATCAGATAAAAATGTCGTTAAGTACTATGAGGGGAATGAATGAATAATTAAAGACGGGAAACTGAAGTAAATAATATATATTTCAAAATGTATTAAATTATTATCAGTAATTGTGTCCTTCGGGTTTTAATTTATTGATATTATTTCCGTAAATGTATTTTATTTTTATGTATTAACAAATAATATATGAAATGTGTAATTTTCTTTCTTGTACTTTTACGGTCAATTTATTCCTATTTAATAATTACAGTATTTTTATTTTATATTCAAAAGTAAATATTTAGATAACTTATCGCATGATTACATTTATATATGTATACATTTGCACAGTTCTATTTATTTCAAAGTTACGCCACTGTAACAAAATATGTGTTTATTTTTTTAATGGATAAATTATCAAAACAAAATTGAATGATAATATTACAATTATGGTGTTAGTTTAACGTTTTTATCATGTACATATATGTCACTATTTTCATAACATTTTCATCTGTTATCTATCTTGTTTTCTATTTTCTTTTCAAACAAATTGTCTTTCTTTTTTTTTCTATCTTTCTCTTAGTTCTGTCTCATTGGCCATTTTTGGATTAGAGTCGGGCGTCATCGGCTTACCGAGGCTACGATCGGGCAATATCGGCATACAGTCGCCATGTTGGTTTATTTTGATTGTTTATTTTTCGGCAATTTCGACAAGTGTGGCACAACAAAATTCTTATGTCATACAAAATAAATGTTATACAGAGGGAAGTAAACAAATTTGTAACAATTTAACTATTAATGAATTTACACATGTAGCTAGTGTAAAGCCTGCTTTATATTGTGACGGTTGTAAATTTGAGATATTGCAAAAAGATGATTTTCAACATTTTCGAGAATTAAATGGATTGTATATTGTTAACAGCAATTTACATAAAATAGAAAATGATTTCTTTTATGATTTTACAAACTTATTAACGCTAAATCTCAGTAATAATAATTTAAATGTATTAAACGTTAATTTATTTGATAAATTGCATGGATTAACAATATTAGATTTATCTAATAATCATATTGAAAAATTACAAAAGGGATTTTTTAAAAATTTATTGAAATTAGAGAAATTATTTATAAAAAACAACAAGTTGGTAACTGTAGAAGATTACATATTTAATAGACTTGTACAGTTACAAATTTTACAATTAAATGGTAACAATTTAAATCATTTGAATTTAAAAAATTTTGTAGGTTTATTTAAATTGCAAATTTTAAATTTATCTGAAAATTTATTAGAAGAATTACCAGTTGATATTTTTATGCCTCTTTCAAATCTAATACAATTAGATTTATCATCTAATAACCTAAAAATTATAAAGCAAAATCAATTTTCAAAATTAATAAACTTGGAATTATTGAATATACAAAATAACGGTATTGAAACAATTGAATCAAACGCTTTTAATTATCTTATAAAGTGTAAGACTTTATTGCTACAATCAAATAAGTTGACAGTTCTAACTCAAGATACATTCAAAGGAATGCCAACTCTACAAACTTTAAATATTCAAGATAATAAATTACATAAAATAGATGTTAGCTTATTTCAGAGTATTACCAGCCTGAAAGAGTTGAATATATCTAATAATCCGCTTGTAGAATTACCAGTCGGAATTTTTTCTAATCTGTTTACGTTAAAATCTTTAGATATATCAAGATTAAAACTCGATTTTATATTGAAGAGTTTGATATTTCCATTGCGAAATGTAGAAAATTTATATATTGATACAAATTGTTTGAATATTACAAATGATAGATTATTTTTCGATTTGATCAAACTGAAGTATTTAGCTTTAAATAATGCGAAATGGTCTTGCGAAGATATTATGGAATTTTCGCGAAATTTTTGGAATAAAGACATTACCATTGGTAGTATTTCTAATGTAACAAATCAAGAAAATATACAGGGCATTCCATGTAAAACTACCGAACAACTATTCGATATTATTTCAAGAAACAATACAACCGCGATAGCAGATCTTTCCAAATGTTCGAATTTGAATTCAACATCGAACTCGAAATTTATTGAGCAAATTTTAAGCGAACTCACCGCCATACAAAGCTTTAATAAAAGTCATTTAATTATACAAATATTAGTTTTAGTTATCATTTTAATTACTTTATTAATTATCGTTTATTTGTTGTATAATGGGAAGAAATTAAGATTGAATGGAAACAACTATAGTAAAATCGATTAAGACCTCAGATGTTTCAAGTTTCTCAAAAGTATAAAAAATATTTTCAAATATTTGTTAAGTTACCAATTCTGTTCACATTTCGTTTTTTTAAATAGTAATTTAAGCATTATGCTGTCATTTGTTTGATGTGATTTTGTCAACATTTCACATTTTAAGTTTTACACACAATGCTAGGTATTACAAGCTCAGTTTTAATGTCGGTCTATCAGAACGAAACTACTCAAAAACCGAGCTTGTAATACCAGTCAATATACGTATTTTGAGTAAAAACTTATTATTACTGTAATATGTTTTATTTTCTTAAATATGAAGTTCATAGTTTATCGTAATAGATAAGTTATTTATTAAAAATTTTCAAATAATAAGTCAATTTTTGGATACAGTGGCGTAATTTCACATTTTTAATTAAAAAAATATTATTATTATTTATTTATAATCATTTAATTTGATAGCATATTTTTTTTATTTTCTTAAAAAATATCGAAAATTCTTTAAAACAATCATTAGATTATATTATCGCAAATTTTTATCTATAGTATTTTTTTTAGGTTATTTAGTCAAATGTAAATAATTTTGGTATTTATCAAAATTCGAAGAAATTACATTTTTAAATAAATAATAAATTTAAATAGAATATTATTTACTCATAAATTTATTGGCCCCATATTTTTTGAGATTTTTTTTTTTAATATCGTTAAAATTTGGTTGGTTGTGCCCTTAACATTTTTATAAATTTAATTCATAATATAACAAACAGCAGAAATATTTTGTCACTTCGTACTACAAGTTAAAACTTATATAATAAAATAACGACATTCTTGTGTAAACTTCTACATTGTAAAAAAATTTATGTACATAGTCTGTGAATGTATTTTTTCAGAGAAAAATTAATATTACATAAATTTAATTTACATTTTTTACAGTGTACTGCCCTATCAGTATAATTTTACAATAGTAATTTTACGATAGGTAATTTCTGTTGTAATTTTATTATTTATTTTGTTTTTGTAAATTTACTTATAATTTATAAAATTACACTAATTTTTTACAATGTATCTTTACCATGGTTGAATATTGTTGTAGTACAATTTTTAATAATTTTTTTTTTTTATGTGAAACCTATGTAATAGAATATTCGAAATAACTTAAAAATAATAAATACTTTAAACTTGTTTTACGATATTAAGTTACTTAATATATATTGAGGTTAGATATCGGATATGTGTACTTAGTTCAAATTTCTAAATTAATATTCATACGATTTTTTATTTCTCTTATGGTAAAAGAAATACTGTCATTGTTATAGTCCGTTTCACGTAACAACAGCATTTTAATGTTACTAACTCTTATAATCTAACCTAATCTGTCTTTGTATTATATAATATTTATTTATGCATATTTTTATACTTATTGCACACTTATCTATATACATTCCGGTACAAACTTTTTATAAGAAGCAATTATTTAGAATCTATTAACCACATTTACTTTATTACAAAGCCTTACGGTCGATTTCATAATAAGCATGTTAAATAAAGTCGACTTTAAACCGACAAAAAAGCACCGATTTTACAGTCTACACAAGCATAATTATTATTACCATCAATAAAACAATGTTATTGTTTTCACCAATACAACGATGCTTTTTTGTCGGCTTACAATTGACTTTAGTTCAAGTGTTTATTATGAAATCGGTCGTTACAGGTTTTAAGATACGTTATTCACTATTTTTAACATAAAAGAAAAATGTGAAAATTGCTAGTTTTACGTTAATAAATACAATAATGCTATCTTTGTTAGTTGTTATACTAATGAGTATTTATTCCATATGATAATACAATAACAAATATTTAAAAATGTGGTAGGCATTTAAAATGTCACGTTAAGTTGGTAAAAATATATATAATATAGAATATCTTAGAAACAGTCCTTTGTACCGAGTGTCCCAAAAGTTTGGCAACGGTTGTATATCTCGAGAATAACACATTATGCAAAATATTTTTTTTTTTTTGCTAAAAAACCAAAATTACCCCTTTTCCACCTCCAAGAAGGGAGCTGAGGGTGGGGGTGATTTGCAAATTTTATGGAGAATGCAAAAGTGCAATAAAAAGTGGGTGTATCGATTATAAATTTTTACAACTACTCTTCACCCCCTTCTCTCCAAGGAGGAGTTATGGTGGTTTATACATAGCTTGTCTAAATAGATCTTTAAAAATGAAAAAACACGTATTATGTAACTTTTTAATCTGATGTGTTGTTCTCGAGATATTCAACCGTTTCCAGACTTTTGGGACACCCTGGTATAAGGTAGGTATGGTTAAATAGATTCTAAATGATTTCTTCTTATCAGGTAAAAATTATTTTTATAATATAATTTTCATTTTCACTTTCTTTTTGTTTTTCTTTTCGTTTGTTTTTTTTTTCCGTAGCACCAGCACCCATTCCCATACGTCATTAATCGGAACACTTCGGCCAATTTTGTTAAATAAAATGCAATCTATAATAACAATATTACTTCTCTTTGGATTAATAGACAATGTCCGAACGTCGTCATCGCCCGCCGGATATAGACCGCAAACGCATTGTTATATATCGTCATTTACATTAATTTGCCAGAACGCCACTGTATCCGATTTTGATTATATTTACGCAAATAGCAATCACTTTAATCAACTATACTGCGAGACGTGCAACATAACGACACTGCCCATACTAAATGTGACAAAATACGGCAATTTAACGCACTTGACATTGGTAAAAGGCAATTTAGAAGAGATACAAGACAATGCTTTAGACTCAATGACAGGTTTGATGAAATTAGATTTGAATCATAATCGTTTAACTCGATTCACCGGTAATGTGTTTGATAAACTTCACGAACTACAAACTCTAAACGTTTCTTACAATCGAATTGTCAGTCTTGAAAATGGTACATTTACGAATTTACACAAACTCGACGAATTACTTTTGCAAAACAATTTCATTTCCGAATTACAAGACGGCATTTTTAATACGTTAACCGAATTGAAAATTTTACGGTTGAATAACAATAAAATCATGAAAATTACTCCAAATGCATTTGTCAATACGTATAATTTGGAAGAATTGTATTTAGCTAACAATACTTTACGAGATATAACCTTTAATTTATTTAACGCCACGCCGAATTTATTAACTTTGGATTTATCAAATAATCAGTTAGAAACTATTAAAAATGGACAATTTACAGGATTGCAAAATCTAATATTTTTGTATTTACAAAATAATAAAATTAAATCGATCGAAAGTAATTCATTTAAAAATATGCCACGTTGTACTGACTTATTTCTGCAGTTCAATAATTTGACAGAATTAAAAAACGAAACTTTATCGGGCTTACCAGATTTAAGAAAAATCTATTTACAAAATAATAAGTTAAATAAAATCGACGGGAAATCTTTCGAACCTGTCACCAACTTGGAAATATTAAATATATCTAACAATTACCTACACGAATTACCAAACAATGTTTTCGTAGAACTTGTCAACTTAAAATTGCTCGATATTTCAAATTTATTTTTAAATAACTATCCTAGAAATCCTCTGTTATCAGTGCACAATATTGAAGAATTACACATTGATACCTACAATTTAAATGAATTAGATTTACAGATATTGATCTCAGATTTGATTAATTTGAAATATCTTGTTTTGAACAATAATGGTTGGAATTGTGAAATTCTTATTCAAATGAATAAGTATTTTGATAAATCTAGTTTTAACGTAACCAGCTCAAATAATACATTTAGTCCGAATAAAATAAATAATATTCCTTGTACAAATGATGTAACGACGAAAGATTCTTTACCGACTGTAGCACCAACTGCAACACCAAATTACACTACAACTACACCAGTTACATCTACCGGAAATGACCTGGAACAAATTTTAAAAGAGTTAACCGACATTAAAGCTTATAATCGTGGCAATCTTATTTTACAAGTTTGTATTTTATCGTTTGTATCAATTGTTCTGCTTGCCATTGTTTATTTATTGTTCTTAAAAACGAGAAGTTTGTCTAATTCGGCAACTGCCAGACATATTTTACAACTTGATTCGGATTATGTAGATGATGGTAACATCGAATTAATTAATTCGTAATTATAATAGTTTATATCTGAAGTTAATCGATAATCGATTTTATAAACGAAAATTATGTCGCCAGTCTTATAATAATCTGCTTTTATTTTGTTTTTGATTTTTTGTCGTTTTTCTTTTTTTTATTTGAATATTTTAAATGTTTACCTAAATATATTTATTATTAAGTTATGACACAATTAACGTTTATAAAATGTGACGTATAAATTATAGTTCATTCTGAAATTACTTATAGTTATGGACAATTTTATAAATTTAGTGAAAATATTTTACAATAAATATGAATAACAATAATTGTTATTATGACTGTAAAATAAATTCCGAACGAACTATACTTTATTGAATGTTTTGAACAATTCAAAGTTTTAAATATGTTAACGAATTTGTTGATAGTTTTATTGAATAATGTTACAGACTTCTGAAATCATTATTTTATGTTTAAAATTCATTTAAAATTATTGCTGCTCATAATTATCACGAATAAAAATTTGTACATAACATATATCTACATTTGTAAAAAAAAACAAATTTATAATAATATCAGATGTGCCATATATACAAATTTAAGTATTATACATAAATCTATATTTTTGAAATATTTTATAAAGGAAATGTAAGTTTATAAAAATACAATAAATATTTTATTAATATTTTTTTTTTTTACTTAACCTTTTATATCAAAATATAAAATAAATATTATGGAAGTATATTTATTGTAAAGTTTATTTATAAGTGTGTAGTGAATAACAAATAACAGTGATTGTACACGTATATTTTACATAAACATATTCAAAGCTAAAATAAATAATAAAAATTTCTCCTGTATTTATAGTTAATTTCAGGAATGAGTTTTGTTAAAAGCAATTTTTGACAATTACAGTAAGACTTGTATAGATGCATGTTGCAAAGAGGCCTACCAACATACATACTATCTGTCTCTAAACTTTTATACAATCAATTTTACTGAAAAAAATAATAGAGTTATGTTATATCTAATAATAACGACACATTTTTTTTTATTTTGTTAATCAAAAATATACATTATAATAACTACGTAAATATACAGGGTGGCCAAAGTAAAGAAAAGTTTTGGCCACCCATATGTTTCAAAGCAAAATTATTTATAATGAATAAGTAAATAAATTTTATTGTCAAATTTGAATTTGCTCGTTGTGTATCAGCAGGTATTCAGCGCCTCTTCCGGTAAAAACAAAACAGTAATGCCTATATCTGATAGATAAAAATCAAAACCACTTGTTTCATTTCAAAATTTATGTTCGTCTTCACAACGCGTAATTATAATAAATAACAATAATTAGTATAAAACATAAAACATCATGACGTCACTCAAAGCAAGCAAAACTTGTGGCACGCAAAAATTCTTATTTTTCCGAATTTTTTCCAGAAATACCGCAATATATTTTAAATAATAAAAATATGTTATGACATTGTTTTTTATGTAATCTTTCAATATTTTGTCTTAAAATCGTAAATTTGGGCTTGTTAAGGAAGCGCATTTAGCCTTTTTTTGTGTACATTGCATAATAGCATCAAAATATGTTGAATAAACACATCATGATTATTACTAAATACTAACCTAACCTATCCTAAGCCAACCTAATATTTTGATGCGCTTATTCAACGTTTCTTTTTTGCGCTTATTCAACGTTAATTTTCTGCGCTTCTGGTACGTTTCTGGTACCCAAAATGCGTTCCTCAACTCTCCGGTAAATTTTACTGAATGCAACGAGCTTATTAATGTAAATTATATTATTAAAGTCAGAAATATCAAATTAGTATATAGATTTTAATAGAATAATTTATTTACTTATATAATACATTGCATCGGTTTAATTAAAATTATTTTCAAGGACAGAGCTTTAAATATAGTATTCCGCTATAATCTTCGAAATACATGAACTTTGATAACAAAAAAATCAAATAATTGACATATTTTTTCATTCAGAATCAATGATTAATAACAGTTCTTCCGAAGGTTAGTTTAGGTCAAAAAAAAAACAAACTTAACCTAACCTACCAGTATCAAATATTTCGTAATCATATACACAAACATATAATCTTTCACAGAAATGTGTCAATTTTATTGTAAATTAATGATTATTTTCGTTGCGATATTTTTATTTTCTGTCTGTTAATTATTTTCCAGTTCATTTACATTCATATTTTATGTTTTGATCATTTTTTTCGTGATATTTTGTTTTCGTTTTTATTTATCAGCATTCTCCGAATAGAATTATATAATTACAATTACTGAAAATTGAAGCTATATATATATATATATATATATATATATATATATATATATATATATATATATATATGTATATATATATATATCAGTAAAGTTTTTTAAAAATTAGGACCGCTTCATTAGTATTTGGTTCGTAATCAGGGTTGGACTGGATAAAAAATTAGGCCCGGAGAAAGTTGCAGGATAGGCCCACCTTACATCCCAAAATTGTTTAAATACGTTAAGTTTTTATATTTTTTTTATTTTAGTAAACATAAAAATGACATTACAGAAAAATCAAGATGAATCTTAAGTTAAAAGACGATTTAATAAATGACTTTTTTCGTCATTATCTAATTTTTCCAAAATATCCTTCTCTTATGACATGAGCATGAAAGTCTTTAAATTATCCTGACAATTTCGCAATCTGTTTAAAATTTACTTTAATTTTGAAAATGTTCGTTCGTATGATACTTGAGTGAAAAATAATGTTAGCACTAATTTATAAGCACTGAATAATTTAGCGTATGTGTGGAGATTAAATTTTTGTAAAACTGAAAAACAACACACAATGCAATTTCTACAAGTATTACTAAAGTTCTTCGGTTTCAGTTTGTTCGTCTTCGGATTCATTATAAATAAAATATTCATTTGCATCATTTAAGATGTTAATAAATGTGTTCCATTTTCTTGAAAAAATGTAATATTTCTGATTTTAAATTGTTCTTTTTAATATTTATGTTTATTTTCTATTAATTAAATTTGTCATTAATTTCTAAAGTTTTATCAAAAAATATTACCACTATTGATTTTGGGAAAGTTATTAGGATCTAACCAATAAACGTCATTATATATATATATATATATATATATATATATATATATATATATATATATATATATATATATATATATATACCGTTATTCAAAACATATCGATGTTTTTGGGATAATCTGTTATAGCTATACGAAGTTAAAACCATAGACTATTAGGTATAAAGGAAAGACAGGTTAAGTCTATAAAGTATAAAGCATTGAAAGAAATTGTCGAAAGATCTATAGTAATTAAGGTTCAAAATCGCTTGCCTTGATCAGCTGTTTTTGGAGCATCGACCAGCTAAGTAATGTTTCTTTATAATTAGTCAAACATTTATTGTTTGATGCTTTAATATAGATTGTAAAATTTTTTGAAAAGCATACATTTTCCATACATATTACAGAAAAACAAATTAGATAATGTTTTTTTTTTTTTAATTTAATTATATTAATTAATATAAATATATGTCATAAGTAGTGATGCAACGGATAGCGATTTTTAAAAAAGCCGGATAACGGATATTCGGTTAAATTTTAAAGTCGGATAACGGATTATCCGGCCGAATAATAAATATTAATACAAAAATCATAAATATCAAGTTTTAACATCAAATTTTCGTATTTACATGTAGTTATAGTATGCAACATTTTCAATTATTACATTTGTATATATATATATATATATGTATAATCAAAACAAATCCCATTTACTCATCGAAAGCCTACAATAGGTATCAATAGGTATCACTTACATAATATATTCTGCAAATTTTTATAAAAAATATATGTTTTATAATATGAAAAATAAGGTTACATGTTAATTACTAAAAAGATAACTTATAATGTTAATATTAATAAAACCTTGTTTCACAGAAAGCTTTTCATAAATATACAAAAAAGTTTTAGCTTTATTAATAACTATTCCACTGGCATCGTATTGAAATTAATAAACAAATATTTCATATTTACTGAAAGAAACATTGTAGATAATTTGACTGGCTTCAATTTCGTAAATAAATCTATCAATTTGAAGATATTTCTATTCGTTTTGAATGAAAGTGTACAACATTATTATCCGGCCGGCTAGTAGTCATTATCCGGCCAAAACGGATATTCGACCAAATTGGTCGGATAGGCCGGATTATCTGGCCTGGCCGGATATCCGTTGCATCCCTAGTCATAAGATAAAAATAATAACTAATATAAAATATCTAAATAATATCAATGAAATAAGTTGTTTTGATATTTATATACTTAATAATAATATTGCGTGTATGAGAGAGGAATTATGAATGTGGATGAAGTTAAAGTTGCTTGTTTGGATAGGAATGTTTGGAGGAGGCTCATTTCGGAATAATGGAAAGAGTTTGTTCCACACCCTTTTGGGTATATGGCGTGATTGTGTATGTATGTAATATTGCAAAAATATTAAAATAAACATTATTTTACTAATACTATGTTTTTCTATTGACACCTGTCTAAAAGCATTGTTACAAGCAGCTGTTAAGTATTTAGAAAAATACTTTTTAAAACATTCCCAACGAATAATATACTATTAATTCACACACATACTACTTAAATTATAAATACGTGTTTATATAATTTAATTAAAATTACACATAAAAACTATTATTCTCTCTCTCTTTGTGTAGATGTGTTACCTATTTAAAATAATTTAAAAATTATATTTTAAAAGACACGTATAATCATCATTAATTATAAATTTGTATAAATTAAAAACATAAGCAATGCATGTCTGATCAACTATGTTTCCCATCTATATCTAGTCTATGGTTAAAACAGATATTATTGAAATGGAAACTAGAAAAATTCTAGTAATATTTTATTTTTAAACTTTCCATTGAAATATAAACAATTTGGTTTATTTTGAAGCATCAGTTTCCAGTTGAAAATGATAAAGATATAATATACCATTAAAATATGTTCTTGGTACAGCAACGGAAAATAAAAAAATGAATTTGGTGGAAATAGTTTGTGCCACACTTTTTTGTATACATAGCATAATTGTGTATAAATGTAGTAATTCAACAATTATTGAATTAAAATAATATAAAATAAATCACGGATGATCAACCCATCGATCACAATCGACTAGTCGATCGCGGAACCATTTTTAATTGATAAACCTATCGGTTTCAACCTCCGCCTTCGGCGAGATTTTGTTGTAATAATCAAAATTTAAAATCGTATTCATTTAAAATCAGTAAATTAAGTAATTTGGAAATACACACATGAGCAATTTCCGATATTAACAAGGTACATATTGTCCAAAAAATCCTGGATCAATATATTTGTCAGAGTCTGCGTTTTCAAACATTACTTATATATATAAAAAAACAAACCAAAAAATAAAATTACAAATGATCACTTGGATCAATGCTTGCAATTAGCTACATCATCATACCAACCTGACTATGAAAGTATTGCCAAGTTGCGGCAATGCCAAAGTTCACATTAATTTTTTAACAAAAAATTTAAATTGTTTATTTACATTTATTTAATTCAATTTATGAATGTACCTTTGTAAATATTTATGTATTTCGGGATTGATACACACAATATACACATATACTTTGTTTGCAATTTATTAAGTAGCTCGCGCAGTACAAAAAGTTCAGCACTGCTGAAATAAACTATTTGACTGCTAAATACATATATGTACGAAACGGAAAATATTAATGAAAAATGAATATCGGAAGTTTATTTTCTCCATTTGTACGAATATGTATGATTAAAGCAGACATCATATCATGTCTTTACAAAGGTACTTTAAACTTTAACAATGCATTATGTACATCTGAATATAAATTGTTGATTTCTATCTATAATTGTCCAATTGTAGTAAGCTTTGGAATTCCATTGTTTTGTTTTGGATTTCTTAGTCGGTAAATACCTATGTGTCCACAGTGATTTTACTTTTAATATCTGTAAATATTTTCATACTTATATACAAATAATAAAACCGATTTATTTTACATTACTTACGTCAATTGTCTTACTACTATACTATTTTATAAAAAGGATTCTTCCGGGTAATGAAAATCATTTTCATTAAAATAAAGAAAAATTTCAATAGTGGCAAATAAATATCTATTTGATTATGAGATATTTATTTATTACAAATATTTTTTTTTAAATAACGAGCTGTATATTTACTTTAAATAAATTTATTTAAAATAACGAAATATATGTTATTATTTTTTTTTTAAATTAATATCAAGGAAACGTTTTTCTCCGTGTAATTAATCAATAGATATAGTTATTATTATTATTATTGTTGTTCTGTCGAACGTCGACTTTTTCTCTCTTCTTTCAAACTGGTCTTAGTGGTAGGTACAGACAACATTACAGTGAAATATATATTTATAAATTATGTACATATTTATAAATTGTCAAATTGTTACGCCATGTAAACAATTCTATTGCAGTTCGTCTGAAAAATTAAATATTAATTTATTTACTAAAAGCTACTTACTTGATCAAGCAAAACCGTGTTCTGTTTTTTTTTTCCTAAAAAATTGTTTTAAAAATGAAATATTTATATTTATATTGGTATCATTTAATTAGATACATGGTCAATGTATTGTATTTGTCAATTTTGTTTTAGAATTCTTCAAAGAGTTGATAAAATACTAGAAAATTTATAAAAAAAAATATTTACAAAATTAGATAAATCTTTCCTGAACAAAATGACATAATTTATGAATATATATTATATTTATCACAAATATCAATGGGAAACAAAAGCATATTTTTGTATAATTCATTTCTACGAGCGGGTAGAATTAATTGCTAAATATTGGTATGAAAATACAGCCGAAATGTATTTTTATGCATTGGCAATTATAAATATAAGGCAACCAGTTATGCATTGGTGTATTGTGTGTCGTAGTAGCAACAGGCGTTTCGAAAAATACGTACTTTCGAACGCTGCTCACATATGTCGAAAAAAAAACGTGAGTATCATGCTAATTACATCAAATCGCACATGTTACACGTTTATCTAACAAAAGTAATCGATGAATACATTAGCATTCAAAGCACGATTATCTAAACGCAAATTCTAACGTTTCCCCAACACTGTTTCCCATTCCTATAACTGGCAAGAATAACTTTATTTTGTTAAATGAAAAGTTGGGTTATGAATCATTAGTTTATTATTGGCTTAAATTCATTGAATTGCTGTTCTTTATTTTATTTACATTTTACATACTTAATTTGTTTTAAAAAAATTATGAATTCTGTATAAAAGCTATTTTTTTTTTGAAAATTTTACTGGTATTATGTTAAACTTTGTCAGGTTATGAGAAAAAAAGAGATTTATAATTAAATTATTTAAAGTGAGTTAAATTTTGATTTCATTATAATTTTTGACTTTTATTATAAAGTTGAAATGGTTAACAAAATAACCAGCGGCGTAGCCAGGAATTGTCGTGGGAGGGATTACTAAAGAAATGATATAATATTAATCAATGAAGATAATACTATAATTTGCATAAAAAATAAAAAGCAATAAAAATTATTTTTATAAAAATGAAAGTAAAATAACATTTAAGTACATTTAAGCAAAATAACATTTCACAGACGTAGTTGAAGTCGTCTTGGGTTTTTTGATAATTCATCCAGTAGGTACTTTGTCTGTTGTAATTATAATGTTGCGATGAAATTTCAAATTTCGTTTTCCACTTGCTGGAAATAAATATATTCCCTTATCATCACTTAATTGCGTATATCATTTTCGATTACTTCATCATGTGCATGTAATTCTTTAGTGCTTTTCATTGAACTCGTTGAAGGAAGAGGAAGAACTTCTTTGACAGCATTCACTTGCTCTAAATTAATTAATGCTCTAAAAAATAGTCGGTTAAAGTTGTATTTTTTAATTTTCTTTTTTCATCAGCCATATTTTACTAAATTTAAAATTTATATAGTAATACAACAAACAATTTTAATTATTTTTCTACTTACTTGGATAACTTATTTACTTATTATGAATTACACAATTTATAGATAGTAGGCAAAAAATATCACAAGTTACAAATACTTCTTCTTTTAATTAATTTATATTTTTAATGACACAAAATCAATTATTAGAAATATTGACTATTTTGCTGATTTTATTAATGTTAATTATATTATAAATATTATTTGCATTATCTAAATTCAAAAATCAAAAAGATAATATACTTACAGAAATTTCTGGGCTGCTATGCCAATCTTATCTTCGTTGCAGACGTTTCGTTATACATCGTAGATGACATCCATTCTCAGTGGTTGATTACTGAATGACAGGTTCTGCAGGGTAATCTGGTTCATTCCCTCCACTTCTCCCATCCACTGTTCATCCCTTCCACATCATAATTAATATTGTTATAAAACATATAATTTCAAATATAATATTTATAAAATAAATATTTTATATTAAAAAATTGTTTCATTTCTAATAAAAATCTCGTACTTGTATTTTTCAAAAATAAATATTTTTTAAAAACTATACTTATAAATAACGAAATTTAACAGTGAAAATTATAAAACATTTTTTCTTGTTCTTCTTTTTCTTGTTTATTATTTTATGAATTTAGATATACCTATGTAAATTTATTAAGAAAATTATCTTTTTTTTTTAAATTAATTTGTAAACTTCGTAGCAGTTTAAGTTTTATATGTGGAACAGGTTATATTATATTTAAATACGAAATAATTAAATGAAATAAATCAGTTGTCTATTTTTTATTTATATACGAAATATATCATAGACACAATTATCTGTAAGTAATATTATAAAGCAATTATTATTATATGAATATTGATTAAAAAGTAATTTCTTGGAATTTCTATTTCAATTAGTAATTAACTAGCGCAGTAAATGTTCATACGCTGGTTTATACTTAATAAAAAAATTGCGATAGATACGAAATAAAAACAAAGATATGTTTTAGAACTTCTTACAAATGTGAATGTGTATGGGAGCAAAAATGGATGTAAGCAATATTTCATGGGAAATTAATGTTAAGAACCAACTGAAGAAAGAATCTTTTGTTTTTTTCTTAAAAACTAGTAATATTTTCTTGTTCTTGTGCTAAGTTTAAATTCAATCAGTTGATACATACCTATGTTTATTTTTTAATACTTTATATCGTTTAAAGATATTCAATAATTATTATTGTAATATTTTTTTTATTTAATAACTATTTCAAGTAAAATTGTAATAGCTTTGTATTTAGACTTGACCGCGTGTGTTGTAGAAAATATTCTGTTTTGTGTTGCAATTTTTTTCTCAAAATGCTTATTTATTTATTATTAAATACACGATTTAACAGATATATACTCAATTATAGAACCGGCAAATATACATATAATTATAAAATACAGTATACACAATAAATTAAATTGCAAAATAACTTAAAAACAAACAACAAATAGTTGTAGGTACCAACTATTTTGGGAAGTAGAACATTACAGAGAATTAGTGACAATTAGTAAGAAAACTTAACGTTTCTAATACAATTTTATTTATATTTTTACATCAAAGACCTTACTTTTTGATCAATCTTTGTACTTGTACTTTTTAGGACTTATCGTAGCCGTTAATAAATATTTTAAAATAGTGATACATACAAATGAGGCATACTTAAAATATTGTAATTTTTAGATAAAAATGAAAAAACAAAATGAAGATGTACAATAGTACAAAAAGTACAAGAAGTACAAAGAAGTAAAAAAATGTACAATATATTTTTGTTGTTTCAGAACCCGATTAGGGGAGAGAATGCCGAGCATGAGTTCCACCCTTGTCGAAACTGTGTCCATAAATTATGAAGACTTCAATGAAAGTTTTCTTACCTGTGGCACTTGTTTATGTAAGTTTTTTTTTGTAATGTAAAATTCACGTTATGCTTCAGTTAGTAATTATTTTTGAACTTATAAATGAAAGCATGATTTTATTTATAATTTATGAAGAATAAAATCAATAAAAGTCGTATTCTATTTGAGTGTATTTCTATTCTCAACACTTCGTGCTTAGCACTATGTTTTTGTTAAATTGCACTAGTTAACTGCCACGTATACTGTTATATAAATAAAATGTTTTTTTTATATGAAATTGGTAGTCACAGAAATTTGTTGAGATTAGAAATAAGAATCTAAAAATTGCACTTGCTTCATAATACGTAAATACGTAAATTAGAAATTTGACGAAAAATAAATGAAAATTTTTACAGAAGTTACTGAAATGAAATACAAATAAACCTAATTTTTTTCTGAAATTAATTTATGTTAAAAAAGTTAGATTAGATTGTGTAGTGACAAATTTTAGCTGTTGTTGTATTTTAACGATCAAAACTGAGTGATGATTGTAAAATACAAACAAAGGCTAACATCGTTTTCATTGTTGCAGACAACATGTGGATGGGTAAAAAATTACTACTTCATTGTTGTTATATAATTTTGATTGTCATTCAGCAAGGTTTTTGCATGCAATTTATTTAATATTTCTCGTATGTATATAAAATTACGTTCAATTTATTTCTTTTTTCAAGTTAATTGGTTTGTTAGGGTGTGCTGTATTTGTGATAAAAATTGTTTTATTGTTATTGTTACGAATTAATTTAAGACAAAGAAAATACAACTTAACCTTAAATTGTCTAAACATTGTGTTAGCGGCACTAAATGAAATGGCATTTGTCAGTTTCTTACGGAATCCAAAACAAAATAGTAAAATTTTTCAACATTATATTTCCTATTTTTCCAAAAATGATATGTGAATAAACTAGGGTTGTCAAGCGTCCTACTGTAGGTAGGACAATCCTATATTGTTGTACATACATACGTGTCCGCCATCCTACATTAAAGCTTAAAATAAGTACTAATACCAGTAATACTAAAATATCGTTATGAAAACAAATCTAACGGTATTAAAACATTTTCAATTTAAACATCCAAATTTTTGAAGAAATTATTTTTGTTAACGATAATTTATAAATTCTGGCAAGCACACTTGATTGGCAATTTTACAAAAATTGTCATCTGAGAATTGGTGACTGTTTGTCTGTAGTGTCCTACTTTGGACTTTTTAAAATCTGGTAGCCCTAAAATAAACTGAATCTATAAATTAGTAATTTAGGATGCTAACACAATTTTGTAGTTTCATCTAGTTAAATAATATTTATTATGCAAATCTTTTCCGTTACGTCATTTTGTTGATAATATCATTCTGAATGACTTAAGGGGGTGGTATATACCTTTTTCGATCTAAAAAAATCGACAAACTTTATGAATTTTTTTCTGTGAAATTATAAATGATATCAAACCGCGGTTTTCTGGGGATGAAAGAATAGGCTTTGAACTTCTTTCTTTATTCTTACTTTTGTTGGAAATCTAATCTTTTCTTCAAAGTTGCAAAACCGGACGGCTGTGCATTTTTTTTTCACAAATATTTATACGGGACAAAATGGCTACCTTTGCAAATTTTTTCCATCCATTTTTGATATCTTTTATAGTTTCGCAGAAAAAAAATTCATAAAGTTAGTCGATTTTTTTCGATCGACAAAGGTATGTAATGTACCCCTTTGTTGACAAATGAAGTGAAAAAGATTGAATGTAAATTTGTTAAATTTGCTTTTAATTCGTTTCGTTTTACAGGTATGTACGATGGTGGCGAACATACTCCGAAACTTCTCCAATGCTCTCATACGGTATGTCTGCATTGTTTAACGCGGATTGCTGCATCACAAACACGTGATACGGGCACATTTCGATGTCCAATATGTCGAGAACTTATCAACATACCACGTGGCGGCGTTGCTGCACTGCCACCATCGTTTCTCGTCAACCAGGTAAATTTGAAATAGTCAGTTGTATTGTTTTGTATCACCACAATTCATACATATTTGGAGCATTTCTTCTATTAAAAAACTAGTACAATAACTTGAACGAATCGGGAATTTGTGAGTTTTGCGTAAGAATTATTACAGGATTTAAAAGTACATTAGATGGAGAGCGAGTACATTATATTCAGTCTTAAATAAACTATAGTCACTATAGACACTATAGTATAGTGTCGTATTTAAAATACTTAAAAAGAATTAAAAAAATATATATTTCTTTTTGTTGTGTAATATGTACCAATAGTTCAACAGACACCAAAACAAAAAACAAGGAAACTGATTATTTCTAATATAGTAAAAAATCATTCAGAGCTCATTATATTAAAATAAAACTGCTTCAGGATTTAGTTCTGTATTAATATTTAGTAATCTGATCTTTCTGATCTGATTATTTCTAACCTAGTAAAAAATCTTTAAGAACTCACTATATTAAAATATAACTACTTTAGGATTTAGTTCTGTATGAATTTTATTAATAATCGACGTTTCGACGAACTCCTACATACATCATCTTCATCAGGAAAAATTATACAAAAAATCATTTCTCCTGATGATGATGAACTCGTACGAATAAAATTAATACAGAACTAAATCTTAAAGCAGTTTTATTTCTGTTTATTTCTTTTTTCTGGACGTAGCAATTGTTTAGAAACAGGGCTTTGGACTGTCCAAATTTTTAAATGCTCCGCTCAGGTATTTATACAATTGCTTCGCTCCTACTTCGCGGTTTTATTAATCTGTAAAAAAAAATTATTTTATATGGAATATTTTTTTGAAAAAAATTATAAAACTTTTAAAAATTTTACAAAATAATAAAAATATATTTCCCTAAAAAATTTAATTTTTAAATAGCATTGGAAAATTTTAATATATATACTTATATATGAAAAAACTCGATTATTTCCAATGCCTATGGTTACTAACAATGGAGCAGTGAAGCAGCCAATGTTTCACAGCTCCAACTCCGCTCCTGCTCTGAACAAAATTATACTGCTCTGAGCTCCAGCTCCAAAGCCCTGGTTTAAAATCCAAATTATTTCTCATTAAAAATCATAATTTTAATCATTTTGTAAAATATTATTCATGTAATTTAATTCTATTTAAATTGTTTTCGCATTCATCGTTCAAAACTCATTTATCAGAAAACGGTGGATCGAAATTTTACTGTATTTAGATTATGTTCTAATAATTTGAATGAATTTTGAGTAGATTTTCTATAATTTTAGTTATTGGATTTAATGTCACGTCAACGTAGAGAAGTGATACCGAAATGTTCCGTTCACATCAATCAGGAGTTATTGTTCTGTGAAACATGCGATACGGTGTTCTGTACGTTATGTACGGGTGGTTCACATAGTGATTCCGGTTCTGCATCGGCTGCAAATTCATGTGAACATACTATCATACCGTTCTCTATTGCCATCAAACGCATGTCGGAAATCCTACTCTATAAAGCCAACGAATGTTTGTCAAAGGTAAGGAAATAATAATAGTTTATTTGATCAATAGTTAAAAAAAATTAGGATAATGTTTAGTAACAAAAATAAAACACGTACGAACAAGGAATGACTTTTACTGTAAAACGTTTTCACTTTTTTTTCTAAACAATTTAATTTTTTTTCACTCATAGTAACTTCCGCAAAACTAAACCGATTTAAAAATTTCTAATGGTATTCGGTTTGTTCGATTGACTATTCTCTTGCGTTTTACTGCAAAACGCCGCCGTAATTGATGCAACTGTTTATCATTTTCATATAATATGTAACTACGAAGTGAATAAAACAACAAACATTGATGCAGCAGTAAACAGTAGACGCCTGGGTGCGAATCGAACAGAGCTAATGTATTTACCATTTAAATGGCGTATCATAAAAGTAGTGTCATTAAAATTTTAAATGAACACACTATTAATACGATCAATTTGTTTAACCTGAAATTTATTATTATAAAATCCCCTGTCAGATTTGTTCACTTTTTATTAGAGGGTTATTCGTCATTTATCCGTATTGGTAAATAATATAATTTTATTGACTACAATAAATGGTTGTCATTGAACGTTACGGTATTTAATAACAATAACTCTCTATTGTAAACGATAATAAAAAAGAGTACGAACCTGACAGGAGCCTGTATGAATACAATCAGTTCTTTTTCTTTTTTATATTTAGCTGTCGCAAGCGCAAGATGGTGTAGCGAGAGAACTCCAACGTTTAGACGCAGCAAAAGAACGATGTTTAGAACAAGTGAATGCAACTTTTCAGCAAGTCGCGGCATTAGTCGAACAACGCAAGCAAGAAATGATTAATTCGGTTATTTCGGCTTGTCAAGAAAAGCGGAAAGTACTTGAAGAACAACACGGATTAATCGAAACAGAGAAAAATAAGGTTAGAGATTTGTTCACTTGGTGAAATGTTAAAATATTCGTATAGTTTTATTTCATTTCATACATTATAATATATTGTAATGCGCTGGGGTGTTCGACCCAGAATTGGGCAATAGGTATTAAAAACCACCAGCGCGTACGATTTTACTTGACTAAATATATTTGACACTAACTTACATACTAAATAACAATATCTGTACATTATAACAACAACATTTCTTGGCCGAGTGAGCCTAACAAGTATTTACATTTACATTACAATATTTACAATTACACAAACACTTCACACTAACTCAACGATCACCAAAGCCGATCGTACTAACAGTACTTATGATAACGCAGTTTTTATATACTGCAACCAGGTTTTCCAGAATGTTACTTGGGCTGACATAATTAGCCTCGAGAATCATATAGAATATTCTATGTTGCTGGTGAATCGGCAGTATACATAAACACTATGTCACACAATCCATCCACACGCTAAACACGTCTTAAGAACGTGTTTCATTGCACGTACACAATATACACATACATTCGCTCCCAAAGCACGCTAAAATATTCTTTAAAGTTGTAAGGCTCATTTTCATAATACACATTTTAATTAAAGCCGGTTTTTAATTCTTCTGCATAATTATTATTAAACTTCATAATCATGTCATAATTATTATTGTTGCTGATAAAACGATGCTTTTTCTTTCGTTTGTTTAACCGATTGAGTGGCACGGATCTTTGCTGTTTCCCCCGTCCAAAAATTTCAAGGAGCGCTTTTGCGCCTGTCTTTTTCCCTCTTCAAAAATCTATTCTACATTATTTAGTTCATTATATTATTATAGTAATTGTTGTTTATAAGAGAATAAAAAGGTTTATACCTATACATTATATTATTTAGTTCATTATATTATTATAGTAAATAAGAATAAAAAGGTGTACAGCTATCTAGAGTGTGCTGATACTTTTTGAGCGAAACAGAAGAAGCGCAAAATCGCTGCTTGACACTCAAACGGTTAAAGTCGATTGTAGTTAAAGTGTCTGTTTTGAAAATGAACTTAACAGCCGGTTTTATAATTAAACACTTAAACTAAAGTCGTCTTTAAGCCAGCAAAGAAATTAGAATTCTAATTCTTCTCAACTTTTTGAACTTTGCAAGAAATATTTTTGTCACCAATGAAACAATACTAACTTTAGTTTAAAGTGTTTATTTTAAAAAATGAGCTTATAATATTAATGAGCTCATAATATTAATATATTGAATATTTGATTTAAAAGGTTCAACAAGAATGTGAAGGGCTACAATATCAAGTTGAAGTACGAAATATAACGCAGAGAATCGGAAGTTTAAGTGAGAAATTAGATGCGGCTTCAAATTTAGGCGAGCCGCGAGAAAACGCTTTTTTGACCTGTGATTTTACGCACAACGATAGTATCAAAACTATTGAAGAGGCACTTACAAAATTAGGTATACCTACATTTCTATTTTGATTGATGATCTTTGATTTGAAATTATCAATAAATTAATAATGAAAAGTAAACAGTTGAATAAAAAAGGGAATAATTTCTTGTATTGCAGGTAAAGTAAGAACCAGCACAACATTCCCAAGTTTATGTACAGCTTATATAAGTGAAACTCCGGCCGTGGCCGGTTTAGAAACACGCGTAGTTTTAAAAACAGTCGATTATCACGGTGATCTACGAACAACGGGCGGTGATCCTATCACAGCCGAAGTCTATTCCGAACCTTTCAATGGAAACTCTCTACTCGAAACACGAATTATCGATTTAGAAGACGGTACTTACGACATTTATTTCAGGTACATCCAATTGAATTATTTTAAACAAATAAAAAAGGATATTTTTATTGGTTGTACACAGTTATGTATTTGCATCACGGAAATAATAGAGAGGAGAGAAAACACATAAGGAATTTTGAAGGTGCCAGCTTTGGTATTGCTGAGCTAGCGCACTTCAATTTTGCCTTGTGATGATTGCCTTGCTTGTAACACATATTCGCATACATTCAACTATCTATACAGATGCGTACGAAATTTAAACAAACAATCTATTTATATATATATATATATATATATATATATATATATATATATATATATATATATATATATATATATATATGATGGAAAGGTAGTCAAAAGTTAAGTGTTTTGAATCAAACTTTCATTTAAGATTCTGTGTCAAACTTACGGTGGTATTATTATATAAATAGTATATTATTTAAATGTATTATACATTCTAGTCGTGAATTTTTTATATATATATATATATATATATATATATATATATATATATATACAAAAAGTTAAATAACAATTTTTACAAGTAATACAAATTTATTTGTATTACCATGCGTGTGGTTCAATTTTCCTTATTTTTAATACAGTAGATCGGTTTTCTCTCTCTACTATTTCATGCTTCAAGAACAAACTAATGCGCGCACACGCAAATTTTACATGTATTTGAGTTGTATTATATTTTTTTTAGGTTCACTTTCATAAACAATAAATAAATTTACTTCGCAAATAAATTTTGTTCGCCTACAAATTAACCTTGAAAACAAATGTTATTTCAACAATTTGCTACCAGATTATTGTTATTATGTGTATGTAATTGTACATTTCAGCTCGCGAACTGTTTTCAAGAATATTATGAATGATTTTTTAAAATAATTCTTATATAAAATTTCTTCAAATTACAGAAAGCTTCGAAATATGTAAAAAATATTGATTAACTAATAAAAGTTTAAATTTGTTAACTAGTTTCTATAACGTAATATATAATACGCCATGTACTTATATAATTAAGAAAATAAAATAAAAATTGTTTTTTCTTTTGACTAGACCATCAACAGCGGGCCGGTACGTTGTCAAACTGTCCGTATTCGAGCGTCCGATAAAAGACTGTCCCCTCTTCTTCGACGTGACCGAACACAACAATCCGATTAGCATGTACGGTAACCGTGGTTCCGGTAAAGATGAATTCCTACAACCAGTCGCCATTGCTATCGACGATTTAGATCAAACCGTCTACGTGGTAGATACGGGCAATTCGCGCATCAAAGTACTTACATCCGATTTAATTTTCGTCAAGCATATCACGAACGAAGGCTTGCTCGGACGAAGTTGTACCGGCATTGCAATCTCGCAAGATGGCTTAGTTATTATCAATTGGCGAACGAAAAAAGTTGTTGAGATGACGACCGATGGCGATACGTTAAAGACTTTCACCTATAATGCCTTTCAGGAGCCGATTGATGTGGCTGTTGATAAAAGCTACGGACATATTTTAGTTGCTGATAATGGATTGAGTTGTATCTGTGTTTTTGATTCGGACGGAAAGATTCTATTCCAAGTAAGTTTTTATTATTATTATTATTATTATTATTATTATTATTATTATTATTATTATTATTATTATTATTATAATGATATAAAAACTGTTTTACGATAAAATTCTGTTAATTCAAAATAGAACTATACAGTTTTGTATTCCCAGTTTTTGTAAAGCATAGATATATTAAAACATGCAGAATTTAGATAACCATTTGATGTTATCATCTTTAAACAAGGCTTCGAACCAGAACTGGCGTGCTATTCTCGAATTTAATACGTATACGACTTTTGTTATCTTTCGTATGATATGTGTAAAAGTGTATTCTCAACCATACGAATATTCATCGTATACGAATAATTTCGTATGAATTACATCGCATGGGGTATCTTCATACGAATTGTCATTTCGTATACGATAGCACAGATTTTTATTTAAGTAGTATCTCTAAATAATTATTTATGGCTAAAAAAAACCTTTTCAATTATTATAAAAAATATTTATAAATTATTCATTATACATTTACATACATATATATATATATATATATATATATATATATATATATATATATATATATATATATACCGTGTGTTGACTTGGACCGTCGTACATAGGGATTTAGCATGTAAAATCAGAAATGTGCGATTTCCTGCTTCCCAAATTATTTTACAAAAAAAACTTTGGGATAAATGTTTTAGGAAACACTTTTTTACATGTAAATCAATCAACAAATTTTTTTTTGAAATTATCCCAACGTCAGGAATTAGCCCTAAAATTGTCAAGAAATTGACTGAAAATGCCATTAGCCGTGAAATTGTAACATTCGATCAGCATTTGTTTGATTTTTTGTTCCAATTTCACGGCTACTGCCATTTTCCAGTCAATTTCTTAACAACTTTAGACCTAATTCTTGACGTTAGGAAGGTTCCAAAAAAAAATTAGTAATTGATTTACATGCAGAAAAGAATGCCCTAAAACACTTATCACTATCTTACTTATCTCACTTATCACTTATCCCTATGTACGGCGGTCCAAGTCAACACACTGTATATATATATATATATATATGTTACAAAAAAAAATATACATATTGTATTTGTATTTTAAATAAATTAAACTAATTTTCAATTTGAAAAATGTTTATAATAATAGTGCTTTATGCTATAATAGTAGTATAATTATCAAATCTTTAGTCGCTCCAGGTAGAGAATTTAAGGAAATACACATTTTCCCATAAATTTTGAAATATTTTATGCGTAAAATCCAAAGAAAATTTGCCTGTTTTTAAATTTGGGTGTTTTTCTATATATTCGATTAACACATTTTTCTGTTCCTGAAATATATTATGTAATCTTTTTATATTTTCCATTTTTGTATGTATTTAAATATTTATATATCAATTATTTCTAGGTTATATAACTGTCAAAATTCAAGTTGTTTCTGATGTTTTGATAGTTATTTTGTGTTCTTTTGTTGGCAACACTAGGTAAATTTTCGTATATGCTATTATTCGTACAATTTGTTTGCGCACTATGTCAAGAATACGTACACATAATTTTGTGCGAAGATTTTATACGCTCATATTCGTATACGTAATAATTTCGTATGAACTCGAAAATAGCACCCCTGAACCGAAAACCGAAAAAACTGTTATTTTTGCTGGAACAGAAACCGGAAAAAAAAATATCGGTTTATTCCGGTTCAATATATGTTGAAACACGCGCGCTAACATAATCTTACTTTCCATGTCAGTTGTCGTTTCATTACCACTTTGACAGCAAGGAAAAGTGGTATAGCGTTTGGTACGGTGTCTGTAACATTTTCAAAAAAAAAATTGTATATATATATATATATATATATATATATATATATCCTTCATATAGCCTCTAGCGTCGTCAGCTCGCTCGGTCGTCAGACCAAATTTTGTGATCGCAACTCCTCCTAGACGGTTCAACCGATTTTAATGAAATTTTTAGGATAAATTTGTCTGGTGCCCAAGATGGTCATGTGGTTTTGGTTTTTTCCAGTGATGCCAACTTTCCGAGAAAAAAATTACTAAAGTTTTTAAAAATTCCTTGTGGCTACATTATTTATCCGATTTTGCTCAAATTTTCAGGAATGATTCCTCTAATGCCCACATAAATTACGTAATTTTAATATAATACAGTGTTGCCAACTTTCCGAGAAAAAAATTACTAAAGTTTTTAAAAGTTTATTGTGGCTACATTATTTATCCGATTTTGATCAAATTTTCAGAAAAGATTCCTTTAGTGTCCACATACAGTTTGTAATTTTAATAAAATACAGTGTTGCCAACTTTCTGAGAAAAAAATTACTAAAATATTTAAAAATTTATTACGGCCATGTTGTTTAACCGATTTTATTCAAATTTTCACAAAAGATTCTTCTGGTATCCATATAAATTAGATAATTACAACAAAGTACAGTGTTGCCAACTTTCTGAGAAAAAAATTACTAAAATTTAAAAAAATTCATTGTGGCTACATTATTTATCCGATTTTGATCAAATTTTTAGAAAAGTTTTTCCTAGTGGTCACATAAATTATAATTTTATTAAAATACTGTGTTGCTAACTTTCCGAAAAAAAACTTAATAATTTTCTAAAAATTTGTTATGCCCGCCTTATTTATCCGATTTTAATCAACTCTTTACAGAAGATACCCTTAGCGCCTATAATATTATATATTATCAAAATACAATGTTGCCAACTTTCGGTGAAAATTTTTTTTATTCCTATTTCTTATCATTTATGTGATAATGTCAAAGTGGTCTATATATGGGTGTATCCATATACTTCTAATCTTGTTTGTTTAATTTTCGGGATCTCGTAACGAGGTCATAAATTGCAACTTCTTACGCGAAAGAGTATTTGGTTTGTTTTTTGTGGATGAATACTCAGTTATTGAAAATGAAAAATGAACTTTGGGGAAGGTGTATTTTTTGATAATAACTTGCTTTTTATAATCTTTATATTTAAATATTTTAATAATCATAATTATAAATAAAAATCTTGTATGTAAGAATTTATTACGTTAAGATATGTTATCTTATTATTATATAATTAAAATATGTACATACAAATTATATAAGTTTCGAATAATTAATTATATTATTATCATATATTACCTGTAATTAATTAATAATTATTATTATTTATATTATATTATTGTATCAATTTATGCAGTATGCTTATTATAAAAGTAGGAATAAAATGTTCTAAATTATGGTAGAAAATAGTTTTTCACACAAATAAACGCATTGAAAAAATTTTAAAATTAATCACTCGGAACTAAACCGAAAACTAAAGAAAAACGGAACGAAAACCGGAACCGAACCGATATATATATATATATATATATATATATATATATATATATATATATATATTAATTGAACCGGAACGAAAAATATAACGGTTCGAAGCCCTGTCTTTAAAAAAATTTAACCTCAGTTATCGTATACCAAATCCACATATACTTGCGAAAAAACGCATTTTATTATTTATTTAATTCAATTAAAACGTTATAAACTTTTTGGCAGGTTGGTAAAAAGAATACATTCAATTTAATATCATCAGTAACAGTTGGTCCAGCTGGAGAAATTGTAGTCGCCGATTCCAGAATACAAGTTTTCTCCGGAAAAGGTGATTTTACTCAAGAATTATTTTCCATTGGTAGAGGTAAGAGAGTGACTGTAAAAAATTCAACTTAAAAGTTTTTCAAAATGAATTCGAAAATTATTTTCCAGGAAAAGGACGTTATGGAGGAATAGTCGTTGATTCCGAAGGACGAGTTTTGTCCAGTCGTTCCGAAAAGGGTCGTAATTTTCTACAAGTACTCAATCTGAAAGAGGGCATTATTTCGGCAACAATTGATTCAAACGAAACGAAACTAAAACGACCCAGTGGAATTGCAGTTACAAAAGATTATCATGTAATTGTTGTCGATTTAGGCAACGATTGTATCAAAAAATACAGATATTGGTAATTGTTTTACTTTGAAATTGTCAGATTGTTTTTATATATTTTGAAAAATTTGAATCGTCGCGGCGATACAATAATATTTAATTAAAAAGAAACAATTATTAGTGATAAGAATTAGATAGTTATGTAAAATTAATTAATATTAATTTTATTTTGTAGCCATATTATAAGTTGATATTTATACGATTTATATTTATTTTCAGCTTATTATAAATATTTTGATATTGTACTGCGCCATTTTTTTTTTTTTTTTAATTTAATATTTTATATTTCTTAAAACTTGTAGTACGATATTTGAATATTGAAAAAGTGTGATCTTTTACTTATTTTTTTTTAATAATTTTTATTATTATGTATGTACTTTAACTCGACGAAATCTGTTATCAGATCTCTTATTGTGATTTTTTTAACCTTTATAATTTTGTTTATGAACAGTAAATGTTTAAAAGAAATGTACCTTTACAAAATAAAAATCAAAAATCATGTTTTAAGTTAAATAGATAAGAATCTAAAGATAAACCAATGAGATATTTTAATTTTTTTGATAAAGCTTACATGAAATTTGCTTTAAATATTTAAAATATCACAAAAATACTTATATTACTGCCATTTATATTAATAACTTTTAAGTCAATCGTACAAAATATTAATAATAACACTTTATTTCGAAATAGTTACAAGAAATATTATAATTTTACATTTAAATAATCGTCATGATCAAATCAGTTTTAATTTTTTACGTACATTTTATACAGTCTGAGCATAGGTTCGCTTTTAATTGTTTCCGGAAATTTGATATAAATATCTAAACCTATAACATTAAAAGGGCTTTGAGTGACATTGGCCCATATTCTCACCTCACTTTTAAAAGTGATTTTTGTCAAAATTACTTATTAAGCAATTTGAATTTTATACTATTAGATATCAAGAATATATATCAAAAATAGATAATACCATTCATATTTGATAAGAGGTAGAAGTAAAAATTTATTTTAAAGTGAAAAATAAAAGCACTTTTTCATAAACAAAAGAGGTGG